>JAAALK010000085.1:19580241-19981409 GCA_019279435.1 Zizania palustris | reverse complement strand
ATGGCCACTCAAATGGCCAACCTTCAAGCTGAGGTAGCAAGGTGGCGACAGGAAGCTGCGAACAGGCTTCGCTCTCAAGCCATCCCAACTATCCTAGAAGTTCCCGAAGACGATGATCTCGATAATGAATCTCCGCTGCATCCTGAGCTGCAGAAAGTTCGCTTTGATCCAAAGTTTAAAACTTCGAAGCTCTGTAAGTATGCCGGAGATGAAGATCCCGGAGAGTTCGTTCGTTCTTATGCCCTAGCAATTGAAGCTAGCGGAGGAGTTCGAGACACCATGGCGAAGTGCTTCCCTTTAGCTCTTCAAGGAGTGGCATTAAGGTGGTTCTGGTCGTTGAAGCCAGGATCGATTAATTCATGGTCGCAGCTGAAGAAGTTTATAAGCAATTTTCAGGGCACCTTCATGCCTCCCATGTCAACAGGAAGCCTTTTCCAGGTGAATCAGCTCCCCGGAGAAACATCGAGGCAATATTTTAAGCGCTTCGCTCATACGAAGTCGCAAATTCGGGGGTTGTCTGCATCTTCGGTAGTTGATGCAGCTCGAGAAGGAGTTACTCATCAAGGCCTCTTGGACAAGCTTCATCGGAAAAGCATCTCCTCAGTCTCTCAGTTGATGTCATACTTCGAGGAGTATACGAGGTCAGAAGAGGGTTGGCTTCGAAGGACTGTCGCTACTTCGTCCATATTGCAAGAAGTTAAAGTAGAAGTGAAAACTTCGGCACAGCCGCAGGAACCAGTCTTCGAAGTGCAACATGATCAGAGAAGAGGGCAAAAGCACCCTCGTTCTGAAGTCATGAATATTGCACCCCCACAGAAGTTTACACAGAGAGCTCCACAGTCTACGGGGAACAAGGCCAGCGGCTGGAGGCCGCCAGGGAAAACGGCTGGCGAGGGCCAGACCCTTTTCTGCTGCATCCATGGAGAAAATCGAAGCCATGCAACTGATACTTGCAAGGCTATACTTACCCTAAGGGGAGAGTACCTAGAGAGAACTTCGGGTCGAGGTACTACCGACCAAGTTCTAGCTGCAACGTGCCCTGAGCCGGTCCAGGCTGTGGCGCGGATAGAAAACTTTGATGCTGCAAGACACCCTCCGGTGGCCAATGTTATGCCACCTCCGAAGCAAGAGGAAGGGCAAGATCGAGGGAAGAGAGTAGTTCTCCCCATCTCCGGAGGAGGTACCCTCGGAAGCATGTCCAAGAGACAGCGAAGAGAGTACGTTCGGGAAGTAGGTCATATTGGGACTTCGTCGTCTGCAGCTGCAATGCCGGAGTGGTCTCATGTACCGATATCTTTTTCTGCGGAGGATGCAGCTGGTATTAAGTTCCCGCATGCAGATCCACTGGTTATCACTGCTGATATTGCGGGCACTGAAGTTCGAAGGGTGTTGATTGACGGAGGTAGTTCGGCAGATATCATTTTTGTTCAAGCCTTCGATCAATTGTGCATTTCCAGGAAGCATCTCCTTCCAGCGGCTCGTCCTCTGCAAGGCTTCGCAGGACCTCCGCTTGATGCACTTGGCCAAATAGGCCTGGAAGTTACCTTCGGAGAAGGTTTATTGGCCCGAACTGAGGAAGTAATCTTCGATGTTGTAGATGCCTCGTATGCTTACAACGTCATCTTCGGAAGAGGCATGCTAAACCAGTTCGGAGCTGTGGCGCATCACAATTATTTATGCATGAAGATGCCCACACAAGCCGGAGTCCTTACTGTCTTCGGAGATCAAGCTATTGCTCGGAGAGCGGAATATGGCCATGGTCCCCCTCTTGATCCAAGACAAGTAAATAGTGTACAAGATAATGGAGAAATTTTTTCAGCCTCCTCCGAAGCTTCGAAGAAGTCCTTTCCGAGACCAAGTCCTGAGGGAGAAATTGCAACGAAGGTCATCGTTAAAGATGGTAAAGAGTATACATTTCAATTTGGTAAAGATTTACCCCCAGAAGTTGCAGCCTCCTTGGAAAAGGTGGTAGAGGAAAATTTGGATGTCTTCGCTTGGTCTGACGAAGATATCACCGGAGTCGATCGGGATATCATTGAACATAGCTTACTTGTAAACCCGAAGGCCCGGCCTATTCGGCAAGGACTCCGAAAAATGTCTGCAGAAAGAGCTGCTCTAGCGAAGGACGAAGTTGAGAAATTGTTGAAGGCTGGGATTATCAGAGAAGTGGCTCACACAGAATGGTTAGCCAACCCAGTCTTCGTTAGAAAGAAGTCTTCCGGGAAGTGGCGCATGTGCATTGATTTCACATCCTTGAATAAAGCATGCCCACGTGACCCCTACCCCATGCCCCGAATTGATCAATTGGTTGACTCCACCACAGGTTCGGAGTTATTAAGCTTCCTTGACGCGTATTCTGGTTATCATCAAATATGGTTGAAGCGCGAAGATGAAATCAAGACAAGCTTCGTAACTCCTTCGGGAGTCTTCTGTTATGTAAGAATGCCCTTCGGCCTAAGAAATGCCGGGGCTACTTTTTCGAGGTTAGTTGCTAAGGCTCTAGGTCATCAATTAGGTCGCAATGTGGAGGCCTATATGGATGATATTGTAATAAAGAGTGCTTTAAAGCACCAGCATAGCCTAGACTTAGCAGAAACATTCAATAGCCTTCGGGCATGTGGGATCCGTCTTAACCCCGAAAAATGTATCTTCGGAGCTAAGGCTGGAAAGTTGTTAGGGTATTTAGTTTCAAGCAGGGGAATTGAAGCTAGCCCTACTCAAATAACTGCGCTACAAAAGATGGCTCCTCCGGAAAATTTAAAGCAAGTGCAAAAGTTGACTGGGCGTCTGGCAGCACTTAGCAGGTTTTTATCAAGGTCTGCGGAGAGAAGCTTGCCTATATTTAAAGCATTGAAAGAGTCCGAAGATTTTGCATGGACACCGGAGTGTCAGAGAAGCTTCGAAGATATTAAAGAATATCTCAGTAATCTTTCTACACTCACGGTGCCTACCGCGGACGAAACCCTACTCCTTTACCTTACTGCTACAGGTTCTGTTGTCAGCGCAGTTCTTGTCAGAGAAGTGGATTTCAATGGGAAGTTTGTCCAAAATCCTGTTTATTTTGTATCCGAAGCATTATCAGGAGCGAAGACAAGATACTCCGAACTTGAGAAGTTCATTTATGCTATGATAATGGCTTCGAGGAAGTTAAGACATTATTTTTTGGCACACAATATAATTGTACCAACTTCGTATCCTTTAGGAGATATGCTTCGAAGTAAGGATTCCACTGGAAGGATTGGGAAGTGGGCAGTTGAGCTAGCACCCTTCGGCATATCTTTCTTGGCAAGGACAGCTATCAAATCCCAAGTCCTAGCAGACTTTGTAGCAGAATGGACTCCACCTGCAAATTTGGTTCCGGAGAAGTCAAGTGACGGAGTTTGGATTGTTTACTCCGATGGGGCTTTCCAAGCATCCGGAGCAGGCATTGGAGCAGTGTTGATTTCACCTTCAGGGCAAAGAGCAATGTACTCCGCAAGACTCAACTTTAAGTCTACCAATAATATAGCGGAGTATGAAGGGATTTTATTGGGACTCCGGAAAGCACGTGCTCTAGGGGCTACAAGAATAATTATAAAGACAGATTCTCAAATAGTAGCAGGGCACGTAGATAAAGTTTCCAAGTTCGGCATCCACAGCTTGCAAAGTACTTAGAAGAAATCCGTAAAATCGAAGCACACTTCAAGGGTATTTCCATTCGGAGTATACCAAGAGCAGAAAATGTGCAAGCGGACATCTTAGCAAAAGCTGCAGCCAGAGCTGTGGATGTGCCCGAAGATGCTTTCTATGAGGAGCTCAATGTACCTTCGGCGCCACAAATTCCCTCTGCAGAGATTCTTTGCATTCCTAGTGCAGATTGGAAAAATTCAATCATGGAACTTTTACAGGGAGGAACAAATTTGCCCGAAGAGCCACAGCTGTCAAGATTAAAGCTTAGAGCCAGAAATTATCAAATAATCAACGGTATATTATACAAGGCCGGAGTATGTTCCCCTCTACTCCGATGTATATCTCAAGCCGAAGGCCAAGAAATTCTTCGAGAAATTCACGAAGGCCTTTGTGGTAGCCATTTAGCCCCTAGAGCTTTGGCAGGAAAAACACTTCGCCAGGGGCTTTATTGGCCTACAATAACAGCTGATGCGGAGAGCTTAGTCCGCACTTGCCAAAGATGCCGGTGGATGGGTCAACGGAGTCATCGCCCACCAACAGCTCTTCAAGTCATTGCTCCGGTATGGCCTATGGCCAGATGGGGTATGGATTTAATTGGTCCCTTTCCGGTAGCCAAGGGAAATCTGAAGTTCGCAGTGGTAGCTATTGAATATTTTTCTAAGTGGGTGGAAGCAGAACCCTTAACAGCTATCACTTCGAACAATGTACATAAATTCTTCTGGAAGAACATCATTTGCCGGTTCGGAGTGCCTAGATACCTCACAGTTGATAATGGAACACAGTTCGACGCAGAACCCTTCAGGAAGTTTTGCGAAGATCTAGGCATTCAGCTATGTTTTGCTGCAGTGAGGCATCCTCAGTCTAATGGAGCCATAGAGCGAGCCAATGGAAATATTTTATTAGGGCTAAATCGAAGAATAGTAGGATTAGCAAAGGGACTGTGGACCGAAGAGCTTCTGAAGATTCTATGGTCCATTCGGACTACGCAAACAAGGTCCACAGGTTTTACTCCGTTCAGACTACTATTCGGAGATGAAGTTATGACTCCAACGGAGCTCAAAGGAGGATCATTTCGCAGCACCGAGCCGGACATTGAAGAAGAAAGACAAGCTTCATTAGATTTATCAGAAGAAACAAGACTTCGAGCTGTAGCAAATTTATCAAAGTATCATCAGCAGACGAAGGCTTGGTTTGACCCGAAGGTTAAGCTCAATGAACTAAGACCGGGTCATCTTGTTCTACGAAGCATTATAGCACCAGGGAAGTTAGGGAATAAATGAGAAGGTCCATACTTAATTGTTCGTTCAGGGCGCCCTGGCTCCTTTAAGTTAGCTAATTTAGAAGGTGAGGAGTTAGCACATACTTGGCATGCAGAGCACCTAAAGTGATACTTCGCATAAGGGCTCCTTGTAATTCGCTTGTAATCATCTTCTAAATTAATAAAGCATATGATCCTGATAGTGCCTTCCCCTCATAGACTTCCAGCTTCCGAGTGGACGCACTGGAACCGCGGGGTCGACCGAGAGGGAAGTGTCATGAAGCTGGATTGTATTTTCGGACTTCGAACCTATAAAGTTCGAAGCTTCCGACGTGGGGGCTGGCATAATCCGGAGCCCAAGCCACCGGCTTGTAGGCATCCGTAAAAGATCCCAAAACCACATCATACGGAGTCCAAGCCATTGGCTGGTAGACTTCCGTAAAAAGAGCCGAAGGTGGCCAAAACCTACGGAGTCCAAGCCATTGGCTGGTAGACTTCCGTAAAAAGAGCCGAAGGTGGCCAAAATCTGCGAAGTCCAAGCCATTGGCTGGTAGACTTCCGCAAAAAGAGCCGAAGGTGGCCAAAATATACGGAGTCCAAGCCATTGGCTGGTAGACATCCGTAAAAAGAGTCCAAAGAGACCATTGCAAACTCCGAACCATTGGTTCGACAGAGATCGCAAAAATGAGCCGAAGGTGGCTAAAGCAAAACAGAATTTGAGCCATGAGCTTCGAATGTCTGTTAACACAGTCCAAAGTGACAAATTATCTAAGATACTAAGGTATCTTGAAAGTTATCTCAAGTGATTTCTTTCAAAAAATCAAAGGTGCTAAGTTGCCACTCTTCAGACTACAAATAGTCGGAGACATTTTATAAGATTTTAAAAGATCTTCAAATGACAGAGGGGCTCCGAACCCCCAAAAAATTGTACTCCGAAGTTTTTTCTTTGCGCATAACCATCTTTGAATACATTTCGAAGTTGCTTATACCCAAAGAGGGGCTAGTAAATATGGAGACAATTTTAAATCGGCATTCATTATTCAAATAAATGTGTTTACAGATTACACTATGAAAAATTGGTATCTATACCAAGAAGGAATCGGAGACCTCTTCGGTCCCTAGAGCTAGGGGTGGAACGACTAGTTCCAGCACCCGGAGTTCTAATAACTTTACGTTTTACTCCCTTGCTCCCCTTCGAAGCTCTAAAATCCTTCTGCTCTTGTTGAAGCTCGGCCCAAGTTCGAAGCCATTCGGGGCTTCTTTCCCAGCTTCTAAGATCTTCAGATCTTTTATTTCGAGCTTCACCTTCGTCTTCAGACCAAATAGTGTCTTCAGAAGACGAAGTGTTTACGTTAACCTCTTTTTCTTCCTCTTTAATATAAGACAATACATCTTTGATTACTTGAGGCGCAATTACGCCGGAGTCATCTCGAGGAATTAGAAATCGAGGACGCTTGTAAGTCTTTAGAAGTTCGAAGGTGTTCCATAATGAGCGAAGTTCGTCGTTAATTTCTATATCTTCCGTATGAGACAAAGCCTAAAAACATGATAAACAAATTTTCATTGATAAAGGTTCATAAACACGAAGCTTTACATAGTCAGAAATCCTAAATTATTCCTAAACCTGAGGGTTCGGAGGAGGTTGACTGCTTGAGGCTTGGTTCCGAACTTGCTTCTGGCGTTGACCTTCGTCGATCCAAGCCTTGATCGCAGTGCGACCTTCGGCTCTCCATGAAGCTTGGAAGGCCTGCCAGGCAGCGGTCACGCCTTCGGAAGGAGTTAGAAGTCGTTCGTCGTCGAAAGTAATAGGGCCCTCTGCGCTCGGAGTGATTGTTCGGCCCAAGTCCTCGTAGTAACGAAGTAGTCCGATGGCAGACACTTGTCCAGAGAGTTCTCCGTAACAAATGCTCGCCGTCTTCATTTGCTTCGCTGCTCCTTGGATCCTTTTTAACCGGCGCAGCAGAGTGACGTTGTCATCAGAAGGAAGTGATCCAGTAGTACCGAAGTACTCCAGAACACCTAGCATCTATTCTATGACCTTCGTAGCTACCTTCTCAGACTTAAGCTTTTCTTCAATTAATGCATCCTTGCTCGAAGTCATTTCTTCTAGAACTCCAGAAATCCTAGCATTCTCCGTAGTTAAAGTATTCTTCTGATTTAGGAGTTGGCTAGCTTCCTCTTGGAGCCTCACAAGTTCGGACCCAGCATTAGCATGCTCCAACCGCACCCTTTCGATTTCCGCTCGAAGCACGATCCTTTCTGCTTCGAGCTCTTTATTTGCAGCCTCCAAACCCTGTCTGGCCCTGCGTTCTGTTGAAATTATATTATTCATTTGAACCACTCTAGCTTCGGAGAAAGACAAGTTGCGCTGAAGAGCTTCGTTTTCTTCCCGAAGCTGAGCAATTTCATGTTCGCCTGATAAAGTTGCAGCGCGGGCCAAGACCGCTTGCTAAGAAAAGAAAAAACTGAAGTAAGAAACTATTCATGTATAATTTGTTATTGGTTCGAAGGTGTTCCGTACCTGGTAGGCTGCTCGTTCCATAGCAACGTTTAGCTCCGAACTCTTCGCCTTGCTTAAAATAGCTACCAGCTCTGTCTCCCCGACTTCGCGACTAACTCGACCTAAAGGTTTGAGCAGAGTCCGAAGCCCGGTTCTTTGCTCCAAAAAAGGAGTTAAAAGAGGGAGCATTGCCGAAGCTTCTTGGTCATCCCTGCTTGGCGAAGCTCCGGAGCGTTCTGCTAAGGTCCTTGGAGCTTCAGTAGATGGCCCCCCCTCAGTGGATTGACTCTCGTCTGTTGACTCAGACGAAGTTGATCCTTGAGCAGGGAGAGGTTCTATTTGTCTTTTACCCCTTCCAGGCCCCTGTTGAGCGACTTCTGGGTGAGGCTCCAAAGTTGTCGAAGGCCCCTGAATTGGATCTTCGCGACGCACTTCTTCCACGGAAGAGGGCTCTGCAAAAGCAAAGGTATTATACATTGTATAATTTTGCAGAAAAGAACAAGAAAATCATGCGAAGTTTACCTTCGACATGTTGGGGGCGAGCGAGCATCGGACTGCTCGGAGGATCGAAGGTAAGGTCTTCGTCTGAATCCAAAGTTAAAACTTCAACTGCCAGAGTATCTCCTTGAGCAGTTCTCCCTTCATCCAAAACTGAAGTTGTAGCAACTTCAACTTCACCTTCACCCACAGGGGCTTCGATTTGCTCTTCATCTTGAGCATCCAGAGTTCTCACTTCTTCAATATTATCCTAAGACTCCGGCATACCTGTAGTATCTTCAATGTGAATATCTTTTTGAGCTGCATCTTCATCAATCAACCTCACTAATAGTTTACCTTCATCTTCTTTAGAACCGGAGGTTGAGGTTCTTTGGCTCGGAGATGCAGGTTTTCTGGGCTTCCGAGCCACCTTCTTCACCGGAGTCTTTGCAGAGCTCGAAGCCCCAGCTTCGGCTTTCCTTTTCTTGGGTCCTTTCTCCGAAGGCACCCAATCCATCAGAGGGGGCGGAGTGATTCCCAACATTCCCCATACTCTATTAAATCTCTCCCAACTCCCGACTAACTTGATTCTCCATTCTTTTTCGGTCGGAGTTGGAGCGCCCAAAATCTTCTCCGAAGCCCTTATGATTTGTTCCGAAGTAACAGGGGCTGAAGAAGCTAAAAAAGAAAAATAAATCAAGTTAATTTCTCTTTGAATAAATATGTATAATACATATTGTCTTCAAAGTTACCTGCAGGGCTCGAAGTTGAAGTAATTTTTCGAAGACCGCCTTCCGAATCCTCTTTGAAGATGATAGGCCAGTTGGCCATCAGCGGAGAAATTTGCAGACCGAGGTATTCTTCGGCTAAGTCTCGCATGCTTAACCTTCGGCTAATCTTTTGAAGCAGGTTGAGACGAGCTTCGAGCTGACCTTCGTTGGGCTGCACTAAGGCTTCCTTCCGGAATTGGATTTCTTTAAGGGGTCCAGCCAAAGGACTGCTTGCCCCAACTTCGGCATAGAACCATCTCAGAACCCAATCAGTATACCATCTTGCATTGATGGCCTTAGCAGGAAACTGAAGAGAATACTCATCTCGAAGCCTAAAGTTGATACTACCGAAGGATACTACTACTTTTTCACCTCTGGGGCCTACGAAGGTCTTTGGTTGGCATGTTGCTCTATGTAGTGCAGCGAAGATTTCTGCCCTCCCCTCACAACCTTCGGCTCTCAGCGCCCATTCAAAGATAGCCAAACGAGCTACTGCATTCGGAGAGAGCTGAGGAAGGGTAACATGAAATAGATCAAGTACCTCCGCCAGGAAGTCTACTGCTGGAAGGCCCAAGCCGGCTTCGAAAAAGGCTTCGAAAACAACTACTTCTCCGGGTCTTGGCGACGGAATCATTTCTTTGGCTGGCTTCCGGATCATGACTCCGGCACTAATTTTCCCTCCCACTGCGATTGCCAATGACTCTCTCTTGCAGGTAGAAGGCCCCAATTGGAAAGATTGATCCAAGTATTTTGTTGATGGTGGCCAAAGACCTTGATCATCGACATTTTGGGGATTTCCCCCTTTGGCCGCCATGGATGTCACTGCAGGTGCCGGAGGTGCCGCCGCCAACGCTGCCGCCGCCGCTGCTGCAGCTGCGGCCTGCTGCCTAGCCAAAGCTGAAGGCCCTGAACCTTTGGTCTTCACCATTGCAGTCACTGGGTTGCTTTGGAGAAAATGGAGGCTAGGGCTCAAGAACTCAAAGGGCTCAAAGGTTTTTGGTTGCGAGAAAGCGGTGAAAAGGTAACCGGGTAAGTTCTAGGCCTTCTATTTATAGCCTAGATTTTACTTTTTTACCGTTAGTCCATGTTGTTTCGCATTCCTGCCGTTACTTTTCTCCGAGATTAGCGCTTGCAACAGTTTCCGTTAGAAACAGAAAACTAACGGCTATTTCATCTAAGTCTAAAAAAAGGCTCTTGAACTTCTTGAGTCGGTTCTAAGATAGTTCGAAAGTAATTATATTGAGGCTGATTCGGAGTTTATATCTTCGTACATTTCGGAGATGAATTGAAGTTTAATAACCCCTATGTCTGGTTATTTTTTCCTTCCGTATACTGCTCTCCTAACATTACAGGTTTAACGGAGAAGCGTATTCGAGGGGCTACTGTTGGGGGAAAATATCTCATCTTCGGGGTTATTTCCGCAACAGCATGACAGCAGATAGTGGATTCGGAGGTTTCCAGACGTCCATCTTCGAAGATGCCCTGAGTCAAGTTCGAAGTACGAAGATAGGCATTGGTTCGGAGTACATCTTCGAACTAAGGCAATTCGAGATCTTTATTGCCAGCTAAGATGGAAGATTTATCTTTTATATCATTAGATTAGTCTTTTACCATATTAGCCCTATCAAGGGTACCGAATAGTTTCCACTATGTCGGTTGTAATAGAGGGGTAAATAGGTCTTTTCCTTAATATTTGGGCCTATAAATACCCCCCATTTCACCCTGTAATAGGGACCGAATACAAGTTATTCAATACACTCTTTCGAACTATTCTAAGTTGTTATCCTTTCGGAGGCTTAGAACAGTTCTCTTCGCAAACACTTCGTTTGTTAGTTTCTTTTCTACAGAAACCTGTTAGCGTAATCTTTTACACCAACAGCAGTTTTGTCTTTTTCCATTTATTTCGGCGTCTGTAAAAAACCCTAAGGGTCTGGTGGAATATTCCTAGGCTATTGGGCTGCCTATAAATAGGGCCCCAATCCCTAGGGTTAGGTCACCCTTTTCTGAAATCACTTTACTAATCAAGAGTGGGTCACTTTTTGTTCGTTCTTCCGTGTTCTTCCTGCGAGCGCCGCCACTATTGTTTTTCACCACGTACACACTGCGAGATTGCTTCAAACAGGTTTTGTTCTCTGCTTCCTGTCAGCCATCTGCTTCCTCGGTGAACACGATTAATCAGATGTATCGTTTTGCGTGCTTGTTCTGTTCATCAACATTGAAAGTTTATGCGGTGTTCCTGTATCGTTTTTTATCTCCTGGCGGAAATATTTTATCCTGGCACTGTTCTTGTTGTTTGTGTGGCTGGTTGATTTCCTGTCCATTTTTTACTACATAGGCCTTTCATGCCTAAGGCCTAGGATGCAGTCTCTACCAGCTTTCCCATGGCATAGCTAGCTGTAGGCTTACTATTTCTTCTGCATAGCCTTTTGGATAGCTCTGCAGGCTATTTGCTTTTTCTTCTGCAATAGCTTCGCATTTGAGTTTTCTCTGTAAATCTCTGGCTTGGATCCCACTGCGTGTAAGCACTAGACTTCGGACTCTGTCTCGTAGGCTTTGAAGGATCTGTTGTTCGAAGTATACTTCGCTATCTTGCATACTTCGCTTATGTTCGGTTCGTTTTGCAACAGCTACGTGTGCTCCGAAGTCTGCATTTGTACCCCTCGCATAGTCTGTAGTCTTCGAACAACAAGCTTTGATTTGCACGGCCAGTAGGCTTTGATCGTGTGTCTTCGAACAGACTCCGGTTCGAAGTGTATGGTTCCGGGACTCACTCAGTCTGTGCTTTCCGAGGTTGTGATTCGAAGTGTGTTTCTAGGCTTCAGTTTCTTGTGTGAAAGCACTAGAGGTCTCTGATTCGAAGTTAGTCTGTGATTGGAAGGTCACTACTCCGGTAGTCATACTTCGATCATTTTGGCTTCGAAGGTTGCGTTGCAGGCTTCAATTTTTCTCTGTTAAGCTTCGAAGCTGATTTTTCTTGTGTTAAGCTTCGTAGCTTCGAAGTGTGTTTTTTCAAAGCAGGCTTTGATAGCCTCACACTTCACACCGAAGCATGCTTCACAGTTTGCTACACTTTTCACCGAACTAGCTTCGACTTCATCAATCTTCGGCACGTCCACTACAGACTTCGTTAGCCTTCGACAAAGGACTTTGAAGCAGTCTCCGGCACAACCTTCACAGGCTTCGACGTTGCAGGCTTCATCAAGTACCGAACTAGAGACAACCTTAAACAGTAACCTCTCATCTCCTTTTAACGTACACTAGGAGTTTTTGCTGTGATGATTTATTTCTGAGAACCTTGATCTGCCATGTTTTAAATGATTTGTTATTCTGCCTATTAGCACTGTATTGGTGTTTCTTTGTCTAGGACACCGGTTGTTTCTAGACTAGATACTTTTAGGCTTTGGCGATCTGTTTACGTTTTGCTGCTAAGTCTTTTGAGGTGTGTTGGGTGTTGGGAGCAGGCCATTGATTCGAAAGAATTTTTAGGCACCCATTCACCCCCCTCTAGTCGCTACTTTCGGTCCTATATCGCTCGACAGTCCTTACATGCCCAATCATTCATGCAACACTTCTCAAACATATACTAACTATGGGATGTCACTCCACTCGCCCTTAACTGTGGGCTCGGTTTTTCGAAAAGATTTAACTCTGATTAGAGGTGTACCACTATACCCACAAGGCACACATTCCCACACACCGCTGTTGTTGGGGGAAATTACTCCATTTTTAGGACTTAAAGATTAATACTTCAAGGGCTAAGAAAGGCTCCGAAGCTGGCGAGCCTTCGTTCGGAGGTAGAGGCGTCAAGCCGAAGGGCGCAGCGATACGAAGCCTCGATGAACCCTCCGAATGAGAGATAAAGGTCCCGGAGCTGAAGGACAAGATTGACGAGATGTTTGGCTTATCCATCTGCCTTGTATTATTTTACCTTTTATAACCTTGCTCCTGACACCGAATAGTTTCCACTATGTCGGTTGTAATCTAGGGGCAATTAGGTCTTTTCCTTATGCATTTTTACCTATAAATACCCCCTCTATACCCTGTAAAAGGGGGGGCAGTACAAGTTGCTCAATACACACGTTCGGACTACTCGAGCTATTATCCTATTCGGAGGTTCGAGGCAGTCCTAAATCACAAACTCCTTGTTTGTTCGTTCTTGATCTCAAAGAACCTGTTGGTGTAACTTTTGCGCCAACAGTTGGCGCCGTCCGTGGGGAACCAGTTCTAGAAGCTTGTTCTCTGCTGCTGACTGCACTTCGAAGACCACTTACGGAGGGAGCCTCGGAGTTTCAGGATTCCGCGCACCCTTCAGTTAAGGGCTTCTTAGTGCAGCCCGAAGGCCTTCACTCGACTTCCCGAGTCGTTCAAAGTCCTCCGTCTCCAAGACCTCTTCGTGGCTAGCTATGCCTCCGAAGCGGAGTCAAACTTCGGGTCCTCTCCGAAGGTCCCCTCGAACCGCAGGTGCCGGACCCTCAACTACTCCGGTGATTCCCACCGAGGCCGCTGGGCGTCGAGTACCCAGGGGTCCTCGAGCTCCTCCTACGGTGTTTCAGACTGATTACATCATCTCCCAAGACCCGGAGCTACCTTCAGAAGAAGATGAAGGCCTTCCTAGAACCGAGGCTACCCAATTAGCCAGGCTTCAGGAGGAAGTAGCTAGGTGGAGGCAGGAGGCTACCGATCGCCTCCGCACCCAAGCCTCCACCGAGACTCCCGAAGGGCCTCAAGACGGTGGTGCTCACAACCCCCCAGAAGTTGTCCAAGTCCCGGAGGAAGCCGAAAACGCATCTTTCGATGAGGAGTCCCCATTGCACCCGGACTTGCAAAGAGTCCCCTTTGATCCCAGGTTCAAGGCTTCGAAGTTACACAAGTACTCCGGGGGGTCGGACCCCGGAGAGTTCGCCCGCTCATATGCCCTGGCAATAGAAGCTAGCGGGGGGTGCGAAGCACTATGGCAAAATGCTTCCCCCTCGCTCTTGAAGGCATGGCGCTCCAATGGTTCTGGTCTCTGAAGCCAGGATCAATCAGCTCTTGGGAGCAGCTAAAGAAGAAATTTGTGAGCAACTTCCAAGGCACCTTCGTGGCCCCAATGTCCACAGGAAGTTTGTTCCAGGTGAAACACCGGACGGGAGAAACACTCCGGGAGTACTTCACGCGCTTCGCCCACACCAAGTCGCAGATTAAGGGCCTGTCTACCTCTTCGGTAATCGACGCCGCCCGCGAAGGAGTGCTGAACCCCGACCTCCTCAGCAAACTCCATCGGAAGCCGGTGATGTCTGTGGTGCAGCTGATGGCATACTTCGAACAGTATGCCAAGGCGGAAGAAGTCTGTCTTCGACGCGCTGAAGCACCATCGTCCACCCTCTGGGAAGTCAAGAAGGAGCCCGAATCTTCCGCTCCCCTACAGCCTCCTCAAGACAACCGCTTCAATGAGCACAAGCGGGGAAAGAAGCATTTTCGTTCAGAGGTACTAAACATTGCGCCTTCTGCTCCGAGGGCACCTGCCAATTTCCAGCAGGCGAAGAATTTCAAGGCCGTGGCGCCAAAGCCTCAAGAAAGGATGCCTGACAGGCATCAGAGTTTTTTTTGTTGCGTGCATGGTGACAATAGGAGCCATGACACGAAGGATTGCAAGGCAGTATTGGCCCTTCGGGGCGACTACCTTGAGCAAAGTACCGGGCGGGGTGCTTCGGACCAAGCCCCATCATCAACACTGTCGGAGCCTGTGCAAACTGTGGCCCGAGCCGGTGCCCTTGAAGACCCCATGCGGTTACCGGTGGCCAATATTATGCCACCACCAAAGCAGGAGGACCCGCAAGACCGCGGCAAGCGAGTGGTCCTGCCCATCTCCGGAGGGGGGACCCTCGGGAGCATGTCCAAGAGGCAGCGGCACGAGTACATCCGAGAGGTCGGGCACATTGGGACCTGGAGTTCCGCCGAAGCAATGCCAGAGTGGTCCCACATGCCCATCTCGTTTACCGCCAGCGATGCTGCGGGGGTGAAGTTCCCCCACGCTGACCCCTTGGTCATTTCTGCTAATATAGCAGGAGTGGAGGTCCGAAGGATCCTAGTAGATGGTGGAAGCTCCGCGGACATACTCTTCGTCTAGGCCTTCGATCAAATGTGCATACCTCGGAAGCATCTACTTCTGGCAGCCCGGCCATTTCAAGGGTTCTCAGGACTGCCTCTCGATGCCCTCGGCCAGATAGGCCTCGAGGTTGCCTTCGGAGAGGGGCCTGGCCCGAGTAGAAGAGGTGATCTTCGACGTGGTCGACACCCCATATGCTTACAACGCAATCTTCGGCCGAGGGATGCTAAACCAGTTCGGGGCTATAGCGCATCATAATTACCTTTGTCTCAAAATGCCCACGCAAGGTGGAGTGCTTACCATTTCAGGAGACCAAGCTGTAGCCCGAAGGACGGAGTATGGCCACGGGCAGCCATTGGACCCCCGGCAAGTGCACAATGTGGCGAAAAGCATCGAAGAAGTGTCGAAGGCCTCGAACCCTTCGAAGGGGCCCTCTCTCAAGCCAAGCCCGGAGGGTGATGTTGAGACAAGAATAATTTCGAAAGATGGCAAAGAGTACCAAGTACAGTTCGGCAAAGGGCTATCCCCGCAAATAGCTGCCTCGTTAGAAGAAGTCGTCAGGAAAAATCTGGACGTCTTTGCTTGGACTGACGAAGACATCACTGGGGTCGATCGAAGCATCATCGAGCATAGTCTGCTCATCAACCCGAAGGCCAGGCCAGTGCGCCAGGGGCTCCGCAAGCTGTCAGCAGAAAGAGCAAGCCTCGCCAAAGCAGAAGTAGAAAAATTGTTAAGAGCTGGCATCATCAGGGAGGTAGCCCATACTGAGTGGTTGGCTAACCCTGTTTTTGTAAGGAAGAAAGACTCGAACAAGTGGCGCATGTGTATTGACTTTACTTCATTAAATAAAGCATGCCCGCGAGACCCCTACCCGATGCCCTGAATAGATCAGCTGGTGGATTCCACAGCAGGCTCCGAATTGCTAAGTTTTCTCGACGCTTTTTCCGGATATCATCAAGTATGGCTGAAACGCGAGGACGAAGCCAAGACAAGCTTTATAACTCCTTCCGGAGTATTCTGTTATGTAAGAATGCCTTTTGGTTTGCGGAATGCTGGAGCCACCTTTTCACGTTTAATAGCTAAAGCTCTAGGTCATCAGATAGGCTGGAATGTCGAAGCCTATATGGATGATATTGTAATAAAAAGTGCTCAAAAAAACCAGCATAGCTTAGACCTAGCTGAAACATTTGAGAGCCTCCGAGCATGTGGAGTACGCCTCAACCCAGAAAAATGTATATTCGGGGCACAAGCAGGAATGCTGCTAGGGTACCTAATTTCGAGCAGGGGAATCGAAGCTAGCCCAACACAAATATGCGCACTACAAAGGATGGCTCCACCAGAGAATTTGAAGCAAGTGCAGAAGCTAGCAGGAAGGCTCGCAACACTTAGCAGGTTCCTGGCCAGGTCAGCAGAGTGGAGCCTCCCAATTTTCAAAGCATTAAAGGGGTCTGAAAGCTTTAGTTGGACACCAGAGTGTCAGAAGAGCTTCGACGATATAAAAGCATACCTCGGAAGATTATCAACTTTGACCGTTCCCCTTCCAGAAGAAACACTGCTCCTATATCTTGCAGCAACAGGTTCAACAATAAGTGTAGTATTGGTCTGGGAAGTTGAGCTTAAAGGAAAGCTGGTGCAGAACCCAGTTTACTTTGTGTCGGAGGCATTGTCTGGAGCTAAAGTCAGATACTCCGAGCTCGAGAAGTTTGCTTATGCCCTAGTAATGGCCTCACGAAAACTAAGGCATTATTTCTTGGCGCATAACCTGATCGTCCCTACATCATATCCTCTTGGAGACATGCTCCAAAACAAAGATTCTACGGGCAGGATTGGAAAATGGGCAGTTGATCTAGCCCCGTTCGGAATCTCCTTCACAGCAAGAACAGCTATTAAGTCCAAAATCATAGCCAATTTCGTAGCAGAGTGGACTCCATCCGCTATTTGGGCCTCGGAAGAACCCTCCGAAGGTTTGTGGACTATATTTTCAGACGGAGCATATCAAGCATCCGGTGCCGGAGCAGGGGCCGTCATCATATCACCATCAGGGAAGAAAGCCATGTATTCCACGAGGCTCAACTTCAGAACCACTAATAACATCGCCGAGTACGAAGGAATCCTGCTAGGCCTCCGAAAGGCTAAAGCGCTCGGAGCCGCAAGGATAATGATTAAGACAGATTCCCAAGTCGTCGTAGGGCATGTTGATAAAAGCTTTCAAGCAAAAAATCCACATCTAGCACAATACCTTGAAGAAATCCGCAAGGCCGAAGCAGCATTCAGAGGATTTACAGTTCGGAGTATCCCTCGTGCAGAGAATCAACTCGCAGATATTCTTGCGAAGGCCGCAGCAGGGGCGATGGACCTTCCGGAGGGTGCTTTCTACAAAGAACTAGCACAGCCAGCAGCTGTTCAGTTAGCCTCTTCGGAAGTACTGTGCATCCCGATTGCAGATTGGCGGGCTCTGATAATGAACATGTTGCAAAGTGGCAAACACCCTCTCGAAGGTCCAGAAGCCCGAAGGATGCAAGCAAGAGCTCGAAATTATATGCTTATCGACGGAGTATTATTCAAAGATGGAGTGTGTTCTGAGGAGCCATGTTGAATAGTGTGGGCCTCATGGCTCCAGAAGTGATGAGTCATTGTCAACGATAGTCAAAGAGGACAAAAGAAGAAGAGATCTATTGTTTCATGGGCCGCGTGTGACTCAGGTACACGGGCAGCGAGCGACTGTCGGGCTGAGAGAGCTGCGAAGTCGGGCTGGCCCAATCCGGGTACATGGGCCAGAAGCAGTAGAAGACCCACTGGGCTATTGACCAGGGTTGACTCAGGTACACGGGCGGTGAGTGATTGCCGGGCTGAGAGAGCTGCGGAATCGGGCCGGCCCAATCCGGGTACCTGGTGCAAAGTCGGTGGAGGCTTTGTCAGTTTCAGCGCAAAACTGACAACCGTTGATTCTGTATCCAACTGTCCAGAAGAGAAGCCGTAGTCGCTACGAAAGCTCAGCTTTCGGATAAGTCATCTGTATCTCTAGGCCCACAGTCAGTCAGTCGTGTCTGTAAAAATACCTAAGGGCAGTAGAGTCTTTTCCTTTATTCCTGCGTCTGTAAAAAACCCTAAGGGGCTGGTGTAATATTCCTAGTGTTGGGCAGCCTATAAATAGGACCCCAATCCCTACGGTTAGGTCACCCTTTTTGGCTGAAATCAATACTACTCCTTTGGGTCATTTTGTCTCTTGCACCTTCTCTTTCCTTTCCTGTTCATGTCTGCGCCGCCAGGCTAATTGTTGTTGTTCATCAATTTTATTCCCTGCTGTTGGATAATTCTATTCCTTCTGTTTCGTGTGTAGCATCCCATTTAATGGCCTTGCAGTTTTCGGTTTGCTCATAGAGGTTTTATTCCTGTTTTTTGAGTGCTTCGGATTGCTTCTGTTGCGTGTGTTCTTCACGCAAGTAGTACTAGTTCTTGCTGTTGCAAGTAGTACTACTACACTGTAGCAACAGTACACTAGTACCAGCTTTTTGCTTTTACTGCTCAACTTTTTGATCGAGTTGATAGGACTAAAGTACCTTTTCTGGCTGTTCTCTAGCGAAGCCCCTTCTCTGTTCTAAGCCCCTCAGCTCCGTGAGGTAGGCTTCGATCTAAGATCTTCGAAGGCTTTGCTTGAACTTCGGCTTCATTTTTGTGCTGTGTCTCTAGCTTCGCAGAACACTTTGCACTCTGTCAGCTTCACATACTTCGATAGTGTTTGCGAAGTTGTTCTCAGTCACGAGCTGTTTGAAGTTGATACTTTGTTAGGCTTCGGAGTTAGCTTCGAAGCTAATCTCACTGATAGACTTCGCTTAGTGTTTGCGGTTGTCTGTGTCGAAGGTCTTGATGCGTTTGTTCGAAGGTAGAACGTAGGCTTCGCTTTGGTTTCTCTGTCGCGTGTCAGCCTTCTCTTCTCTTTTCGAAGGTTGCTTTTTCAAAGGTAGAGTGTAGGCTTCGAATTTGGTTTCTCTGTCGTGTGACAGGCTTCGCTACTCCTTCGAAGTTTGTCTTTCTGTGCAACGTGTTCGAAGGTTTGTTCGAAGGTTGTACCTCGAAGTACTCTGATCGAAGCAAGCTTCGTTACCTTCGTACGTTGCTTCGAAGCATACTTCGCCTTCTCCTCCTGAGATAGGCTAGATCAACTTAACCTTCGGCACATATCCGTCAACCTTTGTCAATCATCTCTGAAGCAGGCTTCGACCAGCGAAGCAGGCCTCGACCTTCGAAGCAGACCTCGACCGGTGAAGCAGGCTTCGCCGAGTTTCGAACAGGAGACAGATTTGAACAGGTAACTTCTCTTCTCACCCATAGTGCACCTAGATTGCTTTACTAAGATTTGTCTAGCCATGACTTGAGTATTCTGTCTATCTGTCTAGTAGCACTGCTTTTGTGTTTCTCGGTTTTATCAACAGTTGCTTCTAGGCTAGATACCTTTAGACTTAGGCTATCTGTTCTTTCTTTGATATTTAGTCTTTAGAGGTGCGTTGGGGATTGGGAGCAGGCCATTGATTCGAAAGAATTTTTAGGCGCCCATTCACCCCCCCTCTGGTCGCTACTTTCGGTCCTACAAGTGGTATCAGAGCGAGGTTAGGGTTTTTCCATACCTTAACCGGTTCTAAACCCTAGTAGTGACCATGACGTCTCCTGGCAAAGTCCCGTCCTTGGAAGCCTATGGCTATAACTATTGGAAGACTCGAATGCGAGCCTATCTCATGAGCCAGGGTTCGGACATTTGGGACATTTGCGTTCACACCACGTTTGTCATATTGCCAGTCGCTGAGCATGGTACTACTGGTATCATTGCTCAGCATCTGAGCAACAGGAAGGCTGTGAATATTCTTTTCTCTGGTTTAGGTCCCACTGAGTTTGAGCGTGTGAGTCATCTCTCTACTGCGAGAGAGATCTGGGCTACCCTCAAGTCACACCATGAGGGAACAGCACAGGTCAAGGCTCGGCTCTATCAGACCTACCGGCGTGAATATGAAAATTTCACACAGAAGCCGGGTGAATCTGTTGAGGCTTTGTTTGGTCATTTTCAGTCGATCATAAACAAGCTTCGGGACAACAAGGCTGAGGGTGCTCAGTTAGTCTCAGATCATGAGCAGGCGCTCAAGGTTCTCCATACCTTGGACCCAAAGATCTGGGAGATCAAGGTATCTTCTATCATTGAGAGTACTTCTTATGATACCTTGACCATTTCTGAGTTGTTTAGCAAGCTGAAGGCTACTGCGGTTGATCTCCAGCTGAGATCAAATCTCACTGGTTCTGGATCAAAATCTCTGTCCCTTGCTACACCTTCTGTTGATCCTTCTTCTGTGAGTTGTGCTAGGTTCTCTTTGATGTCTATCACTGAGGACCAGCTTGAGTTGTTGGGAGATGATGATTTGTGTCTTTTTAACAACCGGGTGCGTCGTGTCTATGACAAGAGAATGTTCAAAAGACACGGCACAAAATCCAGGTGCTTTGAGTGTGGTGATCCAGGACACTTCATCGCCGACTACCCCAAGCGCAATGGTCACAAGAAGGGCACCGGTGGTGGCTTCCACGACTCCGGCAAGCATGAGAGCTCATCCTTCAACAAGGGCAAGCCGAAGACCAGATTCTTCAAGAAGGCCCTGAAGGACTACCGGCGAGAGAACAAGAACCGCGACAAGGCTTTCTTCACCGAAATGGAGAAGAGCTACTCCAAGCGGTCCACATCTTCTTCCTCTTCATCGAGCTCAAGTGATGAGGAGATCGTCGTCAGGAAGGGGAAGGACAAGGACGATCTGGCGGGCCTCTGCTTCATGGCTTTCGGAGACAAGCCGAAGAGCCGCTCACACCAGCGCCGAAGATCCCACAAGAGCTTCTATTCAATGGCTCTTGGGGATAAGGAAGAAAAGAGCTCCTCCGACGACTCCGACGATGACGACAACGAAAAGGTATCATCCTATGAGCGCGAGATCGTTGATTTACTTGAGAGCAATCGTCAGGAGTTGAAATATCGGGAAAAACTGCTTAGGGGGGACAAGAAGAGGATAGATGAGTTAGAGAGTGAGATTGCCATAGCCAATGGCAGAATTGAGAGCCTATCTTCTTCCCCTTGCTTGGGTGATAGCAGTGAGTGCCCGAAGTGTGAGGTGCTTCTGTGTGACTTGTCAACTCTGAAGTCCAAGTACACAGAAAGGGTTGATGAGAGGGACGCTTTGGCCACTGAGCTTGAAAGCGCTCAGCTGGAGCAGAAAGATGCTCAAGCCACTGTCGTCGCACCCTGTGTTCATTGCCCATCTCATCTAGCTGCCTTAGCTGAGCTGAAATCCAAGGGCGATGAGCATTTGGGTGATTTGGAGAGGTTGAGAGCTGAGCTTGCGCAGACTAGGCTAGAGCTTGAGACAAGGTCAGTTCCACCCACTGTCTCTGAGAACTGCCTGTCTCTTAGACTTGAGTTGATCAAGCTAAAAGCCGAGAAGTCTGTCCAAGTAGAGAGTGAGTGTGAGACCTGCTTGTCTCAGGTGGAGGTTCTAGCTTCCTTGAGAGAGGAGCTACCTGATTCTCAGAATGAGAAATTTTACCTCCATTCTATATTGAGTTGGATCAGTGCCAGAGAGCCACAGCTCGGCATGATGATCCAGTAGTTCATGAGGCAGGATGGGTTTGGGGTAGGTTACGCCTACACCAAGGCTGACTTTGAGAGTGCCATTAGCCGGGCAGTGGAGTGGAGTAAAATGACTCCTGCGCAGAGATATCCTAAGACTCACTCCACTGAGTCCTCCCAGGCTTGTCAGCCCAAGGATGGAGTGATCAATGAACCACCAAAAGCTACACCCAAGAAACCTATCTGGGTTCCAAAGCCCAAACACCTCCACACTCCTCTAGACTCTCTTCCTGGACCCTCTCAGCCCAAGAAGACTACACCTAACACCACCAAGCCCAAACATCCCAAGCCTCAACTACATCCCAAGAAGCCCACCTATCATTGTGAGTACTGTCAGAGAGATGGGCATCTTGCGGAGTTTTGCTTCAGGAGGAAGCGGGTTGAGAGAGCAGAGAGAGCTCGTGGTGGTCAGGAGCAGTTCTACCAGCAGGGTGGTAGACTGCGTGTTCCTCGACGCGGGGAGAGGCTGGAGGCCAGGCCGCGTCGTGTTGGTGGTGGTAGAGGAGACGGCTTTCTTGCCCGTGCTCCAGTTGGTGGTGTCCATTCCGGCAGAGTTCCAGGCCATGTTGGCCATGGTCCTGGACCTCGTGGCCGCAGGTTTAGGCAGAACCAAGGACCGCGCTTTGAGCCACGTTTTGGTCCAAATTCTAATGACGATTTCTGCTTTCCGTCTTTTGAGCAGATGGCTCGACACTGGTTTAGCTCTTTTGCTAAACCTGGTGCCGGACCATTTGCTCCCACTTACAGCCACTGATTGTGCAGGATCGGGGACTGGAGGACGTTTAGATCATGGACTCAGGATGCTCTCGCCACATGATGGGACATCGCAGATGGTTCTCCAATCTCACTTCCCCGAGCTCCAAAGAATACATCACATTCGGGAACAGTGGTCAAGGGAAGGTAAGTGTCATAGGCTCTATTCGCATTTCAGATCATTTCTCCTTGAAGAATGTTGCTTTGGTTAAGAATTTGAACTTCAATTTGATTTCTATTTCGCAACTTCCTGAGGATGGTTTGGAAGTGCGTTTTAAGAAGGGCAATTCTTCTGTATTTGATTCTAGAGGGTCTTTGATTTGCCAGATTTTACCATTCGGTAAAGTTTTTCGAATTGACTTCTCTAGTTCTTTTGGCCCTTCTCGCTGTTTGATTGCTGGATCCTCCTCTGAGCTCTGGAAGTGGCATAGGAGGTTAGGTCATTTGAGTTTTGATCTGCTAGTCAGGTTAAGCTCTATGGACCTCATCCGAGGATTGCCCAAGCTTAAGATGGAGAAGGATCTAGTGTGTCATCCCTGTCGTCATGGGAAAATGGTTGCCGCTTCTCACTCACCTGTGACTCAGGTGATGAATTCGTATCCGGGCGAGCTTTTACACTTGGACACTGTTGGTCCAGCTCGGGTACGTTCAGTCGGTGGGAAGTGGTACGCACTTGCATTGTTGACGACTTCTCTCGATTCTCGTGGGTTTTCTTTTTGGAGTCTAAGGATGAAACGTTTCAGTTTGTTCATGACCTGATTTTGAAGCTGAAGAATGAGAACAATGGTCGGATGCGAGCAATTCGCTCTGACAACGGCTCTGAGTTCAAGAACTCTCAGTTCGTCAGCTTCTGTAGTGATCAGGGTCTGGACCATCAGTTTTCTTCTCCTTACACTCCCCCACAGAACGGCGTTGTGGAACGAAAGAACCGCACGCTAGTCGAGATGGCCAGGATGATGCTCGATGAGCACAGGACTCCTAGGCATTTTTGGGTTGAAGCCATGAACACGGCTTGCTATCTAGCCAACCGCATTTTTCTTAGATCTTACCTAGGAAAGACCTCATACGAGTTGCGGTTTGGCAGACAGCCCAAGTTGAGCCACTTGCGAGCGTTTGGCTGCAAGTGCTTTGTGCTCAAGAAGGGAGGGCATTTGGACAAGTTTGAGTCTCGTTGCTGGGATGGTGTTTTTCTTGGTTATGCATTGCATTCTCGAGGTTTCCGTGTTTGGAAACTCGAAACCCAACAGCTTGTCGAGACTTGCGAAGTTTCATTTGATGAGTCCTTGCCTTCTTTAACTCCTTCTTTTGAGCTTTCTGGTGATGATGAGCTTGGAGAATTCATCTTCGAGGAAGATGAGGATACTCCAGCTGCTGATGAGGGTGGGCCTTCTGCACCCCCTGCAGAGCCCACACCTTCTGAGACTTTGACTGAGGATGAGGGCGGACCTCTGATCACTTCTTCCACTACGATCGAGCCCCCTCAGTCGAGTCCAGAGGTGCCAGCTGCTGACTCCGGTGAGGTGACTTCAGATCACCAAGGATCCTGAGCAGTTCAGCGTGATCACCCCTCGGAGCTCATCATCGGTGATTTGACTGAGAGAACTTTGCATTCTTCTACCTCTCTTGCTGTGTTTGCTCAATCTGCTTTTGTTGCATATTTTGAGCCCAGAGATGTTTCTCATGCTCTTTCTGATTCAAATTGGATTAATGCTATGCAAGAAGAGCTTGAGAATTGTGTCCGTAATCGGGTGTGGACACTAGTTGAGCCGCCACCAGGATGCAACCCCATAGGCACCAAATGGGTGTTCAAGAACAAACAAGGTGAAGATGGGGTTGTGGTGCGCAACAAAGCTCGACTAGTTGCCCAGGGTTTTTGCCAGAAAGAGGGTATTGATTTTGAAGAAACTTTCGCCCCTGTTGCCCGTCTTGAGTCCATTCGTATTCTCTTAGCTTTTGCCGCTTCGAAGGGTTTTAAGCTTTTTCAAATGGACGTTAAGAGTGCTTTTCTGAACGGGTTCATAGAGGAGGAAGTTTATGTTAGGCAGCCCCCCGGTTTTGAGAACCCTAAGTTTCCTCGACATGTTTTTAAGTTCCAAAAAGCTTTATACGGGTTGAAGCAAGCCCCCAGGGCTTGGTATGACCGGTTGAAGCAATTTTTGTTGGGGAAGGGCTTTGTGATGGGTTCGGTGGAGAAAACTCTTTTCTTGCTCAGAGATGCTTCAGATTTTTTAGTTGCTCATATTTACGTGGACGATATTATTTTTGGCGGTACTACTAATGATCTTGTGTCCAAGTTTTCTGAGCAGATGCACAGTGAGTTTGAGATGAGCCTCATGGGTGAGCTCAAGTACTTCTTAGGGCTCTAGATCAAGCAGACCAAGGACGGCACCTTCATCCACCAAGGTAAGTACACTCACGACATGCTCAATAAATTTGACTTTGGCGGTGAATTGAAGCCGCAGATGACCCCGATGGGCACATCTGGGGGTCTGGACAAGGACGAGAGCGGCGTCAAGGTCAACGAGAGGGAGTTTCGAGGGATGATCGGTTCGCTGTTGTACTTGACGGCAACAAGACCAGACATATAGTTCGCCATGGGACTTTGCGCGCGTTTTCAGTCTTCACCACGCGTGTCTCACCGGCAAGCTGTCAAGCGCATCTTCAGGTATCTCACTTATGCGCCCGATCTTGGTCTTTTCTATTCAGCATCATCTTCTCTCGATTTATCTGGATTTTCGGATGCCGACTTTGGTGGGTGCCGGTTGGATCGCAAGTCGACTTCCGGTACTTGCCAGTTTCTTGGTTCTTCTCTTGTCTCTTGGACTTCTCGAAAGCAATCTTGAGTTGCTCTTTTGACCACAGAGGCTGAGTACGTAGCTGCTGCTAGCTGCTGCTCACAGTTGGTTTGGATGATTTCCACTCTGCGAGATTTTGGGTTGTTCTTTCCTACCAGAGTTCCCTTGTTTTGCGACAGCACTAGTAAATTAGTGTAGGGAAAAACCCATGTCTCCATTCAAAAACCAAACACATTGATGTGCGCTTTCACTTTTTGTGGGATCAATATGAGAAAGGTGTCATTGACCTTGTTCATGTTGATACCCATCATCAGTTGGCTGATATTTACACCAAACCCCTAGATCAGTCTACATTTGAGCGTTTACGAGGGGATTTGGGTGTTGTGTATCCTTTTTAGGATATTTTGCGTCAGTTTTTTTCTTTCTTCTTTACTCTTTTCTTGAGTCTTTTTGTGTGTGTTCATATCTTGCATATTCATATATCACACTTTAGAGATGCTTCTGTTATATGATTGAACTGCTTTACTTATTCTAACTGGTGCATGTTTTTGAATACTTGTCAATGATCATGCTTTAGTTCAGTTCACTTGATATGTCTGATATCTGTCTTATGCATGGCTTTTATGCTTTAAAATTGAAAAATGATCACCATTGCTTCTGGTAACTAGCATGCGTAGGCTGAATGTTCTTGCTATCTGTTACATGCCTTGTAGCTAGTTCCTGACTTAGATACAAATATGCAACTTGGACATCTGTATGCTTTAATCATGAAAATGTGCTATAAAAATGATGAAAAATGGAAATTCCATGTCTTTTTGATGCATAACTTGGAAAGATCCAGGTGGGTTTGCTTTGTTGCATTACATTTGTTCTGGACTGCATACCATAGCACTTTGGTATGAACTAGGACAGTGTAGTGTATGCCAAGACCAATGTCTTAAGCTTCTGATGGTCCAGATCTGGCCTAGGCTTGACTTGGTCGGTCAGCATAAGGTTTGACATGCAAATAACCCCTGGCATAAATGAAAAAGAGAAAAGAAAAAGCTTGAAAATTAAAATGATAACAAATTTGCTGAAGCACTTTGATTCGGACAATGCCTATCTTGGTAGATATCAGTTAGCTTTTACATCTCATGTTTTACCTTGCTTGTTTAATGGAAAATGTGGTGATGCTTTTTGTTTGCAAAAACTGAAAAATGCGTGCTAATGACTTTCTTTAGATATCATCTGTTGCACTGATCATGCCATGTATCATTAACAGTATGTCTTTTGCTCTATCTGTTAGATGTTGTAATTGCAGTCAATCATATCTGAGAAGCATGCTTTATACACTCCTTATGCATTCCAGTTGAATTCACTGCATATTTGAGGGGGAGTTGCATTTCAGGGGGAGTCTGTGTCTCTGTTGAGTGCTTGATGAGTTCACTTGTCAACAAGGGGGAGAAAATTTGGGATCAGAGTTTAAGGGGGAGTGTTTGAGTTTAAGGGGGAGTGTTTGTCTTGCTTGTTCTTACTCTGTTGATATCCTTGTTGTTCTGAAGTCGCACTCATTTTGAGCTTTTATGTTTTGGTTAACCATAATGACCAATTCGTGCTTTTGTTTGGCTTTCGGTCATTAGGGTTAAACTTTTACCTTATTTTCTTCTTATTTGTTTTTCTTGTGTTTTGTTTTCGTGTTACCACATTTGTTCGCAGGTGCTGAAGAGCTGAAGAAGAGGAGTGTTGACAATGCACTCATCAAGGGGGAGATTGAGGAGCCATGCTGAATAGCGTGGGCCTCATGGCTCCAGAAGTGATGAGTCATTGTCAACGATAGTCAAAGAGGACAAAAGAAGAAGAGATATGTTGTTTCATGGGCCGCGTGTGACTCAGGTACACGGGCAGCGAGCGACTGTCGGGCTGAGAGAGCTGCGAAGTCGGGCTGGCCCAATCCGGGTACATGGGCCAGAAGCAGTAGAAGTCCCATTGGGCTGTTGACCAGGGTTGACTCAGGTACACGGGCGGTGAGTGATTGTCGGGCTGAGAGAGCTGGGGAATCGGGCCGGCCCAATCCGGGTACCTGGTGCAAAGTCGGTGGAGGCTTTGTCAGTTTCGGCGCAAAACTGACAACCGTTGATTCTGTATCCGACTGTCCAGAAGAGAAGCCGTAGTCGCTACGAAAGCTCAGCTTCCGGATAAGTCATATGTATCTCTAGGCCCACAGTCAGTCAGTCGTGTCTGTAAAAATACCTAAGGGCAGTAGAGTGTTTTCCTTTATTCCTGCGTCTGTAAAAAACCCTAAGGGGCTGGTGGAATATTCCTAGTGTTGGATAGCCTATAAATAGGACCCCAATCCCTAGGGTTAGGTCACCCTTTTTGGCTGAAATCAATACTACTCCTTTGGGTCATTTTGTCTCTTGCACCTTCTCTTTCCTTTCCTGTTCATGTGTGCGCCGCTAGGCTAATTGTTGTTGTTCATCAATTTTATTCCCTGCTGTTGGATGATTCTATTCCTTCTGTTTCGTGTGTAGCATCCCATTTAATGGCCTTGCAGTTTTCGGTTTGCTCATAGCGATTTTATTCCTGTTTTTGAGTGCTTCGGATTGCTTCTGTTGCGTGTGTTCTTCACGCAAGTAGTACTAGTTCTTGCTGTTGCAAGTGGTACTACTACACTGTAGCAACAGTACACTAGTACCAGCTTTTTACTTTTACTGCTCAACTTTTTGATCGAGTTGACAGGACTAAAGTCCCTTTTCTGGCTGTTCTCTGGCGAAGCCCCTTCTCTGTTCGAAGCCCCTTAGCTCCGTGAGGTAGGCTTCGATCTAACATCTTCGAAGGCTTTGCTTGAACTTTGGCTTCATTTTTGTGCTGTGTCTCTAGCTTCGCAGAACACTTTGCACTCTATCAGCTTCACATACTTCGATAGTTTTTGCGAAGGTGTTCTCAGTCACGAGCTATTCGAAGTTGATATTTCGTCAGGCTTCGGAGTGAGCTTCGAAGCTAATCTCACTGATAGACTTCGCTTAGTGTTTGCGGCTGTCTATGTCAAAGGTCTTGATGCGTTTGTTCGAAGGTAGAACGTAGGCTTCGCTTTGGTTTCTCTGTCGCGTGTCAGCCTTCTCTTCTCTTTTCGAAGGTTGCTTTTTCAAAGGTAGAGTGTAGGCTTCGAATTTGGTTTCTCTGTCGTGTGACAGGCTTCGCTACTCCTTCGAAGGTTGTCTTTCTGTGCAACGTGTTCGAAGGTTTGTTCGAAGGTTGTACCTCGAAGTACTCTGATCGAAGCAAGCTTCGTTACCTTCGTACGTTGCTTCTAAGCATACTTCGCCTTCTCCTCTTGAGATAGGCTAGATCAACTTAACCTTCGGCACGTATCCGTCAACCTTCGTCAATCATCTCCGAAGCAGGCTTCGACCAGCGAAGCAGGCCTCGACCTCCGAAGCAGACCTCGACCGACGAAGCAGGCTTCGCCGAGTTTCAAACAGGAGACATATTTGAACAGGTAACTTCTCTTCTCACCCATAGTGCACCTAGATTGCTTTACTGAGATTTGTCTAGCCATGACTTGAGTATTCTGTCTATCTGTCTAGTAGCACTGCTTTTGTGTTTCTCGGTTTTATCAACAGTTTCTTCTAGGCTAGATACCTTTAGACCTAGGCTATCTGTTCTTTCTTTGATATTTAGTCTTTAGAGGTGCGTTGGGGATTGGGAGCAGGCCATTGATTCGAAAGAATTTTTAGGCGCCCATTCACCCCCCCCCCCTCTGGTCGCTACTTTCGGTCCTACATGTTCACCTCTACTTCGATGCATCTCCCAGCCCGAAGGTCAGGACATACTTCGAGACATCCACGAAGGCTTGTGCGGAAGTCATTTAGCCCCTCGTGCGCTAGCTGGCAAGACGCTTCGGCAAGGGTTTAATTGGCCAACGATAGTAAGAGATGCGGAGGGCCTGGTTCGAACATGCCAAGGCTGCCAATGGATGGGCAGACGAAGCCATCGCCCGCCAGCCCAGCTTCAAGTTATTGCCCCAGTATGGCCAATGGCTAGATGGGGCATGGACCTGATAGGCCCGTTCCCAATGGCAAAAGGCGGCTTGAAGTTTGCGGTAGTAGCAATCGAGTATTTCTCAAAGTGGGTTGAAGCGGAGCCATTGACAGCTATCACCTCGAGGAATGTGCAAAAAATTTTCTGGCAGAACATTATATGCAGGTTCGGAGTGCCAAGGGAGTTGACGATGGATAATGGAACCCAATTCGAAGCTGACACCTTCTAAGCATTTTGTGAAGATTTGGGCATTAAGTTATGCTTCGCCGCGGTGCGCCATCCACAATCCAACGGAGCCGTTGAGCGAGCCAACGGGAACATCCTGAGAAACCAAGGCTTGGTTTCGGAGTGTGATGAGTGAATGACAGAGTTTATCCTCTGGTTCGAAGGGATACCTCCGAAGGGGTTCGGAGGTTGGATCTCCGAAGGTGTTCGGAGGGTGTTTCACCGAATGGTTCGGTGGCTTTGGTTGCTGCAGCTGTTGCAGCGGAGTGTGCCTGTCGGAGCGGTCCGACAGTACACGATGACTGGGTTTGTACCGAAGGTCTCGGTATTTTGGGCGGTACACCGGAGTTTGATGGGGGAGTGGTCCCGATCTTCCGCTAGGTAAAGGATAAACTTGGGTTGGTGGAGAATCTCGACGTTGGCGATCCAAGGCTCCGGTCCGGCGGATCAAAACCTTGCAATCGTTACACCACTGTCTCCGTTGGTTATCAACCACGCAGAACGCGATTGACCTCGCCACGAAGGCTAATTCCTGCAAGCGAACCCAAGAACACAAGCAAGAACAGGAAGGATACAAATCGAATGCCAAATCACAGACAAACGAGGATAAAGTGAGGTTTCACAAACACCAATGCAGCAGCCAATCGGTCCGGTGCAAGAGGCGGGATCTAAACACAACAGTGTAGATGCAACAAAGCAAAACCTAACCCTAGAAGTGGCTGGCGTGAGAATATATAGGGCGGCGGCCTATGGAAGGCGAAACAGACATGGGCTGTGGGCTAGAAGACGTACAGACTAAGACCATGGGCCAACATGGCCCAGTTCTGTCACGCAGTACTGTTTTAAATACACAGGACGACTCGAGACTCCAAATGAGGTGAAACCAACGGCAAACGATCCATCTTCTCCTCAGCTTTCCAAAAAGTCAAAGAACGCGCCAATCGGACTTCGTATGAGGAAGTTATGCCCATTTTGGTGAATGGTGGTCGATGTAGTCCGAACCAGCGAATTCTTGACTTCAAATCATCCGTGCGGCTCCGTCTTCAACTCCAACTCTCCTATTCCATCTCCCATGTTCCTAAGCAACAAAATATCACTAGTATTCAGTAGCATCCCATCCAAACAAATATAATCAAAGTTGCTAAGGAACGAATTAACCTCATGGTTCAAGCGACGGGCACGGGCGCGTGTGATTGGTCCTTGTAGTTGAATTGTAGGTGGAGGCTCCATGTGTGTATCATGTGAAGTGATGTCCTCATCAGAGTGTGTGCCGAAGGTTGCTAACCCGGAGAGGTCTCCGGAGTACTGGATACACTTGTATGCTTGTCTGTGGTGCACAGGGGACTGCGGAGGCGACGGACGGTTCGTAGCAGGTGAACCTGGGTCAAGCGGGAGGCTTGATGCCAGGGGAGCGGGGAGCTCCGTCACGGAGGCTGCGAAGGGGTCTAGGTCGGACCTCGGGTCGAGGTGCACCAGGAGAAGGCAGTAAGTGCGGAGCGTGGCTCCGGGTGAAGGTACTCCGAGACAAAGTCCTCGGAGGCGAGGCACTTCGAAGGGTACTCCGGATGGAGTGACTTCGGAGTATGGTGGATCAAGTCCTCAGCAGAGGCAAGGTGTTCGAGGTGTGCTCCGGAGGGAGACACTCAAAGGTACCCGATGAAGGTCTCAGAAGTCGAGGTGCATCGAAGGCATGGTCCGGGTGAGGCTCGTCGAGGAGTGTGCTCGGGGAGAGACATTGCGACGAAGTGCTCATGGAATGCTTCATGCGGAGACCTTGGATGAAGGAGGGACTTCAAAGGGTGGTACTCCGAAGGAGGGCTTCAGAGTGACGCAGGCTTCGGAGCGAGGCTAGCTCCGGAGCGAGGTTGACTTGTGGTGCTTCGGCTATGCATGGCTTCGGTACACGGACTGACGGAGTTCCAGCTGGGAGTAGCTGCGAAGCCGTGGTGGTCCACTCCGGAGGTGTTGGTGCGAAGGCCCAAGGGCTTTGACGGCTTCGGCTCAAAACCGTCACTGTATCGGAGGCTGACTTCGGTGAAGCGAAGGCCGTCAGGCTCAAGGCTTCTCACCGAAGCTACCGCACCCCTCGCGTGCGAAGGGGGGCTTCAGGAAGGTCAAAGACTGCAAAGGTTGACATTGTCTGCTCTGCAAAAAGCTGACGCTGTCCCCTCTGCAAAGCTGATAGAGAAGCCTCCATAATAAAGTTGACTACCTTTTGTACCCCTCTATTCTGTAGAGACAAAACTGGTGTAAACCCTAGGGGTAAAATAGTCAATTCACTTGGGTGAATAGTGGCTATAAATATGGGGGCTGGGTAGGTAACATTTAACATTTTGAGCATTTACTGTTGAGCTCCTGTACTAGCCACCACACTTTGTATTCATCCTGAGTTCATTTATTGTGTTCCTTGTTCAAGCAGCGAAGCCCTGCTTCTGTGTTCATTTTTTCTGCTTGAGCTTGTTAGTATACCTCGCTAGTAATAGTGCACCGAAGCCTGTCTAGGTGAAGTGTGTTTTGTGCGAAGTGTGCTTTTCAGTGTGCGTTCGCTTTGTGTAATAGGAGGCTAGACCTCGCTGCTTACTAGCGAAGCCCTGATCGAAGCCCGTGTTTCTTATCGTGTCTAAGCCCCTAGCGAAGTCTGTTAGTGTGCGTCTAGACCTTCGGTGTACGAAGCCCAGCACTAGTTGTTGTCGCTAAGTACTTGGTCGAAGTCCTCAGAGGTCAGTCCACTCGTGAGAAGGGTGAAGTGCGAAGCCTGCTTGAAGCACCTTGTGTGTGGAGCCTGCACTGACTTAGCAGAGTAGATTTTTTCGGGGTTGTGTGTTGAGAGAAGTCTTCTAGGCTTCGGACTTTTACCCCTTGCGAAGCCTTTGTTCAGAGCTCTCAAATACCTCCGAACCAGAACTTCGAAGGTTGTGTTCGAAGCCTGTTCCGCAGGAGACTGAATTAAAACAGAAGGCTATTTTTAGCCTGAAATTGTAAAACCTTCCCTTCAACCCCCCCCCCCCCTCTGGTCGCCGTTTCCGGTCCAACAATTGGTATCAGAGCGGGTTAAGATCACCAGTTGACCTTAACCAGTTTTGTGATCTCTTGGCGACATGGACAGAGCTAGTAAAATTCCTATGTTCGATGGGACTGACTTTGCATACTGGAAGGTGCGCATGGAGGCTTACTTGCTAAGCTAAGGAAATGCAATTTGGGAGATTGTGGACTCACAATACTCTATCCCTGATACTCGCACCTCTCAAACAGAGAAGGATCAGTATAATGCCAACTCCAAGGCAAGAAATATACTGTTCATTGGTTTGAGTAGAAATGAGTTTGATAGGGTGCAGCACCTTAGGACTGCTAGGGAAATTTGGACAACACTCACTATTTTTCATGAGGGCTCTACACAGATCAAGGCCAGGGGCCAAAGCACATACAATCAACGGTATCAGCTGTTTGTGCAGGCACCTGGTGAATCTATAGATGCCATGTTTTCTCGCTTTGATGCGATAGTGAGTAACTTGCGATCCAACGGGACGCTTGCTTACAGTGATCATGATAGGGATATCAAGCTTCTCTATGCTCTTGATCGTAGCATATGGGAAGTGAAGATATCCAGCATTGAGGAGTCCGCAGGTTATGACACATTGACCCGTGATGAGCTCTTCAGCAAGCTGAAGTCCACAGAGATTGCCAAGGCATCTCTTGCAGTGCACAGAAACTCTTTGCCACAACCATTGGCATTGGTTTCTAGCACTAGCCGTGGCACCGCTGCAGAACCGAGCACATCTGGTACTTGTGCTCTTGCAGATGGTTTTGCTTTGTCCTCCCTGGTCTCCGTCACAAAGGAGCAGGTGGATACTCTGGATAATGATGAGCTTGCCCTCATTGCTAGAAGGTTCACCCGCTTTCATCATGAGAGACGGGATCAGAGGAGAAGTGGTTTTAGTGGTTGCTTTGAATGTGGCGACACTTCTCATATTAAGGCCAATTGCCCTAAGCTCAAAAAGAGAGATGAGAGTGAGCGCCCTAAATACCACAAGAAGGAGAGGAAGCCTTTTGTGAAGGGCAAGCGCGGCAAGGTGGCTAAGAGAGTAGCCAAAGCCGCTTCTAGAGCTTTTGTTGCTACTCTCAGCGACATCGACACTTCCTCAACTGAGGAGTCGATCTCTGAGGAGGAGGAGTCCCCAAGGAAGGAGGACAAGAAGGACAAGAAGGGACGAGACTTCACCGGCCTTTGCTTCATGGCCGACAGCGATCACAGCGGCGATGATCTTGACTCATCTGAGGTACCACTATCATCTGACCAGCTTTTAATCAAATTAGATGAGCTGAATGAAGTAGTTCTTGGTCAGGATAGATTACTTGTGCAAGCCGCTAGAGAAAGAAAAGACCTTAGACTTAGGCTAGAATCTGTTTCTACTGGGTATGCCATGCTTAAGTCTAGGGTTAATGATGCTAAATGTGAATCTTGTACTGTAGTCATGGGTGAGCTTGCTCAGTTGCGTTCTGTACATGCTCAAACTCTTTCTGAGCTTGAGACTGCACAGAAGCAGCTTTTGGTGGTTGATTCTAGTCCTCATGATATTATTGAATGCATGAACTATTCTTTATTACGCGAGAGCATTAATTTACGTGATAAACATGTTCATGAATTAGAGGCTAGATTGGAGAGGGCCGGTAGTTCTAAGGATGTGCAGCCTGTTTGTAACACGTGCATTACCCTTAAGGACCAGCTAGGCACTGCTAGAGAGCGAGCTGAAAACCTTATGACTGAAAATGAGTACCTTCTTTCCGTGGTTAATAAATGCACTGAGGGAAAGGGTAGGATGGATTTGCTCTTGGCCAAGACCAAGATGTGTGCTGATAGAGCAGGGGTAGCTCTAGGTTTGGGTTTTAAGAGGATTTCTTCAGACAGTAAGAACAAAACTGTTTTCACCTCACCCACTACCTTAGAGAAAGAGAGAGCTCTGTTAGACACTCCATCAGCCAAGAAACCTACCCGAGCTTAAAAGAAAACCACTCCTCCTGCCAAGAAAATCCCTCCCAAGAAAACCACTCAGCAGAAGCCCAAGGAGCCTGTGAGAGTTGCTCCTAAGACCCATGAGAGTGCCCCGAGGAGAGTGTTTCATTATTCCTATTGTCAGCGGGCGGGTCATTTGGTTGGGTTCTTTTTTCGTCGCATCAAGGATGAGCGACGCTCTCAGGCGATGAGTTACCAGGACATGCATTACCCATCTTTAGGTATGCATGAGTCTGAGTTTTACTATCGTCCTGTTTTTGAGGCTCCTCGTGCTTCTCGGAGAGGTTTTTGCTCCTCGAGTTGTTCACCATGTTCCATATGGTGCTAGACCCCGGGCGAGTAGCTTTGTACCTCGTCCGAGTAGGAGACCTCGACATGTTGTTCGATCACAGCATGTAGGTAGACCTCGCACTTTGCATCATACCGATTATCCTGTGCGTAGACAGTCTACTTTTACTGTGCCTACTACTCGTGTCACTCAGTGCTGGATGCCTCGTCATATTTTCACTCACCCCAGCACTAAGCGATCGAGATATTCTTATCATGTGTAGGCGGCAGATCGAGGCTTGGAGGGCACATGGATCATGGACTCCGGTTGTTCGCGCCATATGACCGGAGATGCAGCATGGTTCTCCAGCCTCACCACAACCAAGCAAAGGGAACATATCACCTTCGGAAACAATCGAAGGAGTAGAGTGAAAGGTAAAGGTGTGGTAAGAATTAATTCGAATTTCACTCTCAAAGATGTTGCTTTGGTTGAAAACCTGGGATACAATTTGCTGTCTGTATCTCAGTTGCTTGATGAGGGCTTCGAAGTGCGATTTCATCGCGATACTTCGCAAGTGCTCAATTCTGATGGTGTTGTGGTGTGTAAGATCTTTAGAGTTGGGAGAGTTTTTGGAGTTGATTTTTTAGAATCATCTGGTTCTTCTGATTGTCTTGTTGCACATTCAACTTCTGAGCTTTGGAAGTGGCATAGGAGACTAGGGCATATGAGCTTTGAGTTGCTCGCTCATCTGAGTGCCCTAGGTCTGATCCGAGGTTTTCCCAAGCTCAAGTTTGAGAAGAATTTAGTTTGCGCTCCTTGTCGACATGGAAAAATGATCGCCGCTTCGCATTCGCCAGTCACCACAGTGATGACTGAACAACCCGGAGAACTTCTCCACATGGACACTGTAGGTCCTTCTCGGGTTAGTTCTTTAGGCGGCAAGTGGTATGTGTTAGTTCTTGTCGATGATTTCTCTCGCTACTCTTGGGTCTTCTTTCTTGCCAGCAAGGATGAAGTGTTTTCACACTTTCGGAGCTTGGCTTTGAGACTTTTCACTGAACTCCCTGGTGCATTAAAATTCATTCGAAGTGATAATGGCACCGAGTTCAAAAACAGTCTCTTCGTTGACTTTTGCATGGAGCATGGCATAGAACATCAATTCTCTGCTCCGCGGGTTCCTCAACAGAACGGTGTTGTTGAGAGAAAGAACCGCACTTTGGTTGAGATGGCTAGGACGATGCTCGATGAGCACATGACTCCTAGGAAATTCTCGGCTGAGGCCATGAACACTGCTTGTTACATCTCAAACCGAATCTTCTTGCGCTCAATTTTAAACTTGACATCTTATGAGCTACGTTTTGGGAGACAGTCCAAGGTTACTCATCTTCGAGTTTTTGGCTGTCGTTGCTTTATCCTAAAACGTGGTAACTTGGATAAATTTGAGTCGCGTTCTTCTGACGGGATCTTTTTGGGTTACACTACTCATGGTCATTCTTATCGTGTTTATAATTTGGAAACTAACACAGTTATTGAGTCATGTGATGTGACTTTTGATGAATCAACCCCCTCTGTTAGTTCTGCTTTCGAACAGGCAAACGAACACGACATGGAACAGACCATCTTCTAAGAAGAAGATCCCGGATATTTCAAGGATGAACCCCTACTACCCTCGACATGGACCCCTGAAGCCGACCCCGCTTCGACCACTTCGGCACGAGGTCCCGAAGCAACTACCTCGACATCGGTCATCTTGGACCACTCCAACGCACAAGTTAAGGGGGAGTCTGCATCCCGCCGCGAGGCTCCACATCATGTTCAAAGGATGCACCCTCCCGAGCAGATCATTGGTGAGCTTGATCAAAGGGTAACACGTTCTCATGCTCATTTCATTGATTCCGCTTTTGTTGCTTCTTTCGAGCCTTTAGATGTTAGTCATGCACTTTCTGATTCTAGTTGGATCAATGCCATGCATGAGGAACTTGAAAATTTTGAGAGAAACCAAGTCTGGACTTTAGTTGATCCTCCTCCAAATGTTCATTTCATTGGAACAAAATGGATTTTCAAAAATAAACAAGGGGAGGATGGGACTATACTTAGAAACAAGGCTAGACTTGTAGCTCAGGGATATTCTCAACTAGAAGGGATTGATTTTACTGAAACTTTTGCACCTGTTGCTCGCCTTGAGGCCATTAGGATTTTGCTTGCCTTTGCGACATCCCGGGGATTCAAACTCTATCAAATGGATGTCAAAAGTGCTTTTCTTAATGGCTTCATAGGTGAAGATGTTTATGTAAAACAACCTGCTGGTTTTGAAAACCCCAAATACCCACATAAAGTCCTTAAACTTCATAAGGCTCTTTATGGACTCAAGGAGGCCCCTCGGGCTTGGTATGACAGACTTAAGTCTTTTCTGCTTGAGCGGGGGTATTTGATGGGCTCTGTTGATAAAACCCTGTTCACTCTCAAGCATGGCAAAGATTTCCTCCTAGTTCAGATTTATGTGGATGATATCATCTTTGGTGGCTCTTCTCATGCTTTGGTTGCCGAGTTTGCAGATACCATGAGCAGGGAATTTGAAATGTCCATGATGGGTGAACTCACCTTTTTCCTTGGATTGCAAATCAAGCAAAGCAAACAAGGTACTTTCGTGCACCAGACGAAGTACACCAAGGACCTGCTCAAGAAATTTGACATGGCAGATGCGAAGCCCCTCGCCACTCCAATGGCTACATCTGTAGCATTGGATCCTGACGAGGATGGCGAAGCCGTAGATCAGAAGGAGTTCCGAAGCATGATTGGCTCCCTCCTCTACTTGACTGCTACGAGGCCGGACATACACTTCGCAGTGTGTCTGTGCGCTCGTTTTCAGGCTTCACCATGAGCTTCGCACCGCCAAGCGGTAAAACGCATTCTCAGGTATCTCAAACATACCCTCGAATTTGGCATATGGTATTCAACGTCTTCATCTTTATGTCTTCGAGGTTATTCCGATGCGGATTTTGCTGGGTGTAGGATTGATAGGAAGAGTACCTCTGGTACTTGTCATTTTCTGGGTACTTCTCTAGTTTGCTGGTCTTCCCGCAAACAGTCTAGTGTTGCACAATCGATGGCTGAGGCTGAATATGTTGCTGCAGCTAGCTGTTGCTCTCAGATTTTGTGGATGGTTTCCACTTTGCGGGATTTCGGGTTAGATTATAAGAGTGTTCCACTTTTCTGTGATAACACTAGTGCTATTTGTATTGCAAATAATCCGGTTCAGCACTCTAGAACCAAACACATTGATGTGCGATATCATTTTCTCAGAGATCACAATGAGAAGGGTGATATTGAACTTCAATATGTTGATACCCAACACCAGCTAGGCGATATTTTCACGAAACCCCTCGATGCTTCTCGATTTGCCTACTTGCGTGGGGAACTTGGTATTTGTCACCCTTACGGCATTTTGTGAGGGGGAGCTGTCTTTAATTGTATTTCATATGCTCATCATGTGTGAAATTGCATTTACATCTTTTGCATTTATATGCCTGATTATAATTCATGAAAATCGTGTCAGCTCAGCTCTATTTAATATATGTGAAACATTAATGTACATGGTGTATTCATTCAAAAATCAAATCGTGCTCACTGCTTATGTCTTGAATCTAGCTTGTGTAGGCAGGACTGCTCTAGCTATCTTTTATCTGCTTGATAGCAAGACACCTTTTCCTCTGATGCTAAACAATGCAACTTGAAAAATTGTACTCATGGATTTTCATCAAATGATAAACAATTTGTTTACTTAATCAAAAATTCAAAAAATCCATGTTTTGCATGCTTCAAAGCAAAAAGATCCAGGTGGGTTTGTTTTGTCGCACTACTCTATTCTAGACTGCTTACCATTGCACATTGGTCTGAACTGGGATAGTGTAGTGTCTGCCAAAATCATTGCCTTAAGCTTCTGATGGCTTTCATGCCTAGGCTTGGCCTGATTAGAAAGTATAAGGTGGACAAACAAATAACCCCTGGCATTAAGAAAAGAACAACAAAATTCATTGATCATCAAGTTTGCTTTCATTGCTCCATTTGAACTGGACTTGGCTGTCTAGAGTAGAAATTGACTAGCTTTGCGCAGTCCCTGCTTTTACTTGTCTAGTTTCCTTGACTAAGTGGTGATGCTTTTATTTCAACAAATGATAAAATCACATGCTGTCATCATGTTTTTAGAAAATGTTAAATTGAGTTGATCACATGATCCTTGGTATTACTGTTGGCATATTTTTGCTTTATATGTCTTTGCAATTCTTCTCATTTCCAAGCAATGCATCTTTTACATGCTCCTTGATGCTTGCATTGCCAAAGGGGGAGAAAGTGTTGAGTTCTCTGTAGCAAGGGGGTATAATTTTCACAGGGGGAGTTTTTATCTTGAAAAAGGGGAGATTTGCCGAAGGGGCTTTTACTCTTTTAAAAAGGGGGAGGAAAATTCTTTTGTCAAGTGACATGATTTGGCTCGTCTCTAAGTTTTTATGGTCACTTGTGTGCTGAAATTTTTCAAATTTTCTTGAACTTGAAATTGGTTGTCAATGCACTCATCAAGGGGGAGATTGAGAAATCAAGGGTTGGTTTCGGAGTGTGATGAGTGATTGACAGAGTTTATCCTCTGGTTCGAAGGGGTACCTCCGAAGGGGTTCGGAGGTTGGATCTCCGAAGGTGTTCGGAGGGTGTTTCACCGAAGGGTTCGGTGGCTTTGGTTGCTGCAGCTGTTGCAGCGGAGTGTGCCTGTCGGAGGGGTCCGACAGTACACGATGACTGGGTTTGTACCGAAGGTCTCGGTATTTTGGGCGGTACACCGGAGTGTGTGCCGAAGGTTGCTAACCCGGAGAGGTCTCCAGAGTACTGGATACACTTTTCTGCTTGTTTGTGGTGCGTAGGGGACTGCGGAGGCGACGGACGGTTCATAGCAGGTGAACCTGGGTCAAGCGGGAGGCTTGATGCCAGGGGAGTGGGGAGCTCCGTCACGGAGGCTGCGAAGGGGTCTAGGTCAGACCTCGGGTCGAGGTGCACCAGGAGAAGGCAGTAAGTGCGGAGCGTGGCTCCGGGTGAAGGTACTCCGAGACAAAGTCCTCGGAGGCGAGGCACTTCGAAGGGTACTCCGGATGGAGTGACTTCGGAGTATGATGGATCAAGTCCTCAATAGAGGCAAGGTGTTCGAGGTGTGCTCTGGAGGGAGACACTCGAAGGTACCCGACGAAGGTCTCAGAAGTCGAGGTGCATCGAAGGCATGGTCCGGGTGAGGCTCGTCGAGGAGTGTGCTCGGGGAGAGACACTACGACGAAGTGCTCATCGAATGCTTCATGCGGAGACCTTGGACGAAGGAGGGACTTCGAAGGGTGGTAGTCCGAAGGAGGGCTTCGGAGTGACGCAGGCTTCGGAGCGAGGCTAGCTCCGGAGCGAGGTTGACTTGTGGTGCTTTGGCCATGCATGGCTTCGGTACACGGACTGATGGAGTTCGAGCTGGGAGTAGCTGCGAAGCCGTGGTGGTCCATTCCGGAGGTGTTGGTGTGAAGGCCCAAGGGCTTTGACGGCTTCGGCTCAAAACCATCACTGTATTGGAGGTTGACTTCGGTGAAGCGAAGGCCGTCAGGCTCAAGGCTTCTCACCGAAGCTACCGCACCCCTCGCGTGCGAAGGGGGGCTTCAGGAAGGTCAAAGACTGTAAAGGCTGACATTGTCTGCTCTGCAAAAAGCTGATAGAGAAGCCTCCAGAATAAAGTTGACTACCTTTTGTACCCCTCTATTCTGTAGAGACAAAACTGGTGTAAACCCTAGGGGTAAAGTAGTCAATTCACTTGGGTGAATAGTGGCTATAAATATGGGGGCTGGTAGGTAACATTTAACATTTTGAGCATTTACTGTTGAGCTCCTGTACTAGCCACCACACTTTGTATTCATCCTGAGTTCATTTATTGTGTTCCTTGTTCAAGCAGCGAAGCCCTGCTTCTGTGTTCATTTATTCTGCTTGAGCTTGTTTGCATACCTCGCTAGTAGTAGTGCACCGAAGCCTGTCTAGGCGAAGTGTGTTTTGTGCGAAGTGTGTTTTTCAGTGTGCGTTCGCTCTGTGTAATAGGAGGCTAGACCTTGCTGCTTACTAGCGAAGCCCTGATCAAAGCCCGTGTTTCTTATCGTGTCTAAGCCCCTAGCGAAGTCTGTTAGTATGCATCTAGACCTTCGGTGTACGAAGCCCAGCACCAGTTGTTGTCGCTAAGTACTTGGTCGAAGTCCTCAGAGGTCAGTCCACTCGTGCGAAGGGTGAAGTGTGAAGCCTGCTCGAAGCACCTTGTGTGCGGAGCCTGCACTGACTTAGCAGAGTAGATTTTTTTGGGGTTGCGTGTTGAGCGAAGTATTCTAGGCTTCGAACTTTTACCCCTTGCGAAGCCTGTGTTCGGAGCTGTCAAATACCTCTGAACCAGAACTTCGAAGGTTGTGTTCGAAGCCTGTTCCGCAGGAGACTGAATTAAAACAGAAGGCTATTTTTAGCCTGAAATTGTAAAACCTCCCATTCACCCCCCCCCTCTGGTCACTGTTTCCGGTCCAACACATCCTCTCCAGGCTGAATCGCCGAATCGTTGGTTTGGCCAAAGGGCTGTGGGTCGAAGAGCTCCCTAAAATCTTGTGGTCCATTCGAACCACTCAAACCAGGTCCACAGGTTTCACCCCATTTAGATTACTATTCGGAGATGAGGCCATGACTCTGACGGAGCTCAGAGGTGGATCCCTTCGAGTAGTTCAACCTGGAGACGAAGGTGATAGGAACACTTCGCTGGATTTGTCAGAAGAAACAAGGCTTCGAGCTGTCGCCAATCTGGCTAAGTACCAGGACCACACAAAGACATGGTATGACCCGAAGATAAAGCTAAATGAGCTAAAACCTGGTCATCTAGTGTTGCGAAGTGTAATAGCTCCGAGGAAGCTAGGAAGCAAATGGGAAGGACCATATGTTATCTTACGCTCAGGGCGCCCCGGGTGGTTTAAATTAGCAAATTTAGAAGGGGAAGAGTTGAAGCATGCATGGCATGCAGAGCACCTTAAGCGTTATTACGCTTAGGGGCTCCTTGTAAGCACTTGTAAAATTTTCCTTTCTATGAATAAAGATAAGGATCGAATTTTGTTTGCTCTTCGAATATCCCTTACTCCTGATGGACGCATTAGGAGGACAGAGATGCTTGTAGAGCCAAGCATTTTTCCCAGGACCCAAGCAGTTGCCTTCGAACCATTGGTTCATAGGCTCTGTCGCCACCCTACAGATTCCAGGCTCCGGCTTGTTAGGATCCGTAGAAGAGTCTAAGGACTTTAAAAAGAAACAGACTTTTGGCCTTAGGGTATGAAGTGTCTGCAAAAGAGCCGAAGGTGGCCACCCTACGGATTCCAGGCTCCGGCTTGTTCGGATCCGTAGAAGAGTCTAAGGACTTTAAAAAGAAACAGACTTTTGGCCTCAGGGTACGAAGTGTCTGCAAAAGAGCCGAAGGTGGCCACCCTACGGATTCCAGGCTCCGGCTTGTTAGGATCCGTAGAAGAGTCTAAGGACTTTAAAAAGAAACAGACTTTCGGCCTCCCGGTACGAAGTGTCTGCAAAAGAGCTGAAGGTGGCCACCCTACGGATTCCAGGCTCTGGCTTGTTAGGATCCGTAGAAGAGTCTAACGACTTTAAAAACACAAAGAAAAAAAAGAGGGATCCGCAAGGTAGTAATACCAAAGTACAAATGATAAGTGTAATTCGAAGCGTCCGGTTGTTCGGAGCATCATTGTGCCTGGCGAACCCTTTTCTACAGTAAAGGCTCCACCACCCACAAGGGGGGGTCGGAGGATAGGAACCGCACGACGTACTTGAATTTCACATTAAATCATTATACTTTTACATCAAGAAAAGTTTTGGTCCAAGCCTAGGAAAAATCAAAGACCCTGTCGGCATCTAGAGCTACCTCTCCGACTACTCTGCCCTTCGGAGCTCGAAGCTGTTGGCTTGGCCCTCTTCGTTCGAATGCTTCTCTTTTTCTTGGAGGCTCGTAGTTTCTTTTGCTCTTCTTGAAGCTCCGCCAACTTCAAGAGCCTTTCGGAGTCAGCCTCCGCAGGGTCTTCAGCCCGGTACTCCGAGTCAGACCAGTCCGTAGGTTCGGAAGGCGAGGATACCTTCGCCTTATCTTCCTCTTTAATATAAGCTAAGACATCTTGGCAAACTTCAAAGGTTACCTCCCCTCCATCTCCACGAGGAACAGAGAAGCGAGAGCGGAGGTAAGGCCTTAAGCCTTCAAGGTTTGCCCACTCCTTTCGGAGCTCGTCAGTAATTTCCAATAATTCGAGGTCAGGGCTCGAAGGGCATGACAAAACCTAAAAAAGAACAGAACACCCAAGACAAGTTTCTCGTTTATAGCTTTTCCATTAATAAAAAGGGCTTTACAAGACTTCGCATACATAATAACCCTAAAAAGCTAGACCTGCGGGTCGGTTGGCGGAGCAGGAACGACAGGGGCTGGTGAAGCAGGAAGTGGTGGCCTTGTTTGCGCCTGCTTCTGCCGGCGAGCTTCGTCAATCCAAGCCTTGGCCGCAGCCTTGTGGTCCGTCTTCCAAATTGATCGAAAGGCTTCCCAGGCCAAGGCCACATCCGAGGATGGGTGCAGCAAGTCGTCGGAGGCAAAGCTTCGAGGGCTCGAACCTCCGACTGAGCCGAGGGGGATCTGAAGGGACTCGAGGTGGCTGAGAACCCCGATGCCAGCACACTGCCCGGAGATTTCTCCGTACCGAACGCCGGAGTTCATCATCAATGACGAAGCCACCTGGATCCTTCTCAGCTTCCGATCGAGGGGTTCGTGGACCGCAGCAGAAGACGAGGGGCACATAGTACCGAAGTACTCCAAGGTACCCTAAAGGGCTTCCAAGGTATGGTCCGCCATACTAGTGTTCCTCTTCTCTGCCGCTTCTAGCCCTGCAGCAGTTGCAGATACCTCGGCCACCTGGAGTATTAAGGAGCTTTTTTGGGCCATGGCCTGGTTAAGAGCTCCTTGGAGCTCCACCAATTGAGCACTCGAAGCAGCCGCTTCTTGACGGAGCCTTTCGACCTCCACCCGAAGAACAACGCGCTCAGCTTTGACCTCTTTTGTCAGCTTGAATTGCTCCAACTCAATGACACACATTATAGGTTTCGTCAACGTGCTGCCGCACCGGACCAACGTCGTGCCCCCTTTTGTGCCACATGGCCCAAGCCACCCGTAGGTGCTTCTTGCCCCTCTCCACATAGTGCCTCGGGTTGGAACGACCCATACCACTAGTTAAGACTTACCAACTAGACTTGTGGTTGGTACGAAAGTTCTTTGCGACGAATCCCACGGACCGGTCCTTATAGTGCCCCGGGTGCGACTAACCAATACCCTCACTTGCTCCCGGAACCCACCATGCTAACTTATCAAACCAATTCCAAGACCAACAGAATACTAGGGGTGAGAGACATAGGGGATCATATATCAGAATCCAAGTACCTACTACTCGTTTTTAAGCCTATAGCGGTTGTGTCGATACATTGGACACTTCTAATATTAATAAGTAAACTGGTGACAAGGAATTTAGGCTTGATAGCATGGCTTGGGTTTGCACATCAAGGTCGGGGATCCGATAAATATAATGTAAGATTACTCATTTGACTAATGCAAATATAACCTATGAGTTTTAGCGATATTTAATTAAAAACTGGGTTCAATATGCTCAACATGGGGTTAGTGACTTGCCTTGTTCAGCAAAGGCGACACGGGAATCTTTGGGAAAATACTCCTGTTCCTCTACGACGTCGTAATCTTCTTAGTACATAAAATGAGAAATAATATTCAATTAAAACAATACAAAATCACAGTACAAGCATATGAATTTTATTAGGCAAAGTTGAAGAGAATAAAAAGATAAAGCTTCTAATATTAAAATGAAAATTTTTAGAGTTAATTTAAGGGAGTTATGAATTTTTGAAGTTATGAGATGATTTCTTCAACTTTTATTTTTAGTCCCAATTAAATAATGTAAAATTCTTAGTATAAACATATAACTTTTATTGGATAAACGTGAAGATAACAAAAATACAAGTTTTCAGGAGTTCGAATGGTAATTTTTAGAGTTAATTCAAAGGAGTTATGAATTTTTGAAGTTAGAAAATGATTTCTTCAATTTTATTTTAATCCTAATTAAATTATATAAAATATCCAGTGTAAACATATAAATTTTATTGGATTAACATGAAGAGAATAAAAAGATAAACTTTCTGAAATTTGAATGGTCAAATTTGGAGTTAATTTGAGCAAGATATGAATTTCCAAAGTTTAAATTAATTTCTAAAATTTATTTTAAATCCTAATTCAGCCTTCGGTCCACGGTGGACTGGGTTCACCATGAACCAACGTACTATGCTATGAGACAGAGCGCATATCATCGCTGGATTGAGATCTGGCGGCCACAGAACGCACGAGGGTTTTAAATAGAAATCAACGGCTGAGATAGATCGATACCCCTTCACTCAGATGAATGGCCAGGATTAAATCTCAAAGCGTTATAATCTCTACCGTTGGATTGAGATCAAGCGGCCGAGACCAAATCCAACACGGCACAATATAACTACTTTGTCGGTCGTCTTCTACGGCTACGACCGAGTACGATGAGGGCCCTAGCGGCGACGATAGTGGCCTAATGTTCGATCTAAGCTCGGAAATATGATGAGAATAGCGAGGGGGTCCTGATGGTACCGTCGGTGAGGCTCAGGGTCGACTGGACAAGGCTGACGACATGCAGGGCGGCGACGTTCGTGTGGAGATGGGCTCGAGCGAAGTAGTGGCCGAGGGGATCACTTTGGTGGCATCGGCGGGGCGAGGGGAGTACTCCGGCGACGGCGAGCAGCGGCTAGAGGCAGGACATTGGGGCGGCGCTAAAATGGACTTATAGCGCTCGGGCTTGGGCGAGAAAGGGCAATTGAGCGGTGTGGTGAACGCGGTGTGGCTCGGGGGCTTTTTATAGTGCTCCGGTGAGGTGAACAGCGGTGAGAAAGGGGGAACCGATGGAATAATTCCAATTACTGTGGCGAGGTGTTAAGGTGGCTAATTACAGTGCTTTGGAGCATAACGGCGAGGGGATCCGATGGAAATCAAATGCGGGAGTAACAGGGAGTTAAGTCTCGGCGTTTAATCGGAGCTTGGGCCCACAGCGGTGGCGATCGGGTGACAAAACAGCGGTCGGGGATATCGGGATCCTGAGGTTGAAGACGACTAACGAGTGGGGTCCGCTGGTCAGCGAGCATGAGGGGTTAATGGTTGGCGCAGACAGGTGGGGTCGGGGCGCGAGGTTGTGAGGGGAGGAGACTAATAGGTGGGTCGGGGCTCGGGTGAGGCTGAGTGTATCAACAGGTGGGGTCGGCTTGTCAGTGGGAGGGTGGCGTGGTGGATGGGTTGGGCCTACCGGGGAGAGAGAAATGAGAGGAGCGACCCATTACCATTTAAATTGATTTTATGAATAAAAATAATTACAGAAATTGATTCTAAAATTATGGACTAGCATCAAAGGTTGGAAAAATTTGTAAAAAATCCTAAAATTGTATCTTGGTCTTAGGAACATAATATAAATTTTTCAGACCATGATTTGAATTATTCCTTTGGATGTTATTTATTTAGGCATTTATGACATTATGAGAATTAAAATAAATCCTTTCTGAAAATTCTGATTTTTCTGAATTTATTTTATTGCTCTAAAATTTGGGGTGTTACATCGGGCCTCCCAAGAGGGATAATAACCCTACGTCCAGTTTATAGTGGATTTGGCATAATTTTGCCTCTATCTTACGTGTGTCCATTACAAGGGTAGTTCCCTACTTTTATAGGCTTGCGGGCCAAAGGAAAAGACCCAATTACCCCCTACATGCCATAGGCTTTATAGGGGTAAGAGGGGAAAAGGCTAGGCTATTGTACATATAGCTTTACATACGTGGTGGATATACATCACTTCAGGAGTATGTATACGGCATACCAGTGGCAGGGGCCCCTGGTATGGCTTTTGCACTGTAGCAGTACTATGATATTTCTTCATCTTCTAGACTGGAGCACCTATCGGAGGGTCTCGACCGAAGCTTATTGAGGGGGCTTCGAAGGGGTCCCGGAGGGGACTCCGAAGAGGCCTCCAAAGAGGGCTCCGAAAAGGCTTTGGAGAGGGCCTAGAGGGATCCCGGAGGGATCCCGGAGGCTTGGTTCTGGAGGGGGCCCAGAGGGGTCCTGAGCACTTGGTTCCAGAGGGGTCCTGAAGGAGTCCCAGAGCGCTTGGCTTCGAGGGGAGCCTGGAGGCTTGCCCTTCGGTCGAGTAATTCTTTGCAGCACTTGGAGTAATCTTCGATGGAGGGGGACGGAGTCTATCCTTGGGCTTCGCTAGCCTAGTGGGCTCTGAGCCCGAGGCTTTCGGAGGCTGATGTCATTTGACCATTGTTCAAGGGAAAAATTATTTCCCCCAACAGTAGCCCCTCACATGTATCCCTTCGTAGCGAAGGGGTGCGTGCGTCTTGGGGCAAATGATGCTGATAAAAAGATGCTTCGTGGTTGACAAGCCTTCGCAGCCTAGAGACGAAGGCTAGCTTCAAATCGCGCAAACAATAAATTCCTGTACGGAGCGAACAGGATGCTATCGGGGAGTCCAAACGGGTCCGCAATGGTCAAAAAATTGAGTCGTTACTACGTGGAGCACGACGGTTCTCTTTGGAAACTGCATTGGCCCCAGCAGTCAGAGACTACGGGTGTTGGTTTCCTGGTTAAAAAATCTTGGTCGTGGGGCACGCAATTGCCTTTTACCGCCTATAAAAGGCCTTGGCATACCACGGTGCAATTCACGCCTTCCATTTGCTTCCTGCTCCGCTTAGAAAAGGAAGTTTTACAAGTGATTACAAGGAGCCTCTAAGCGTAATAACGCTTAAGGTGCTCCGCATGCCATGCATGTTTCAATTCTTCTCCTTCTAAATTAGCTAATTTAAACGATCCGGGACGTCCTGAGCGTAGGATAATATATGGTCCTTCCCATTTATTCCCTAGCTTCCCCGGTGCTATTACACTTCGCAAAACTAGATGACCTGGTCTAAGCTCGTTCGGCTTTATCTTCGGGTCATACCATGTTTTTGTTTGTCCCTGGTACTTTGTCAGGTTGGCAACAGCTCAAAGCCTTGTTTCTTTTGATAAGTCCAGCGAAGTATTTCTGTCATCTTCGTCTTCGGGCTGCATTGTACGAAGGAACCCCCCCTTGAGCTCCGTAGGAGTCATGGCTTCATCTCCGAAGAGTAGTCTAAATGGGGTAAAGCCTGTGGATCGGGTTTGAGTGGTTCAAATGGACCACAAGATCTTGGGGAGCTCTTCGACCCACAGCCCCTTGGCCAGCCCCACAATCCTTCGATTTAAACCGGATAGAATGTTCCCATTGGCTCTCTCGACAGCTCCGTTAGACTATGGATGGCGTACCACGGCAAAGCACAACTTAATGCCCAGCTCTTCACAAAATGCTTGGAATGTGTCAGCTTCGAACTAGGTTCCATTATCCACTATCAACTCCCTTGGCACCCCGAACCAGCATATAATGTTCTGCCAGAAAAATTTTTGCACGTTCCTCGAGGTGATAGCAGTCAATGGCTCCGCTTCAACCCACTTCGAAAAATATTCGATTGCTACTACCGCAAACTTCAAACCGCCTTTTGCCATTGGGAAAGGGCCTATGAGGTCCATGCCCCATCGAGCCATTGGCCATACCGGGGCAATAACTTGAAGTTGAACTGGCGGATGGTGGCTTCGTCTGCCCATCCATTGGCATCCCTGGCATGTTCGGACCAGCTCCTCTGCATCTCTCACTATTGTTGGCCAGTACAGACCTTGCCGAAGTGTCTTGCGGGCGAGAGCACGAGAGGCCAGATGACTTCCGCACAAACCTTCGTGAATGTCGCGAAGTATGTCTTGACCTTCGGGTTGGGAGATGCAGCGGAGTAGAGGGGAACACACGCCAGCTTTGTACAATACTCCGTTGACAAGCTTGTAATTTCGGGCTCTTGCTTGCGATCTTCGGGCATCCGGACCTTCTGGAGGATCTATGCCACCTTGCAATATGCTCATAATCGGAGCTCGCCAGTCTGTAGGTGGAATGCACAATATTTCTGCAGAGGGTAACTAGCTAGCTGTAGGCTGTATTAGTTCTTCTTAGAAAGCACCCTCCGGGAGGTCCACCGCTCCAGCTGCAGCTTTTGCCAGAATATTTGCGAGCTGATTATCTGCTCGAGGGATACTCCGAACAATGAATCCTTTGAATGCTACTTCAGCCTTGCGGATTTCTTCAAGGTATTGCGCTAGATGTGGGTTCTTTGCTTGAAAGTTCTTATCAACATGCCCTGCGACGACTTGGGAATCTATCTTAATCATTATCCTTGTAGCTCCAAGTGCCTTAGCCTTTCGGAGGCCTAGCAGAACCCCTTCGTACTCTGCGATGTTATTGGTGGCTTTAAAGTTGAGCCTCGCAGAATACATGGCCTTCTGCCCTGATGGTGATATGATGACTGCGCCAGCTCCAGCACCAGATGCCTGGTAGGCTCCGTCAGAAAATATTGTCCATAAGCCTTCGGAGGGCTCCTCCGGAGCCAAAACTGCAGATGGAGTCCATTCTGCTATGAAGTCGGCTATGATTTGGGATTTGATAGCTGTTCTTGTCGTGAAGGAAATTCTGAAGGGGGCTAGCTCGACAGCCCATTTTCCAATCCTACCTGTAGAGTCTTTGCTCCGGAGCATATCCCCGAGAGGATACGAGGTAGGAACGATTAGGTTATGCGCCAAAAAATAATGTCGTAGCTTTCACGAGGCCATTACTAGGGCATAAGCAAATTTCTCGAGCTCGGAGTATCTTATCTTAGCTCCGGACAAAGCTTCTGACACAAAATAAACTGGGTTCTGTACCAGCTTTCCCTTAAGATCAACTTCCCGGACCAACACTGCACTTACTGCGGAGCCTGTTGCTGCAAGATAAAAGAGGAGTGTTTCTTCTGGAAGGGGCACAGTAAGTGTTGACAAGCTTCCGAGGTATGCTTTTATGTCATCAAAGCTTTTTTGGCATTCCGGTGTCCAACTGAAGCTCTCGGACCCCTTTACTGCTTTGAAAATTGGGAGGCTTCGCTCTGCTGACCTGGCCAGGAATCTACTAAGGGCTGCGAGTCTTCCTGCCAGCTTCTGGACCTGCTTCAAATTCCCCGGTGGAGCCATTCTTTGTAGTGCACTTATCTGTGTTGGGCTAGCTTCAATTCCTCTACTTGAAACTAAGTACCCTAGCAGCTTCCCTGCTTGTGCTCCGAATATACATTTTTCCGGGTTGAGGCGTACTCCACAAGCTCAGAGGCTCTCAAATGTTTCAGCTAGGTCTAGGCTATGCTGGTGCTTTTGAGCACTTTTTATTACAATATCATCGATGTAGGCTTCGACATTCTAGCCTATTTGATGACCTAGAGCCTTAGCTATTAAACGTGAAAAGGTGGCTCCGGCGTTCCGAAGGCCAAAAGGCATTCTTACATAGCAAAATACTCCGAAAGGAGTTATGAAGCTTGTCTTGGCTTCGTCTTCGCGTTTCAGCCAGACTTGATGATACCCGGAATAAGCGTCGAGGAAACTTAGCAATTCGGAGCCGGCTGTGGAATCCACCAGCTAGTCTATTCGGGGCATCGGGTAGGGGTCTCGCGGGCAAGCTTTATTTAATGAAGTAAAGTCAATACACATGCGCCATTTGTTTGAGTCCTTCTTCCTTACAAAAACAGGGTTGGCCAACCACTCGGTATGGGCTACCTCCCTGATGATGCCAGCCCTTAACAATTTCTCTACTTCGGCTTTGGCAAGGCTTGCTCTTTCTGCAGACAGCTTGTGGAGACCCTGGCATACTGGTCTGGCCTTCGGGTTGACGAGCAGGCTATGCTCGATGATGCTCTGATCCACCTCGGTGATGTCTTCGTCGGTCCAGGCAAAGACGTCCAGATTTTGCTTGACGACTTCTTCCAATGAGGCAGCTACCTCCGGGGATAGCCCTTTGCCGAACTGAACTGGATATTCTTTGCCATCTTTTGAAATTATCCTTGTTTCGACATCACTCTTCGGGCTTGGCTTGAGGGAGAGCCCCTTTGAGGGGTTCGACGCCTCTGGCATTTCTCCCATGCTCTCCACCACGTTGTGCACTTGCCGGGGGTCCAACGGCTGGCCGTGCCCATACTCCATTCTCCGGGCTATAGCTTGGTCTCCTGAAACAGTAAGAACTCCACCCTGCATGGGCATTTTGAGACAGAGATAGTTGTGATGTGCTATAGCCCCGAACTAGTTCAGCATCCCTCGCCCGAAGATTGCATTGTAAGCGTAGGGGGCGTCGACAACGTCGAAGATCACCTCTTCAACCCTGGCCAAAGGCCCCTCTCCGAAAGCAACCTCGAGGCCTATCTGGATGAGAGCATCGAAAGGCGGTCCTGAGAAACCTTGAAGTGCTCGGGCCGCTGGAAGTAGATGCTTCTGAGGTATGCACATTTGATCGAAGGCCTGGACGAAAAGTATGTCTGCGGAGCTTCCGCCGTCGACCAGGATCCTTCGGACTTCCACTCCTGCTATGTCTGCGGAGACAACCAGGGGGTCAGCATGGGGGAACTTTACCCCCGTGGCATCGCTAGCAGTGAATGAGATGGGCACATGAGACCACTCTGGCATCCGTTCTGCGGAGCTTGAAGTCCCAATGTGCCCAACCTCGCGGACGTACTCACGCCGCTGTCTTTTGGACATGTTTTCGAGGGTCCCCCCTCCGGAGATGGGAAGGACCACCCATTTCCCGCGGTCTTGTGGGTCTTCTTGCTTTGGCGGTGGCATAATGTTGGCCATCGGAAGTCGTGCGGGGGCTTTGGGAACACCGGCTCGGGCCACGGTTTGCACGGGCTCCGACCGTGCCGCTGGTGGGGCTCGATCTGAAGTACCTCGCCCGGTACTTTGTCCTAGCTATTCACCCCGAAGGGCTAACACCGACTTGCAGTATTTTGTGTCATGGCTTCTATTGTCGCCATGCACGCAGCAGAAAAAACTCTAGCGCCGACCAGGTACTCTTTCTTGAGGCTTCGGTGCTCCAGCCTTGAAGTTTTGTGCCTACTGATAATTGGCAGGCACCTTCGGAACGGAGGGTGCAATGCTTAACACCTCCGACCGGAAATGCTTCTTTACTCACATGTGATCTCCGAAGCGATTGTCTTGAGGGGGTTGTAGAGAGGCTGAGGCTTTGGGCTCCGTATTTACTTCTTGGAGGGCAGGCGTGGGTCCTACGACCCATCGAAGGCAGCCTTCCTCTACCTTAGCATACTGCTCGAAGTATGCCATCAGCTGTGCTATGGACGACACAGGCTTCTGATGGAGTTTGTTGAGGAGGTCGGGGTTCAGCACCCCTTCGCGTGCGGCGTCGACTATCGAAGAGGTAGACAGGCCCTTAATCTGTGACTTGGTGTGTGCAAATCGCGTGAAGTATTCTCGGAGTGTTTCTCCCGCCCGCTGCTTCACCTGGAACAAACTTCCTGTGGACATCGGGGCCACAAAGGTACCTTGGAAGTTGCTCACAAACTTCTTCTTCAACTGCTCCCAGGACTTGATCGATCCTGGTTTCAAGGACCAGAACCATCGGAGCGCCACACCTTCGAGAGCGAGGGGGAAGCACTTCGCCTTCGTGTTGCGCACCCCTCCGCTTGCTTCTATTGCAAGGGCATATGAGCGTGCGAACTCTCCGGGGTCTGACCCACCGGAGTACTTGTGCAATTTCGAGGCCTTGAACCTATGATCAAAGGGCAATCTTTGCAAGTCCGAATGTAGCGGAGACTCATCATCAAAAGACGCATTTTCAGCCTCCTCCGGGACTTGGATAGCTTCTGGGAGGTTGCGAGCACCACCGTCTTGAGGCCCTTCTGGAGTTTCGGTGGAGGCTTGAGTGCAGAGGCGATCGACAGCCTCTTGCCTCCACCTATCTACTTCCTCCTGAAGCCTGGCTAGTTGAGTAGCCTCGATTTCAGGAGGGTCTTCGTCTTCATCGGAGGGTAGCTCCGGGTCTTGGGAGCTTACATAATCGGTTTGAAGCACCGTAGGAGGAGCTCGGGGACACCTGGGCACTCTACGCCCAGTGGCATCTTCGGGAATTGTTGGAGCGGAAGAGGGCCCAGCTCCTGCGGTCCGAGGGGACCTTCGGAGGGGACCCGAGGCTTGGCTTCGCTTCGGAGGCATAGCTAGTCACGGAGAGGTCTGAAGATCGGGGACTTTGACTGATCTAGGAAGGCGAGCGGGGGCCTTCGAACCACACTAAGAAGCCCCTTACCGAAGGGTGCGCGGATTCCTGGGACTCCGAGGCTCCCTCCGTAAGTGCTCTTCGAAGTGCGGTCAGCAGTAGAGAACAAGCTTTTAGAACTTGACTCCCGACGGACGGCGCCAACTATTGGCGTAAAAGTTTACGCTAACAGGTTCTCTGAGATCAAGAACATACAAACAGTGAGTTCGTACTTAAGAACTTACTAGAGCCTCCGAATTGGATAATAGCTCAAGTAGTTCGAATATGTGTATTCAACTGGTGGGTGTTCGGTCCCCGTTATAAGGTAGAGAGGGGGGTATTTATAGGCAGGAAATGCTTAAGGAAAAGACCTAAATACCCCTAGATTACAACCGACATAATGGGAACTACTCGGTACCCGAAGCGGGGTGAAAAAGGGTAAAGTTTATCCCGGGTAGATGGATAAGCCAAACATCTTATCAATCTTGTCATTCCCCTTCGGAGCCTTCGTATCTTGTGGAAGGCCTCTCAGGACTTCAGATCGAGGCACTCTTCGGCTTGGCGTTGCCACCTCTGAACAGGAGCCCACGTAGCTCCGAAGCTTAGTGAATATTTGGGCTATCAATCTCTAAGTCCTGAAGGTGAAGCAATTTCCCCCAACAAGTTCTTTGTCTCCTGGCAAAGGAACTCGACCGCCTCGTGGTGCTCCTCGGCATCAAGCACGGTCTCGGTATGGAGATCATCCATGGCCTGAAGAAGACGCGTCTGCCGGTCCATGACCGAATCGCGATTGCAGTGGACTCCGATGTAGATGCTGTAGTGGGCACCGGGAGTGCGCTTCGGCACAAGCCGGAAAGACGTGTTCTGAAGACGATCATCGTAGATCATCCTCAGTTCCATGTGGGCTTGGAGGGCGACGCGTTGGCACGCGACGTCGAAGGTTGGGCCCCCAAGTTCTACCGTGAAGAACGGTAGGTGCTCGCTGGATCCATGGATGGTAAGGGAGACGTCGCAGGGTCCTGCGAACTCTTCCATATACACGCCATGGAATTCGGGCTCAAAGAGGAACCCAAGGAAGGTGACCATCATTCGGAGCTCCCTGACGAAGCCCTCGAAGTGACGGTAGAAGTTGTGCACTTGGTAGACCGGCATCTACAAAAATAACAAGTTGAAGAAAAGTGAGGGGAGGAACAAAGTTATAAAGTAGGTTTTCGTGAAATAGTTTTTATCCAACTAAGTACTAGGCTGGTCTGTTTGGCTTCCTACAGTCAAGTCGGCTCTGATACCATCTTGTGACGCCCTGATTTACCAAATCGGAAAATTATTGAATTTCCAAAGAAAAACAATAATACAAGAGGTTCATCATGCGACATCGTACATATGGCAATCATTCGTGGTACGCAGACCACATTATTACATCAGAGTAAAATTAAAATAAACAATAAAGATCATGACGAACGCCCTCTTCAAGATCTTCTTCTTGACTGGGTCACTACTCCAGACCATCTTCCTCGTAGTAGACATCCTCTGAATTGTGTGTCCAACGGGTATGAGTACAAAAAGTACTCAACAAGCCACCGCAAATGCAATAGTAATGCAAGATAATAACAAAGGAGGGATAATGGCTAAAAGTGCGGAAAAGTACATTTTTCAGTTATTGCATTTAGTGTAGTCAAATTTAATCATGCGGAATATTAAACATGAATATCATAATACCATCTAACTCGAGGAGTACGTTTTCCCTCCTCGCACAACGGTCCTTACATGCCAAATCATCATGCACATTCACCATAAGTAAACTAACTAGGGGATGTCACGCAACCTGCCCTTGACCGTGGGCTCGACTTTTCGAAAATATTTATGTCTCTGATTAGAGGTGTACCACTGTACCCACAAGGCATGCACTCATCCCAAACACCAAAGTGTAATGAGATGACCCATACCACTGGAACTCATGCCAAAACCTCAGCATGAAATGCTCCAAGCGATAACCACCCGCTCTAGGTTTCGACTGCACGCTGGTCCGCATCCCAGCTAACGTCGCACCCCCTTTTGCGCCATGTCGGTACAAGCCACCCGCAGGTGCTGCTTGACCCATCTCCAAGTGGTGGCCTCGGCTTGGAACACTCCATACCTTAGTTAGGACTTATCCACTAGACTTGTGGTTAGTACGGAAGTGTATTGCAATGGATCCCGCAGACCGATCCTTATAGTGCCCCGGGTGCTACTGACCAATGCCCTAGCTTGCACCCGGAACCCACCATGCATACTCTCTCAACCATTACTCTATCACCAACAACATTCGAGGGATAAGAATAACGGGGATCTTTTAGTAGAACCAAGTTGCTACGACTCATTCTTAACTTACAGCGATTGTGCCAATACATTGGACACTAGCTAGTAGTACTAATAATATGGTGACAAGGAGTTTAGGCTAGATAGCATGGCTTGGGTTGCACATCAAGGTCGAGGGATCCAAATAAATATATCGTAGGGCTTTCATTTGACTAATGCATGTTTATCCTATGTGTTTTAGCGATAGTTTAATAAAACATGGGTTCAATATGCTCAAAAGATTGGTTTGGTGACTTGCCTTGTTCAGCGAAAGGAGAAGGAGGGACTTCGGGAAAGTACTCCGGCTCCTCGGCGGCGTCTTTTCGACATGAACGATAAAAATAACATTCAATAAACAATCCAAAGACCACACACAAGCATACAAGTTTTGATTTGTTTAAACCAAGGGAAATAGAGTCATTAAGTTTCTGAAATTCACTTTAGGAATATTTTAAAATGAACCTTTAATGGGGTTAGAAAGTTTCTAAAAGGAATAAAAATGTTAACTAATGTATTTTAAACTTCCAATTGATTAAAATAAAAGATTCAGAATAAACCTAGTGTTTCCATCTTACTAATATGAAAAAGAATAAAAGATAAATTTTCCTAAAGGTGAAATGGACAAATTTTGAATTTATCCTAAAGTGTATTTGAATACTTTATTAAATAAACATAAAATACTCAAAGTAAACCTACTGTTTTTATTGCATTAACATGTAGAGAATAAAACTATAAATTTTCTAAAGTTGAAATAGTAATTTTTGGAGTTAAAATTAGCAAGATATGAATTTTAGAAGTTTAAAACTATTTCTGGAATTTAATTTAAATCCAAAAATAGGCGTCGGTCCACGGTGAACCGGATCCACCGTGAACCTGTGCACTGTGCGCGTGTGCCGGATCCAGATCCACCATTGGATCGTGATCGGGCGGCCACGGGCGAGGCGGGGGAGTTAAGTTAACGTGGACGGCCAGGATTAAGACATCAAACTGGTACGCGATGGATGGCCCAGATTCATCGCGGGTTTTAAACACTAACAGACGCATGATATTAAAAGGTACCACTTCGCTTAGATCTGACGGGCCAGATTAAACCGACGGATCAATCTAATCTCTGCCGTCGGATCGCGATCGCGCGGTCGGGGATGAATCCGACATGGCACGGGTATTTTACCCGCGTCGGGCATCTTCTCCGGCGATGGCGAGTGGGCTAGGGGCTACGGCAAGCGACGGCGGCCCAAGCTACGCCTAGAAATGGAAAGAGGACGTCTAGGGGAGCATGGGGGTACCGTTACGGGGGTCCGAGGTTGACGGAGCGTGGCCGGCGATGAGCGTAGACGGCGGAGGGGTTCGGGTCCCTTGTCGGCGAGGTGGTTCTGGCGGGGTTCGTCGTCGATGGAGCAGTGGCTGAGGTCAGGGAGGCATCGATGGTCACGTTGGTGCGGTTGCCGAGGGTGGAGGTGTACTCCGGCGATGACGAGTGGCGGCTGGAGCGAAGGTGGTGGGGTGGTGTTAAACAGAGTGTTGCGGGTGTTCTGTTCGTTCTCGCAGTGGGTAAGCATGAGGGTTGTGCGTGTTGGCGGTCAGGGGTTTAAATAGGGGTACCAGCGGGGGCAGATGGGCGCAATTGGGGGAGGCCGAGAGTAAACGCCGGCGAGGTGGTTTCCTTGCATGCGAGCGACTACACCGGGGCAATTACGCATGAAATTAAGAGGGGAAACGGTCGGCGCGTTGTGGGGGTGTTAATGGCGACGACGAGTTAACACGAGGGGGCCAGCGGGGGCAGATCCGAGGCGAGATCGGTGGCAGGCGAAGTTAGGTGGGTTGGCACGAGGTGGACGACGGGTCCGACAGGTGGGCCAAGGCGGTCAACGGGCGCGAGCATACGGGCGTGGCGACTGATGGGTGGGGTCGGGCGGTCAGGCACGCGCGGAGGAGGAGAGGGTCTCTGACGGGTGGGGCCCGTCTATTAGTCCGGGGCGTGAGGAGGGAGCAGGCTGGGCCGGCCGGTTGAGGGAGATTGAGGGAGGGAGACCCGGTACTGTTTCAATCATTTTCTGAATAAAAATAATTGCATAAATTAGTTTAAAATATTTGGGCTAATTCCAAGGGTGATAAAAATTTGTAAAAATTCTCAAAAATATATCTTGGTCTTGGGGCCATACAAAAATGTTTCTAGCCTCTGGTTTGGTTATTCTACCAAGGTTCTAGTTCAATTAAGCTTAGAAGGGCAGTAAAGGTATTTCAAAATTAATTATTTCCAGAAAAATATAATAAAAGGTATTTTTATTTCTTTGAAAATTTGGGGTGTTACAACGGGTCACGCCAGCTCGGCCTTTGGCATCGAACCCTCCACCACTGAAGGTGTAGATCTCCTTAGGCTCCTCTGTAATTCTTAGTCATAGGCCTATAAAATGACTTGTAAATTTATTAATAGAAATGCAGGGGTATTTTGTACCTGCCTAGGCTCAGCCTTTGGATGTTGACTTCGAAGTGCTCGAGGATTCAGAAGTGCTTTGTCAGCATTGGGTAGTTCTCAAGGTAGCTAGGTCCAAAGGCCCCCCTCAGTTCAAACTTCCGAGGGGTCCTAGGGGTGAAGTTATTCCTGATGTAGCCCAGGAGCTGTTAGCCTCCATGAAGACGGAGCCCCTTCAGAGTCCTTCGTCCTCGCCTGAATTAAGCTGCTTTTAGGTAGACTTAAGTGGTGAAGGGGTCTAGTCTTCGGGTACAGCTTTACAAGGTGATGAAGCCTTAGACTTTTCATCCTTCGATGCGGAGCCACCTACACTTCGGACTTGGGCTGACATACAAGAAGAAAGACGAGTTATGCGGGCTTCAAAGCGTGGACGGTCCAGCCGTGGGAGGTCTAGCTCCGATGGGGCTTCGTCCAGCTGAGGGGGCCCTGCCCAGAAGAAGAGCAAGCGGGGGTTGAATCTATCAGGGCCTTGGGCCCGCTTTTTCTTAGGTTTAGATACATATTACTCGTAGTATTTTTGCTTTCTAAGTGTACTTGTAAGTGTGCTTCATATTTATACTTGGCATTCGATGAATGGAAATTGTCTTGTACTTCGTGAACGTAAAACCTCACTGTATACGCACACTCTGTTCTTATACTTCGTGTGCATTGCGTGCTTCGTACGCTTAGTTCATATGCTCGTATTGCACACTTCATTTGCACACTTCGCATACATATACCTCGGTCCCCCCTTGCACGTGGCAGTTAGGGACTTGGGCATTGCCGGTGCGTGCAATTATAAAATGTGGATGGGTGCATCTTGGGCGGCTTTGAATACACTTGTCGTATCATTTGGAGGCCTCGCTCCGGCTTCCAACGATCAAAATTGAAACAAAGCATGGCTTCAAAGACTTATTTGAATTAAGCGAAGAAGGGCTTCAAAGCGTGTTTAGATGGTGAAGCAAGGTTTCTGAGCTTGATTTTGGAATGAGAGTGGTGTAGATTCACCGAACCTATGATAGTGTGAGCCACCTTCGACTCTAGGCCACCTTCGACCCTGGGTCACCTATGACCTTGGGATACTCCGGGTATGGAACCCGGGATCCCTGGACGCAATAGGCTAGTGGCCCAGAGTCCTTCATCCCACTGCTATGGGCTCGGAGGCACTGTGTAGGCTTCGAAGTAGTGCTTCAGTTTTGAATAGAACGATACAGTGCTTTGGTCCTTAGTAATACGAAGCAGTGACCTTGGTTCTTAATAGAACGAAGCAGTGACTTCGGGTCTTAATAGAACAAGGGCTTCGATTTTTAATAAAGTGAAGCAAGGCTTCATTTTTGGATAAAGTGAAGCAAGGCTTCAATTTTTAATAGAACAAAGCAAGGCTTCAGTTTTTAATAGAACGAAGCAAGGCTTCGGATATTGTGTATACCTTTGGAAACTTGATTGGGTCTGGAGATCGAGTGTCTTCACGTGGTTGAATGGAACTTGCCTCGTAGACCCTTGCCAAAGAGTGTGCGGAAGGCTATCGGGGCCTGTCGGTTCCTTCATGGGCATACTCTGAGGCATGAGTGGTGGCAGAGACACTAGCTTTTAGTAGTAGGTTCCCCACGGACGGCCCCAACTTTTGTAACAATTATGTTAGTTACAAATAGGTTTCTATGAGAAGATGTAGAATATAGGATATGAACCTCGAAGGGTTCACACAGAGGGAGAGAAGGTTTTATACTGGTTCGGGCCTCCCAAGAGAGATAATAACCCTACATCCAGTATATAGAGGATTTGGCATAATTTTGCCTCTAACTTGCATGTGTCCATTACAAGGGTAGGGCCCTAATTTTTAGGCTCGTGGGCCAAAGGAAAAGACCCAATTACCCTCTACATGACATAGGCTTTATAGGGGTAAGAGGGGAAAAAGGTTAGGCTACTGTACATACAGCTTTGCATACGTGGTGGATATACATCACTTCAGGAGTATGTATATGGCATACCAGAAGCAGGGGCCTGTGGTATGGCTTTTGCACTGTAGCAGTACTGGTGTTGGCGTAAAATATTACGTTAACAGGTTCTCTAAGATTAAGAACTAACAAACAAAGAGTTTGTGAAGCGAACTATCTCAAGCCTCCGAATAGGATAATAGCTTGTAGTAGTTCGAAGTTGTGTATTGAATATCTGAGTATTCGATGCCTATTACAGGGTGAGAAAGGGGGTATTTATAGGTAAAAACTCTAAGGAAAAGACCTTTTTACCCCCTCAATTACATCCGACATAGTGGAAACTATTTGGTACCCTGAATAGGGCTAAAATAGTAAAATATGTCCGAAGAGGATTGTTGGACCGAAAACGGCGACCAGAGGGGGGTGAATGCGAGCTTTTAAAATTTCTGACTAAAAACTAGCCTTCTGTTTTAATTTTGTCTTCTGCGGAACAGGCTTCGAACACTACCTTCGAAGTTCTGGTTCGGAGGTGTTTTGACAACTCCGAACACAGGCTTCGCAGGAGCAAAAGTTCGAAGCCAAGAAGACTTCGCTCCACTCACAACCCTCGAAAATCTACTCTGCTAAGTTAGTACAGGCTCCGCACACATGGTGCTTCGAGCAGGCTTCGCACTTCACCCTTCGCAAGAGTGGACGACCCTCTGCGGACTTCGACCAAGTACTTGGAAGCAACAACTAGTGCTGGGCTTCGTACACGAAGGTCTAAACACACACTAACAGACTTCACTAGGATCTAGATACGATAAAAACACGGGCTTCGAACAGGGCTTCCCTAGTAAGCAGCGAGGTCTCGCCTCCTGTTACACAGAGCGAACGCACACTGAAAAGCAACCTTCGCACAAAACACACTTCGCCTAGACAGGCTTCGGTGCACTAAAGCTAGCGAGGTATGCAAACAAGCTCAAGCAGAAAGACAACAGAGAAGCAGGGCTTCACCGCTTGAACAAGGAACACTCAAATTTGAACTCTGGATGAATACAGAGAAGTGGTGGCTGGTACAGGAGCTCAACAGTAAATGCTCAAAGTGTTAAATGTTACCTACCGAGCCCCCATATTTATAGCCCACAGTTCACCCAAAGGAATTGACTACTTTACCCCTAGGGTTTACATTGGTTTTGTCTCTATAGAACTGAGGGGTACAAAAGGTAGTCAACTTTATTGGAGGCTTCTCTGTCAGCCTTTGCAAATGGGACAGTGCCAGCTTTTTGCAGAGCAGACACTGTCAGACTTGCAGCCTTTGACCTTTCTGAAGCCCCCTTCGCACGCGAGGGGTGCGATAGCTTCGGTGAGAAGCCTTGAGCCAAATGGCCTTCGCTTCACCGAAGTCAACCTTCGATACAGTGGCGGTTTTGAGCCGAAGCCGTCAAAGCCCTTGGGCCTTCGCACCAACACCTCCGGAGTGGACCACCACGGCTTCGCAGCTTCCACCCAGCTCGAACTCTGTCAGTCCGTGTACCGATGCCATGCAGGCCGAAGCACCTCAAGACAACCACACTCCGAAGCCCCACCTTCGGAGTACCACCCTTCGAAGTCCCTCCTTCGTCCAAGGCCTCCGCACGAAGCATTCCATGAGCACTCCATCTCAGTGTCTCTCCCCGAGCACACTTCTCGATGAGCCTCACCCGGACCATGCCTTCGATGCACCTCGACTTCTGAGACCTTTGTCGGGTACCTTCGAATGTCTCCCTCCGGAGAACACTTCGAACTCCTTGCCTCCGCAGAGGACTTGATCCACCATACTCCGAAGTCACTCCATCCGGAGTACCTTCGAAGTGCCTCACCTCCGAGGACTTTTGTCTCGGAGCACCTTCAGCCGGAGCCACGCTCCGTACTCTCTGCCTTCACCTGTCGCACCTCGACCCGAGGACCGACCCAGACCCCTTCGCAGCCACCGTGACGGAGCTCCCCGCTCCCCTGGCATCAAGCCTCCCGCTTGACCCAGGTTCACTTGCCGCGAACCTGTCCGTCGCCTCCGAAGTCCCTGCGCACCACAGACAAGCAGACAAGTGTGTCCAGTACTCCGGAGACCTCTCCGGGTTAGCAACCTCCGGTACACACTCCGGTGTACCGCCCAAAGTACCGATGCCTTCGGTACAGACCCAGTCATCGTGTACTGTCGGACCCCTCTCACAGACACAATCCGCTGCAACAGCTGCAGCAAGCAAACCACCGAACCCTTCGGTGAGACCACCTCCGAACACATTCGGAGGTACCCCTTCGAACCAGAGGGTAAAAGCCTGTCAATCACTCATCACAAGCACCGAAACCAACACTTGGTTTCTCAATCTCCCCCTTGATGAGTGCATTGACAACCAATTTCAGATTCAAGAAAAATTAAAGAATTTCAGCACACAAGTGACCATAAAAAATCAGAAACGAGCCAAATCATGTCACTTGACAGAAGAATTTTCCTCCCCTTTCTAAAAAGCCCCTTCAGCAAATCTCCCCCTGAGTTAAGTTTTCCCCCTTTGGCAACAGAGAACCCAACTTTCTCTTCAGCACAAAAAAATTTCTCCTCCTGTAGAGCAGAGAACTTAGCAATTTCTCCCCTTTGGCAATGCAAGCATCAAGGAGCATGAAAAAGAGGCATTGCTTGGAAATGAGCATAATTGCAAAGACATATAAAGCAAAAATATGCCAACAATAACACCAATGATCATGGGCTCAGCTCAAATTAATATTCTCTAAAAATAGGGTGAAGCATGTGATTTGAACTTTTTGAAATAAAAGCATCACACTTAGTCAAGGAAACTAGACAAGTAAAAGCAGGGACTGTGCAAAGCTAGTCAATTTCTACTCCAGACAGACAAGTCCAGTTCAAATGGAGCATGAAAAGCAAACTTGATGATCAATGAATTTTGTTGTTCTTTTCTTAGTGCCAGGGGTTATTTGTTTGTCCACCTTATACTTTCCAATCCGGCCAAGCCTAGGCATGAAAGCCATTAGAAGCTTAAGGCAAGGATTTTGGCATACACTACACTATTCCAGTTCAGACCAATGTGCAATGGTAGGCAGTTTAGAATAGGGTAGTGCGACAAACAAACCCACCTGGATCTTTTAACTTGAAGCATGCAAATCATGGAGTTTTTGATTTTAACTAAGTGAACCAATTGTCTGGCACTTTATGAATATCCATGAAAATGTAGAATAATTTTTCAAGTTGCAATTTTTTAGCATCCAAAGAAATGTGTCTTGCTATCAAGAAGATAAAAGATAGCTAAAGCAGTCCTGCCTAAACATGCTAGATTCAAGACTAAGCAGTGAGCATGATTTGATTTTGAAAAGAAAACATCATGCACATGAATGTTTCAGATAAATTAAAGAGAGCTGAGATGTCATGATGTCATGGCTTATAATCAGGCATATAAGTGCAACAGATGTAAATGCAATTTCAACAATCGATTAGCAAATGCCCATCCATCTAAACTGCTCCCCCTCACAAAATGTCGTAAGGATAACAAATACCAAGTTCCCCACGCAAGTAAGCAAATCGAGAAGCATCGAGGGGTTTTGTAAAAATGTCGGCAAGCTGGTGTTGGGTATCAACATATTGAAGTTCAATATCACCCTTCTCATTGTGATCTCTGAGAAAATGATATCGCACATCAATGTGTTTGGTTCTAGAATGCTGAACCGGGTTGTTTGTAATACAAATAGCGCTAGTGTTATCACAGAAAAGTGGAACACTCTTATAATCTAACCCAAAATCCCGCAAAGTGGAAGCCATCCACAAAATCTGAGAGCAACAGCTAGTTGCAGCAACATATTCGGCCTCAGCCGTCGATTGTGCAACACTAGACTGTTTGCGGGAAGACTAGCAAACCAAAGATGTACCCAGAAAATGACAAGTACCAGAGGTACTCTTCCTATCAATCCTACACCCAGCAAAATCCGCATCAGAATAACCTCGAAGACATAAAGATGAAGACGCTGAATACCATATGCCAAATTCAAGGGTATGTTTGAGATACCTTAGGATGTGTTTTACCGCTTGGCGGTGCGAAGCTCGTGGTGAAGCCTGAAAACGAGCGCACAGACATACTGCGAAGTGTATGTCCGGCCTCGTAGCAGTCAAGTAGAGGAGGGAGCCAATCATGCTTCGGAACTCCTTCTGATCTACGGCTTCTCCATCTTCGTCAGGATCCAATGCTACAGATGTAGCCATTGGAGTGGCGAGGGGCTTCGCATCTGCCATGTCAAACTTCTTGAGCAGGTCCTTGGTGTACTTCGTCTGGTGGACGAAAGTACCTTGTTTGCTTTGCTTGATTTGCAAACCAAGGAAAAAGGTGAGTTCACCCATCATGGACATTTCAAATTCCCTTCTCATGGTATCTGCAAACTCGGCAACCAAAGCATGAGAAGAGCCACCAAAGATGATATCATCCACATAAATCTGAACTAGGAGGAAATCTTTGCCATGCTTGAGAGTAAACAGGGTTTTATCAACAGAGCCCATCAAATACCCTCGCTCAAGCATAAAAGACTTAAGTCTATCATACCAAGCCCGAGGGGCCTGCTTGAGTCCATAAAGAGCCTTATGAAGTTTAAGGACTTTATGTGGGTACTTGGGGTTTTCAAAACCAGGGGGTTGTTTTACATAAACATCTTCACCTATGAAGCCATTAAGAAAAGCACTTTTGACATCCATTTGATAGAGTTTGAATCCCCGGGATGTTGCAAAGGCAAGCAAAATCCTAATGGCCTCAAGGCGAGCAACAGGTGCAAAAGTTTCAGTAAAATCAATCCCTTCTAGTTGAGAAAAGCCCTGAGCTACAAGTCTAGCCTTGTTTCTAACTATAGTCCCATCCTCCCCTTGTTTGTTTTTGAAAATCCATTTTGTTCCAATGAAATGAACATTTGGTGGAGGATCAACTAATGACCAGACTTGGTTTCTCTCAAAATTTTCAAGCTCTTCATGCATGGCATTGATCCAACTAGAATCAGAAAGTGCATGACTCACATCTAAGGGCTCGAAAGAAGCAACAAAAGCGGAATCAATGAAATGAGCATGAGAACGTGTTACCCTTTGATCAAGCTCACCAATGATCTGCTCTGGAGGGTGCATCCTTTGAACATGATGTGGAGCCTCGTGGCGGGATGCAGTCTCCCCCTCAACTTGTGCGTTGGAGTGGTCCAAGATGACCGATGTCGAGGTAGCTGCTTCGGGACCTCGTGCCGAAGTAGTTGAAGCAGGGTCAGCTTCGGGGGTTGATGTCGAGGGTAGTAGGGGTTCATCCTCGAAATCTCCGGGATCTTCGTCTTCGAAGATGGTCTGTTCCATGTCGTGTTCATTTGCCTGTTCAAGAGCAGAACTAACAGAGGGGGTTGATTCATCAAAAGTCACATCACATGACTCGATGATAGTGTTAGTTTCCAAGTTATAAACACGATAAGAATGACCATGTGTAGTGTAACCCAAAAAGATCCCATCAGAAGAGCGCGACTCAAATTTATCCAAATTACCACGTTTTAGGATAAAGCAACGACAGCCAAAAACTCGAAGATGAGTAACCTTGGGCTGTCTCCCAAAACGCAGCTCATAAGATGTCAGGTTTAAAATTGAGCGCAAGAAGATTCGGTTAGAGATGTAACAAGCAGTGTTCATGGCCTCAGCCCAGAATTTTCTAGGAGTCCTATGCTCATCAAGCATCGTCCTAGCCATCTCAACCAAAGTGCGGTTCTTCCTCTCAACAACACCGTTCTGTTGAGGAACCCGCGGAGCAGAGAATTGATGTTCTATGCCATGCTCCATGCAAAGCTCAACAAAGAGACTATTTTTGAACTCAGTGCCATTATCGCTTCGAATGAATTTCAATGCACCAGGGAGTTCAGTAAAAAGTCTCAAAGCCAAGCTCCGAAAGTGTGAAAACTCTTCATCCTTGCTGGCAAGAAAGAAGACCCAAGAGTAGCGAGAGAAATCGTCGACAATAACTAATACATACCACTTGCAGCCTAAAGAACTAACCCGAGAAGGACCTACAGTGTCCATGTGGAGAAGTTCTCCGGGTTGTTCAGTCATCACTGTGGTGACTGGCGAATGCGAAGCGGCAATCATTTTTCCATGTCGACACGGAGCGCAAACTAAATTCTTCTCAAACTTGAGCTTGGGCAATCCTCGGATCAGACCTAGGGCGCTCAGACGAGCGAGCAACTCAAAGCTCATATGCCCTAGTCTCCTATGCCACTTCCAAAGCTCAGAAGTCAAATGTGCAACAAGACAATGAGAAAATCCAGAGGACTCAGAAAAATCAGCTCCAAAAACTCTCCCAACTCTAAAGATCTTACACACCACAACGCCATCAGAATTGAGCACTTGCGAAGTATCGCGATGGAATCGCACTTCGAAGCCCTCATCAAGCAACTGAGATACAGACAATAAATTGTATCCCAGGTTCTCAACCAAAGCAACATCTTTGAGAGTGAAATTCGAATTAATTCTTACCACACCTTTACCTTTCACTCTACTCCTTCGATTGTTTCCGAAGGTGATATGTTCCCTTTGCTTGGTTGTGGTGAGGCTGGAGAACCATGCTTCATCTCCGGTCATGTGGCGCGAACAACCGGAGTCCATGATCCACATGCCCTCCAAGCCTCGATCTCTCGCCTACACATGATAAGAATATCTCGATCGCTCAGTGCTGGGGTGAGTTAAAAAATGACGAGGCATCCAGCACTGAGTGACACGAGTAGTAGGCACAGTAAAAGTAGATGGTCTACGCACATGATAATCTGAATGATGCAAGGTGCGAGGTCTACCTACATGCAGTGATCGAAAAGCATGACGAGGTCTCTGACTCTGACGAGGTACAAAGCTGCTCGCTCGGGGTCTACCACCATATGGAACATGGTGAACACCTCGAGGAGCAAAACCTCTCCTAGAAGCACGAGGAGCCTCGAAAACAGGACGAGAGTAGAACTCAGACTCATGCATACCTAAAGATGGGTAATGCATGTCCTGGTAACTCATCGCCTGTACGCGTCGCTCATCCTTGATGCGATGAAAACAGAACCCAACCAAATGACCCGCCCGCTGACAATAGGAACAATGAAATACTCTCCTCGGGGCGCTCTCATGGGTCACAGGAGCAACTCTCACAGGCTCCTTGGGCTTCTTCTGAGTGGTTTTCTTGGGAGGCTTTTCTTGGCAGAAGGTGTGGCTTTCTTTGGTGGTCGGGTAGGCTTTTTGGCTGATGGAGTGTCTAACAGAGCTCTCTCTTTCTCTAAGGTAGTGGGAGAGGTAAAAACTATTTTGGTCTTGCTGTCTGAAGAGATCCTCTCAAAACCCAAACCTAGAGCTACCCCTGCTCTGTCAGCACACAACTTGGTCTTGGCCAAGAGAAAATCCATCCTACCCTTTCCCTCAATGCATTTATTAACCACAGAAAGAAGGTACTCATTTTCAGACATGAGGTTTTCAGCTCGCTCTCTAACAGTGCCTAGTTGGTCCTTAAGGGTAATGCACGTGTCACAAACAGGCTGCACATCCTTAGAACTACCGGCCCTCTCCAATCTAGTCTCTAAATCATGAACATGTTTATCACGTAAATTAATGCTCTCGCGCAATAAAGAACAGTTCATGCAATCAATTAAATCATGAGGTCTAGAATCCACCACCAAAAGCTGCTTCTGTGCAGTCTCAAGCTCAGATAGAGTTTGAGCATGTACAGAACGCAACTGAGCAAGCTCACCCATGACTACATTACAAGCTTCACATTCAACATTATTTACTTTAGACTTAAACATGGCATATTCAGTAGAAACAGTTTCTAGCCTAAGTCTAAGGTCTTTTCTTTCTCTAGCGGCTTGCACAAGTAATCTATCCTGACCAAGAACTACTTCATTCAGCTCATCTAATTTAATTAATAGCTGGTCAGATGATAGTGGTACCTCAGATGAGTCAAGCTCATCGCCGTTGTGATCGCTGTCGGCCATGAAGCAAAGGCCGGTGAAGTCTCGTCCCTTCTTGTCCTTCTTGTCCTCCTTCCTTGGGGACTCCTCCTCCTCAGAGCTCGACTCCTCAGTTGAGGAAGTGTCGATGTCGCTGAGAGCAGCGACAAAAGCTCTAGAAGCGGCCTTGGCTACCTTTTTAGCCATCTTGCCGCGCTTGCCCTTCACAAAGGGTTTCCTCTCCTTCTTGTGGTATTTGGGGCGCTCACTCTCATGTCTCTTCTTGAGCTTGGGGCAATTAGCCTTGATGTGAGAAGTGTCGCCACACTCAAAACAACCACTAAAACCACTTCTCCTTTGATCCCGTCTCTCATGATGAAAACGAGTGAACCTTCTGGCAATGAGAGCAAGCTCATCATCATCCAGAGTGTCCACCTGCTCCTTTGTGACGGAGACCAGGGAGGACAAAGCAAAGCCATCTGCAAGAACACAAGTACCAGATGTGCTTGGTTCTGCAGTGGTGCCACGGCTAGTGCTAGAAACCAATGCCAAAGGCTGTGGCAAAGAGCTTCTGTGCACTGCAAGAGATGCCTTGGCAATCTTTGTGGACTTCAGCTTGCTGAAGAGCTCATCACAGGTCAATGTGTCATAACTTGCAGACTCCTCAATGCTGGATATCTTCACTTCCCATATGCTACGGTCAAGAGCATAGAGAAGCTTGATACCCCTGTCATGATCATTGTAAGCAAGCATCCCGTTGGACCGCAAGTTACTCACTATTGCATCAAAGCGAGAGAACATGGCATCTATAGATTCACCAGGTGCCTGCACAAACAGCTGATACTGTTGATTGTATGTGCTTTGGCGCTTGGCCTTGATCTGAGTAGAGCCCTCATGAAAAATAGTGAGAGTTGTCCAAATTTCCCTAGCAGTCCTAAGGTGTTGCACCCTATCAAACTCACTCCGGCTCAAACCAATGAACAGTATATTCCTAGCCTTGGAGTTGGCATTATACTGATCTTTTTCCGTTTGAGTGGTGCGAGCATCAGGGATGGAGTATTGTGAGTCCACAATCTCCCAAATTGCATTTCCTTGGCTTAGCAAGTAAGCCTCCATGCGCACCTTCTAGTATGCAATATCAATCCCATCGAACAGAGGAATTTTACTGCCTCTATCCATGTCGCCAATAGATCACAAAACCAGTTAAGGTCAACTGGTGATCTTAACCCGCTCTGATACCAATTGTTGGACCGAAAACGGCGACCAGAGGGGTGGTGAATGGGAGATTTTAAAATTTCTGACTAAAAACTAGCCTTCTGTTTTAATTCTGTCTTCTGCGGAACAGGCTTCGAACACTACCTTCGAAGTTCTGGTTCGGAGGTGTTTTGACAACTCCGAACACAGGCTTCGCAGGAGCAAAAGTTCGAAGCCAAGAAGTCTTCGCTCCACTCACAACCCTCGAAAATCTACTCTACTAAGTTAGTACAGGCTCCGCACACAGGGTGCTTCGAGCAGGCTTCGCACTTCACCCTTCGCAAGAGTGGACGACCCTCTGCGGACTTCGACCAAGTACTTGGCATCAACAACTGGTGCTGGGCTTCGTACACGATGGTCTAAACGCACACTAACAGACTTCGCTAGGATCTAGATACGATAAAAACACGGGCTTCGAACAGGGCTTCGCTAGTAAGCAGCGAGGTCTCGCCTCCTGTTACACAGAGCGAACGCACACTAAAAAGCAACCTTCGCACAAAACACACTTCGCCTAGACAGGCTTCGATGCACTAAAGCTAGCGAGGTATGCAAACAAGCTCAAGCAGAAAGACAACAGAGAAGCAGGGCTTCGCCGCTTGAACAAGGAACACTCAAATTTGAACTCTGGATGAATACAGAGAAGTGGTGGCTGGTACAGGAGCTCAACAGTAAATGCTCAAAGTGTTAAATGTTACCTACCGAGCCCCCATATTTATAGCCCACAGTTCACCCAAAGGAATTGACTACTTTACCCCTAGGGTTTACATTGGTTTTGTCTCTATAGAACTGAGGGGTACAAAAGGTAGTCAACTTTATTGGAGGCTTCTCTGTCAGCCTTTGCAGATGGGACAGTGCCAGCTTTTTGCAGAGCAGACACTGTCAGACTTGCAGCCTTTGACCTTTTTGAAGCCCCCTTCGCACGCGACGGGTGCGATAGCTTCGGTGAGAAGCCTTGAGCCAAATGGCCTTCGCTTCACCGAAGTCAACCTTCGATACAGTGGCGGTTTTGAGCCGAAGCCGTCAAAGCCCTTGGGCCTTCGCACCAACACCTCCGGAGTGGACCACCACGGCTTCACAGCTTCCGCCCAGCTCGAACTCCGTCAGTCCGTGTACCGAAGCCATGCAGGCCGAAGCACCTCAAGACAACCACACTCCGAAGCCCCACCTTCGGAGTACCACCCTTCGAAGTCCCTCCTTCGTCCAAGGCCTCCACACGAAGCATTCCATGAGAACTCCGTCTCAGTGTCTCTCCCCGAGCACACTTCTCGATGAGCCTCACCCGGACCATGCCTTCGATGCACCTCGACTTCTGAGACCTTCGTCGGGTACCTTCGAATGTCTCCCTCCGGAGAACACTTCAAACTCCTTGCCTCCGCAGAGGACTTGATCCACCATACTCCGAAGTCACTCCATCCGGAGTACCTTCGAAGTGCCTCACCTCCGAGGACTTTGGTCTCGGAGCACCTTCAGCCGGAGCCACGCTCCGCACTCTCTGCCTTCACCTGTTGCACCTCGACCCGAGGACCGACCCAGACCCCTTCGCAGCCACCGTGACGGAGCTCCCCGCTCCCCTGGCATCAAGCCTCCCGCTTGACCCAGGTTCACTTGCCGCGAACCTGTCCATCGCCTCCGAAGTCCCTGCGCACCACAGACAAGCAGACAAGTGTGTCCAGTACTCCGGAGACCTCTCCGGGTTAGCAACCTCCGGTACACACTCCGGTGTACCGCCCAAAGTACCGATGCCTTCAGTACAGACCCAGTCATCGTGTACTGTCGGACCCCTCCGACAGACACACTCCGCTGCAACAGTTGTAGCAAGAAAACCACCGAACTCTTCGGTGAGACCACCTCCGAACACCTTCAGAGGTACCCCTTCGAACCAGAGGGTAAAAGCCTGTCAATCACTCATCACAAGCACCGAAACCAACACTTGGTTTCTCAAGGATAGATAAGGCAGACGTCCTGTCAGTCTTGTTGTTTCCCACTATAGAGATGGAGCCTTTGGAGGGTATCTTCGAACTGGGGTTCGGAGAACCCTTCGGCTTAGAAACTTCATCAACTTAGGGATAAGCTTCTGCTTTAGAACAACATGAGTTGTCTTTGTCTCTTGATCTTGAAGATCCTGGGGATGAAGTATTTCCCCCCAACAGTAGCCCCTCGAATACGCTTCTCCAATTTAACCTGTATAGCAGGAGAGCAGTATACGCAAGAAATATTTTCATGCTCAGGGACTTAGAAAAAAATTGAAGGTATTGTAACCATTCGAAGTATCTTCGGCATCGAAGGTATGTCTGATGGAAGCTTCGAAATTGGACTCCCGTGTGAAAGCTTCGCAAGGAAATGAACCGTTGTAGAGGTGAAGCATCGCAGAGAGCTGTTAATTTTGAGTCGTTACCCTTCAAGTAGCCGTTACGCTTCCAGGAAAAAGTAGAGGACATAATTTTAACCGAGAGTTCACACCTTTTTTACTTTTTGGCCCCTCCCATCAGTGATAGAAGTCGAACCTGCAATATGAATGCATATCCGAACCGCAGTAACTAGAGGCGGAAGGATTATAAAAGGGGGACTCGAACCTCAGCAGATTTTTTTACAGATCCTTGGTTCTAAACCCTCTTTCTTCAACCTTCAAGCTTTCCCCAATTTCCTAAGCAAACGACTGATGGCGAGAACTAGCGCTACAGTGTCGGCTGTGGCAGGAACCATGGCACAGAGGCAAGCTTGGGCGGCATCAGCAGCGGCGGCAATGGCGGGAGCCCCGGGGGGTTCTTGGCCCAAGACCCACGAGAACTCCGCCCACCGTCCAAGAAGCCATTGAGGCAAAGTTTCCTCCTCAGGAAGTCAGCGAATACGGTGGACTCCATCGAGGAAGCGATGAACGGGAAGTTGGGCCCAGGAATGAGAACTCGGGTCCCCAGGACGGAAGTGACCCCAGCACCACGGAGCGAAGAAGTAGTGGTCTTCGAGGCTTTCTTAGCCGAGGTATTAGACATGTTTCATATCACTTTACCTCAGTTGTCACTGAATGCCATCGCAAGATTGGCCATCTTCAAATGGGCCCTTCGGGCGGAAGGGTGCAAAGGGAGATCAGAAGTCTTCGGAGCCACCCATGAGGCCTCCTGCCAGCCGAAACTGCAATACGGACCAGGAGACACCAAAGTACTGGTAGCCTTCGGAAGTGTGAACTCCCAACTTCGGAAGGAGTACTCGCAGCATTTCCCGGCGAAGGCCATCAACGATCGATGGTACACCAACTGGATACTCCGATGGTTCTACGCCGAAGTTGGAGAAGGTTCCAGCCTCACGGGGCCCCTACAAGAAATTTTGTATCGGAAGGAAGCCGAAGCCACTCCGGACCCTACCCTACTTTCGACGTGGCTAGGGCTGCTTTCTTTGGTGGCCAGCCGCATGAGCATGTGGGACCTCGCTGAGGAATTCATCTCCCTCCGAATCCCTCCTCTCGGAGAGGAGTGGCCGATAGCATTTAAGAATGCTTCGGAAGGAGAGCTTCGAAGCTTGGGTAAGCCTTCACACTTCTGCATTAACGTTGATTAGAAAATAGATAACATACTCAATAAAATGCTACCTTTTTCAGCGGCTCCTTTGGCGCTAGCTCCGGAGCAGATTGCCAGAGCCACAGAATGGGTGCTCGGAGCCCCTACAGTGGTGGAGAAGCAACGAAGGGTAGAATTGTAGGAAGCTAGGAACGCTTCAACCGGGTATGGAGCGCTCTTGGAATGGAGCCTCCTCCCTTACCGGACTTCGACTCGATGGGAGTGGTCCCCCGGAAAAGGAAAATCACCGCCGAGTCCTCCAAAAGGGTCACAAAGACCCCCGTCAAGAAGGGGAAGAAGACAGCGAAGCCTCCTCCTCTGGCATCTCTGGTATCTTCACCTTCCTCCCTGGACATTCGAAGCTCCTCTTCGGAGGAAATAGAAGAGAAGGAATCGAACACCCAGATGGGGAAAGCACTCGAAGATTATCTACTGCAAGACGATGAGGGCGAGTCCCAAGCCACAGCTGGAGACCCTCTCTGGGAGGTTGTAGAAGTTGATGCAACAGCCCACTCCGGACCTGGCACGGGTGACTTAGAACTAGAGTTAGAAAATCCTAACTCGCCCGTGGCCGGAGTGGTAGTAACGGAGGTCGGGGCATTGACTGCGGCAGCTCTGGAGCAAACTTCGGGGGATGACCTCGAAGAATATCTTCAGATGTATGAATTTCTAGGGGACCCCGAAATTCTCCCTCAAAGCGCAGACGGAGGTAAATCTCAGAACTTTACCTTCGAATTTCCTGAAAAGACTTTATTGTGCAATAAGTATTTAATGAATACCTTGACTTTGTAGATGCTTCGAGGAGCGGTGTGGCTCTAGCCACTGGTGGGGCTTTGGCTTCACTTGGAGTTGAGGCTCCGGTTGAAGCAGTGGCTCCGACGACTGAAGTTGTCTCGGGCGAAGTGACTCCACCCGAGGTAGCGACAATCGAAGGAGGATCTACTCCAGCCGAAGCAACAGCTCCGGTTTTCGTACCAGGGAGGGGCAAGAGCACGACAGGCTTCGGCCCTCTTTCTTCTTTGATGACAATGCCTTCCTCCAACGACCCTTCAACGAGCACTTCAGAGGAAGACCCTGCTGTGGATGACCGACGGGCCTTGTCCTGGCTTCCTCTACTGACTCCGTTCTTAGACCAGTGGACAGGGCTCCGAACACTCCTGGAACCCTTGGCAGATAAGTGCCAAGAGGTTGGGAGTTCCGAGTTGGTTTCCATCTTGAGTGAAGCGAGGGCATCAGAGCTTGATTTGGCCCTCAAAAGGGCTGCCCTTCAGGTATGCAACATACAAAAAATGTATTTAATTAATGAAATTACTTTGTACTCACTTTTCTTTTTTGCAGCAATTCATCCTCGCTAGAGCGGCAGCGACTTCCAATGAGCTCGAAACTAATCGGATCAAGAGGAAGGTTACCACCCTCTAGACTGTCCTCAAAGGCTCCGAAGACAAAACATTGCAATTGGAAGAGGAGCTCCTCGAGGAGCGGAGGGCCAAAGCCATTACGGACGAAGCACTCCGGGCCGAGCAATAGAGCAGTGCTACACTCAAGGCTTTGGTCCAAGAAATCGAAGCCTAGCGTGTGGTGCTTAGGGCTGAGGTTGAGAGGCTTCAGTGAGAAGATGCGAACTCCGGCGCACAGCTTGTAGAACTCTAGCTCCGACTCCGCCGGCTCCACCAATCGACCCACAGCTTAGGCACTCGGACTAAGAGAAAAGTTTTAAGAACTCCGGGCTCCGAAGACCGAAAAGGTCCTAGAAGTAGTTCTAGAGGTCAGAGGGGTCTCCGCTTTTATTTAGGCTTAGACCAAAATTTATCTTAATGTAATATGATTACCCGATTAATATAACCTGTTTTGGAAGCATCACTTGATTGTTCCTTACTCCCCTACCCCTCTTTGTGGGTGGGGGGCCGTACGCATTGCGATAGGGTCCGTCGGACACAATGATTGATATAACAACCTGATGCTTCGCATTACACTTTGTAATCATATTTTACTCTTTCGTAGAGTTCTTCGAATTGTATGTTCGTATTGTAATGTTTATAAACTTCGGAACTAAGTATATACTTGCAAGCTCCGATACTAGTCTCTTAGGACTTTAAAAAGTGTTTCATTGGGCCGGTGCCTTGAAACCTTATTGCTTGGTCACCTACGACTCTTTTACAGATGCTTCGAACCCGAAGGCTAGAAATATTCTCTTTTAAAGTCCTTAGACGGTTCTACGGATCCTAACAAGACATATCCTAGAATCCGTAGGCTGGCCACCTACGGCTCTTTTACAGATACTTCAAACTCGGAGGCCAAAAATCTGTTCTTTTAAAGTCCTTAGACTCTTCTACGGATCCTAGAATCTGTAAGCTGGCCACCTTCGGCTCTTTTACAAATACTTCAAACCCGGAGGCTGGAAATCTGTTCTTTTAAAGTCCTTAGACTCTTCTACGGATCCTAACAAGCCGGAGCCTGGAATCCGTAGGCTGGCCACCTTCGGCTCTTTTACAAATACTTCAAACCCGGAGGACAGAAATCTATTCTTTTAAAGTCCTTAGACTCTTCTACGGATCCTAACAAGCCAGAGCCGAGAATCCATAGGCTGGCCAAATTCGGCTCTTTTACGGAATCCTTGAACTGATGGTTCAAAGGCCATTTGTTGGGTTCCTTAAAAGATGCTTACCTCCGCAAACATCTCTGTTCCCCTAATGCGTCCACCGGGAGTAAGGAATATTTGAAGAGTAAGCATAATTTGAACCTCCATCTTTATTTAGCTTAGAAAGGTACTTTTACAATTGATTACAAGGAGCCCCTAAGCGTAATAACGTTTAAGGTGCTCCGTATGCCATGCATGCTTCAACTCTTCCCCTTCTAAATTAGCTAGCTTAAACGACTCAGAGCGCCCTGAGCATAGGATAATATATGGTCCTTCCCATTTGTTTCCCAGCTTCCCCAGAGCAATTACACTTCGCAACACCAAATGACCTGGTCTAAGCTCGTTCACTTTTATCTCCGGGTCATACCATGCCTTCATTTGGTCTTGGTACTTCGTCAGATTGGCGACAGCTCGAAGCCTTGTCTCTTCTGACAAGTCTAGCGAAGTGTTTCTTTCATCGTCATTCCCAGGCTCCGTTACGCGGAGGGATCCACCTTTAAGCTCCGTAGGAGTCATGGCCTCGTCTCCGAATAGCAGCCTAAATGGGGTGAAGCCCGCGGACCTAGCTTGAGTGGTCCGAATGGACCATAAAATCTTGGGGAGCTCTTCGGTCCGCATCCCCTTAGCTAACCCGACAATCCTTCAATTTAAACCGGAGAGAATATTTCCATTGGCCCGCTCAACGGCTCCATTGGATTGGGGGTGGTGAACAGCCGCGAAGCATAACTTGATGCCTAGGCCTTCGCAAAACTCTCTAAAGGGCTTGGCGTCAAATTGAGTGTCGTTATCAACAGTTAACTCCCTAGGCACTCTGAACCTGCAAATAATATTCTGCTAAAAGAATTTTTGCACATTTCTTGAAGTGATAGCAGTTAGGGGTTCAGCTTCGACCCATTTAGAAAAATATTCGATTGCTACCACCACAAACTTCAAGCTGCCTTTTACCATTGAAAAAGGGCCAATGAGAACCATTCCCCATCACACCATTGGCCATACCGGAGCAATAACTTGAAGAGGTGTCGGTGGACGGTGGCTCCGCCTACCCATCCACTGGCACCCTTGGTAGGTTCGAACCAACTCTTCTGCATCTCTCACAATTGTTGGCCAATTGAGCCCCTGCCGAAGTGTCTTTCCTGCTAGAGCACGAGGGCTAGATGGCTGTCGCATAAGCCTTCGTGAATCTCACGAAGTATATCTTGGCCTTCGGGTTGTGAGATGCACTGGAGTAGAGGAGAACAAACTCTGGCTTTGTACAATATTCCGTTGACAAACTCATAATTTCAAGCCCTTGCTTGGAGCCTTCGAAAATCCAGACCTTATGACGAGACTGTGCTGTTTTGCAAAAGATCCATTATCGGAGTCCGCCAATCGGCGACTGGGATGCAAAGGACTTCTGCGGAGGGTAGTTGATGCACCGTAGGCTTGATGAGTTCTTCGTAGAAAGCGCCCTCCGGGATGTCTAATGCTCCGGCTGCACCCTTCGCTAGAATATCTGCAAGTTGATTATCTGCTCGGGGGATGCTTCGAACAGAAAATCCTTTAAACATTTCTTCGGTCTTGTAGATTTCTTCTAAATACTTTGCAAGATGCGGATTCCTGGCTTGGAAGCTCTTGTCAACATGCCCTACAATGACTTGGGAAACTGTTTTTATTATAATCCTTGCTGCTCTAAGTGCCCTTGCCTTTCGGAGGCCTAGCAGGATCCCTTCGTACTCTACGATATTGTTGGTCGTCTTAAAGTTGAGCCTCGCAGAATACATAGCCTTCTACCCTGATGGCGATATTATCACAGCTCCAGCTCTGGCACCAGATGCCTGATAGGCTCCATTAGAAAAAATTATCCACAGACCTTCGGAGGTTTCTTCCAGAGCCCAAACTACAGATGGAGTCCACTCGGCCACGAAGTCAGCTATGACTTGGGACTTGATAGATGTTCTTGCCGTGAAGGAAATACCAAAGGAGGCTAGCTCGATAGCCCATTTTCCGATCCTACCCGTGGAATCTTTGCTCCGAAGCATATCACTAAGGGGATACGAGGTAGGAACAATGAGATTATGTGCTAAGAATAATGCCTTAGCTTTCGCGAGGGCATTACCAAAGCATAAGCAAATTTTTCGAGCTCGGAGTATCTTGTCTTTGCTCCAGACAAAGCTTCTGAGACGAAGTACACTGGGTTCTACACCAGTTTTCCTTTAAGCTCAACTTCCCTGACCAGCACTGCACTTACTGTGGAGCCCGTTGATGCAAGATAGAGAAGGAGAGTTGCTTCTAGGAGAGGCACAATAAGTGTTAATAGATTTTCGAGATAATCTTTAATGTCATCAAAGTTCTTCTAGCACTCCAGCGTCCACTTGAAACTTTCGGACCCCTTTAGAGCTTTAAAAATTGGGAGGCTTCGTTTGGATGATCTGGCCAGGAATCTACTGAGGGCTGCAAGCCATCCTGTCATCTTCTGGACCTGCTTCAGATTTTCTGGTGGAGCCATTCTTTGCAGTGCACTTATCTACGTTTAGCTAGCTTCGATTCCTCTACTCGAAACTAAGTACCCTAGCAATTTTCCTGCTTGCACCCTAAATATACATTTTTTAGGGTTGAGGCGAACTCCACATGCTCGGAGGCTCTCAAAAGTTTCTGCTAAGTCTAGGCTATGATGGTGTTTTACAGCACTCTTTATTACAATGTCATCCATATAGGCATCAACATTTCGGCCTATCTGGTGACCTAGAGCCTTAGCTATAAGACGTGAGAAGGTAGCTCCGGCATTCCGCAAGCCAAAAGGCATTCGAACATAAAAAAATACTCCTGAAGGAGTTATAAAACTCGTCTTGGAGCGGAGGGTGCAATATTTCATACCTCAGAGAGGAAGTGCTTCTTTCCCCGTCTATGATCATTGAAGCGATTATCAAGGGGGGCTTGCGGAGGAGTCGGGACTTCTGGCTCCGTCTTCACTTCTCGAAGGACTAGTGCAGGCATCACAATTCTTCGGAGGCAGCCTTCCTCTGCCTTGGCATACTGTTCGAAGTATGCCATCAGCTATGCTACAAACGACACCGGCTTCCATTGAAGTTTGCTAAGGAGGTCTGGGTTCAACACCCCTTCGCGTGCCGCATCCGCTACCGAAGAGGTAGACAAGCCTTTAATCTGAGACTTGGTGTGGGCGAAGTGTATAAAATACTCCCGAAGGGTCTCCCCTGCTTGCTGCTTCACCTGGAACAAACTTGACATTGGGGCTACGAACGTACCCTAGAAGTTACTCACAAACTTCCTCTTCAGCTGCTCCCATGACTTGATCGATCCTGGCTTTAGAGACTAGAACCATCGGGGAGCCACACCTTCTAGCGCGAGGGGGAAGCACTTCGCCATTGTGTTCCGCACTCCTCCGCTGGCTTCTATTGCCAAGACATATGAACGAGAGAACTCTCTGGGGTTGGACCCACTGGAGTATTTGTGCAACTTCGAGGCCTTGAACCTGGAGTCGAAGGGCACTTTCTGCAAGTCCGGATGTATTGGAGACTCGTCGTTGAAGGATGAATTCTCGACTTCCTCCGGGACTCGAAGAGCTTCAGGATAATTACCAAGACCATCGTCTTGAGGCACCTCTGGAGCAGGAGTGAAGGCTTGAGGGCGAAGTCTATCTGCAGCCTCTTGCCTCCACCTTGCTACCTCCTCCTGAAGCCATGCTACCTGGGTAGTCGCGTCCTTAGGAAGGTCTTCATCTCCTCCGGAGGGGATCTCCGGGTCTTGGGAACTAGGGTAATCAGTTCGAAGAACCGAGGGAGCTACTTGGGGACCTCTGGGTGCTCGAGGTCTGATGACCACTTCGGGAGTTGGTGGAATGACTGAGGGTCCTGCGCTGTTGGTCCGAGGGGACTGTCGGGGAGGATCGGTAGCTAGTCTCCGCTTGGGAGGCATGGCTAACGAAGTTAAGGTCCAAAGACCAAAGACTTTGAATGATTTGGGAAAGCAAGAAGAGGCATTCGAGATACACTAGGAAGCCCCTTATCGAACGGTGCGCGGAATCTTCAGACTCCGAAACTCCCTCTACAAGTGCTCTTCGAAGTGCAGTCAGCGGCGGAGAACTAGCTTTTAGAACTAAGTTCCCCACGGACGGTGCCAACTGTTGGCGTAAAAGATTATGCTAACAGGTTCTGTAAGATTAAGAACTAACAAACAAAGAGTTTGTGAAGCGAACTATCTCAAGTCTCCGAATAGGATAATAGCTCAAAGTAGTTCGAAGTTGTGCATTGAATATCTGAGTATTCGATGCCTATTATAGGGTGAGAAAGGGGGTATTTATAGGTAAAAACTCTAAGGAAAAGACCTTTTTACCCCTCAATTACAACCGACATAGTGGAAACTATTTGGTACCCCGAATAGGGCTAAAATAGTCAAATATGTCTGAAGAGGATAGATAAGCCAGACGTCCCGTCAGTCTTGCTGTTTCCCACTATAGAGACGGAGCCTTCGGAGGGTATCTTCGAACTGGGGTTCAGAGAACCCTTTGGCTTAGAAACTACATCAACTTAGGGACAAGCTTCTGCTTTAGAACGACATGAGTTGTCTTTGTCTCTTGATCTTGAAGATCCTCGAGATGAAGTATTTCCCCCCCCCCCAACAACTGGGATATTTCTTCATCTTCTGGACCGAAGCACCTATCGGAGGGTCTCGACCGGAGCTTATTGAAGGGGATTCGAAGGGGTCCTGGAGGGGACTCCAAAGAGGCCTCTGAAGAAGGCTCCGAAAAGGCTCCGGAGAGAGCTCGAAGGGATCCTGGAGACTTGGTTCCAGAGGGGGCCGTAGGGGTCCTGAGCACTTGGTTCCGGAGGGGTCCCGAAGGCGTCCTAGAGCGCCTGGCTCCGGGGGGAACCCGGAGGCTTGGCCTTCAGTCGAGTAATTCTTTGCAGCACTTGGAGTAATATTCGATGGAGGGGGCTAGAGTCTCTCCTTGGGCTTCGCTAGCCTAGCGGGTGTAGGACCGAAAGAAGCGACCAGAGGGGGGGGGGTGAATGGGCGCCTTAAAAATTCTTTCGAATCAATGGCCTGTTCCCAATACCCAACGCACCTCAAAAACACTACGCAGCAGAAAATGAACAGAAGGCCTAAGTCTAAAGGTTTCTAACCTAGAAGCATCTGATGATAAACAGTGTAAAACTAAAGTGGTGCAACTAGGCAGATAAACAAGTTGTAACAGGCCTATACTTCTCAATGAAATGATCTAAGTATGTATAAAGTGAAAAGAGAAGTTACTGTCCAAAGTTGTCTCCTGTTCGAAACTTGGCGAAGTCCCCTTCGCACGTCGAGGTCTGCTTCGGAGGTTGAAGACGGAGTCTGTCCGAAGTGCCGAAGGTGTCACTGTCAGGCTAGTGCGAAGTGGTAAGAAGCGAAGAGTACTTCGGAGCGAAGTAAAAACAGTGTCGGAGCCTGGTTCGAAGTAAGTACTACGAAGACAAGGACTTCGAACACAGCTTCGAAGTACGACCTTCGGATCGAAGAAAAAACAGTGCCGGAGCCTGCTTCGAAGTATGCACTTCGAAGACAACACTTCGAACACTCTTAGAACCGAAGGCTTCGAAGCAAAAACTTCGAACACAACACACACAAACAGACAACCTTTGAACAAAAAAGCGAAGTCTGTCACGTGACAGAAAAACAAGTCCGAAGCCTACAGCTTTACCTTCGAACAGGGAAAGCTTCGGAGGGAGAATCGAAGGCTGACACTCCACAAAGAAATCCAAGTGAAGTCTATCAGAAAAGACAAACTTCGAACCCAACTTCGAAACCTAATAAAGTGTGTGCTTCGAACAGATAGATTCGGAGTATGCTAGTTCGAAGTATGCGATGCTGTCCATACAGGAGGAACTTCGAATCTAGCAACTCAGACACAAGAGCCGAAGTTCGAAGTCTGAGCGAAGCCTTTAAAGAGGTTCGATCGGAGCCTACCTCACGAAGTTGAGGGGCTTCGCACGGAACCGAGCTTCGCCAGACACACCAGGAAAAAGCAAAAGAGATTGTCTGCTTCGATCAAAAAGCTGGCCGATAGAAGGTGAAAAGCTGCAGCCGAACACTGTAGCTACAGTAAAGCAGTACTACTTGCACCAGCAAGAACTAGTACTACCACCGTGAAGAACACCAACAACAGAAGAAGCTTCTCCCCAAGAAATAAAATCACCAGCTCGTGCCCAAGGCATTAACTTCCCAAACCGAACAAGATGCAAGCAATAAATTCACCAGAGACCAAGGATTAAATGCATCCAACAAATTTGAGACAAAATAATGCAAGAACAGAGAGGAACCAGTCCTGGCGGCGCACACAGGAGAGAGAAGGGAGACAAAAGTGACCCAATGGGTGGATTTGATTTCAGCACAAAAGGGTTGTCCAAACCCTAGGGATTGGGGTGCTATTTATAGGCAGCCCAACACTAGGAATATTCTACCAGCCCCTTAGGGTTTTACAGACTCAAAAATACAGAAAAAGACTCTACTGCCCTTAGGTATTTTTACAGACACAACTAACTGACTGTGGGCCTAGAGTAACAAATGACATATCCTGAAGCTATTCTTCTGGACAGTCGGATACAGAATCAACGGTTGTCAGTTTTACGCCGAAACTGACAAAGCCTCCACCAGCTTTGCACCAGGTACCCGGATTGGGCCGGCCCGACTCCGCAGCTCTCTCAGCCCGGCAATCGCTCACCGCCCGTGTACCTGAGTCACACGCGGCCCATGAAACAGCAGATCTCTTCTTCTCTTCAGTCCTCGTTGACTATCGTTGACAATGACTCATCACTTCTAGAGCCATGAGGCCCACGCTATTCAGCATGGCTCCTCAATCTCCCCCTTGATGAGTGCATTGTCAACATTCCTCTTTTCACAGCTCTTCAGCACCTGCGAACAAATGTGGAAACACGAAAACAAAAACACAAAAGAACAAAGAAGAAGAAAAAATAAGGTAAAAGTTTAACCTTAATGACCAAAAGCCAAACAAAAGCAAGAAACGGTCATTATGGTTAACCAAAACACAAAAGCTCAAAATGAGTGCGATTTCAGAACAACAAGGATATCAACAGAGTAAGAACTCCCCCTTAAACTCTGATCCCAATTTCTCCCCCTTGTTGACAAGTGAACTCATCAAGCACTCAGAAAGAGACACAGACTCCCCCTGAAAAGCAACTCCCCCTCAAAATATGCAGGGAATGCAACTGGGGTGCAGGTGGAGTGTAGAGAGCATGCTTCTCAGATATGATTGACTGCAAATACAGTGTCTAACAGGTATAGCAAGAGAAATACTGTCTAGGACACATGGCATGATCAGTGCAAAAGATGATATCTAAAGAAAGTCATTTAGCACGCATTTTTCAGTTTTTGCAAACAAAAGCATCACCACATTGTCTAGTAAATAAGCAAGGTAAAGCATGAGATGCAGAAGCTAACTGATATCTACCAAGATAAGCATTTGTTCAAAACAAATTGCTTCATCAAACTTGTTATCCCTTTAAAGTTCAGGCTTTTTCATTTTCCTTTGTCATTTTTGCCAAGGGTTATTTGCATGTCAAACCTTATGCTAACCGACCAAGTCAAGCCTAGGCCAGAACTGGGCCATCAGAAGCTTAAGACATTGGTCTTGGCATACACTACACTGTCCTAGTTCATACCAAAGTGCTATGGTAAGCAATCCAGAACAATATAGTGCGACACAGCAAACCCACTTGGATCTTTTCAACTTAAACACAAAAAGGCATGGAATTTTTCATTCATTTTTGATTTTTATCATTTTTATAGCACATTTTCCATGTTAAAGCATAAAGATGTCCAAGTTGCATATCTGCATCTATGTGATGAACTTGCTACAAGGCATGTAACAAATAGCAAAAGCATTCAGTCTACACATGCTAGTTACCAGAAGCAATGGTGATCATTTTTCAAGTTGAAAGCGTAAAAGCCATGCACATGACAGATATCAGGTATATCAAGTGAACTGAAACAAAGCATGATCATCGACATGTAATCAAAAGCATGTACCTGCTAGAATAAGTAAAGCAGTTCAATCATATAACAGAAGCAGACTCAGAAGTGTGATATGTGAATATGTATGATATGAACACACACAAAAAGACTCAAGAAAAAGAGTAAAGAGCAAAGAAAACTGACGCAAAATATCCTAGAAAGGATACACAACACCCAAATCCCCTCGTAAACGCTCAAATGTAGACTGATCTAGGGGTTTGGTAAAAATGTCAGCCAACTGATGATGGGTATCAACATGAATAAGGTCAATGACACCTTTCTCATATTGATCCCGCAAGAAGTGAAAGCGCACATCAATATGTTTGGTTTTTGAATGGAGACATGGGTTTTTCCCTACACTAATAGCACTCGTGTTGTCGCAAAACAATGGAACCCTGGTAGGAAAGAGCAAACCAAAGTCTCGTAGAGTAGAAATCATCCAAACCATCTGTGAGCAGCAGCTGGCAGCAGCTACGTACTCGGCCTCTGTGGTCGAAAGAGCAACTCCAGATTGCTTTCGAGAAGACCAAGATACAAGGGAAGAACCAAGAAACTGGCAAGTACCGGAAGTCGACTTGCGATCCAACCGGCACCCACCAAAGTCGGCGTCCGAAAAGCCAGATAAATCAAGTGATGATGATGCTGAATAATAAAGACCAAGATCAGGCGCATAGGTGAGATACCTGAAAATGCGCTTGACATCCTGCCGGTGAGACGCGCGTGGTGAAGACTGAAAACGCGCGCAAAGTCCCACGGCGAACTGTATGTCCGGTCTTGTTGCCGTTAAGTACAACAGCGAACCGATCATCCCTCGAAATTCTCTCTCATTGACCTTGACACCGCTCTCGTCCTTGTCCAAACCCCCGGAAGTACCCATCGGGGTCATCTGCGGCTTCAATTCACCACCAAAGTCAAATTTCTTAAGCATGTCACGAGTATACTTACCTTGGTGGATGAAGGTGCCGTCCTTGGTCTGCTTGATCTGGAGCCCTAAGAAATACTTGAGCTCACCCATGAGGCTCATCTCAAACTCACTGTGCATCTGCTTAGAAAACTTGGACACAAGAGAATCAGTAGTACCGCCAAAGATAATATCGTCCACATAAATCTGAGCGACTAAGAAATCTGAAGCATCTCTGAGCAGGAAAAGAGTTTTATCCACAGAACCCATCACAAAGCCCTTCCCCAACAAAAACTGCTTTAACCGGTCATACCAAGCCCTGGGGGCTTGCTTCAACCCGTATAAAGCTTTGTGCAACTTAAAAACATGTCGAGGAAACTTAGGGTTCTCAAAACCGGGGGGTTGCCTAACATATACTTCCTCCTCTATGAACCCGTTCAGAAAAGCACTCTTAACGTCCATTTGAAAAAGCTTAAAACCCTTTGAAACGGCAAAAGCTAGAAGGATACGAATGGACTCAAGACGGGCAACAGGAGCGAAGGTTTCTTCGAAGTCAATACCTTCCTTCTGGCAATAACCCTGGGCAACTAGTCGAGCCTTGTTGCGCACCACAACCCCATCTTCACCTTGTTTGTTCTTGAATACCCACTTGGTGCCTATGGGGTTGCATCCTGGTGGCGGCTCAACCAATGTCCAAACCCGATTGCGGACAAAATTCTCAAGCTCTTCTTGCATAGCATTAATCCAATTAGAATCAGAAAGAGCATGAGAAATGTCTCTGGGCTCAAAAGATGCAACAAACGCAGATTCAGCAAACACAGCGAGAGAGGCAGAAGAACGCAAAGTCCTCTCAGTCAAATCACCAATGATGAGCTCTGAGGGGTGGTCACGCTGAACTGCTCGGGTTCCCTGGTGATCTGAAGTCACCTCACCGGAGTCAGCAGCTGGCACCTCTGGACTCGACTGAAGGGGCTCGATCGAAGTGGAAGAAGTGATCAGAGGTCCGCCTTCATCATCAGTCGAAGTCACAGAGGGTGTGGGCTCTGCGGGGGATGCAGAAGGCCCGCCCTCAACAGCAGCTGGAGTATCCTCATCTTCCTCGAAGATGGACTCTCCGAGCTCATCATCACCAGAAAGCTCAAAAGAAGGAGTCAAAGAAGGCAAGGACTCATCAAAAGAAACCTCACACGTCTCGACAAGCAGCTGGGATTCGAGGTTCCAAACACGGAAGCCTCGAGAATGCAATGCATAACCAAGAAAAATACCATCCCAGCAACGAGACTCAAACTTGTCCAAATGCCCTCCCTTCTTGAGCACAAAGCACTTGCAGCCAAACGCTCGCAAGTGGGTCACCTTGGGCTGTCTGCCAAACCGCAACTCATATGAAGTCTTACCAATGTAAGCTCGAAGAAAAATACGGTTGGCAAGATAGCAAGCCGTGTTCATGGCTTCAGCCCAAAAACGCCTAGGAGTCCTGTGCTCGTCGAGCATCGTCCTGGCCATCTCAACTAGCGTGCGGTTCTTTCGTTCCACAACGTCGTTCTGTGGGGGAGTGTAAGGAGAAGAAAACTGATGGTCCAGACCCTGATCACAACAGAAGCTGACGAACTGAGAGTTCCTGAACTCAGAGCCGTTGTCGGAGCGAATTGCTCGCATCCGACCATTGTTCTCATTCTTCAGCTTCAAAATCAGATCATGGACAAATTGAAAAGTTTCATCCTTAGACTCCAAAAAGAAAACCCACGAGAAACGAGAAAAGTCGTCAACAATTACAAGTGCATACCACTTCCCACCGACTGAGCGTACCCGAGCTGGACCTACAGTGTCCAAATGTAAAAGCTCGCCTGGATACGAAGTCATCACCTGAGTCACAGGTGAGTGAGAAGCGGCAACCATTTTCCCATGACGACAGGGATGACAAACTAGATCCTTCTCCATTTTAAGCTTGGGCAATCCTCGGATGAGATCCATAGAGCTTAACCTGACTAGCAGATCAAAACTCAAATGACCTAACCTCCTATGCCACTTCCAGAGCTCAGAAGAAGATCCAGCAATCAAACAGCGAGAAGGGCCAAAAGAACTAGAGAAGTCAATTCGAAAAACTTTACCGTAGGGTAAAATCTGACAAACCAAAGACCCTCTAGAATCAACCACAGAAGAATTGCCCTTCTTAAAACGCACTTCCAAACCATCCTCAAGAAGTTGCGAAACAGAGATTAAATTAAAGTTCAAATTCTTAACCAAAGCAACATTCTTTAAAGAGAAATGGTCTGAAATGCTGATTGAGCCTATGCCACTTACTTTCCCTTGACCGCTGTTCCCGAAAGTAATGTATTCTTTGGAGCTCGGGGGAATGAGACTGGAGAACCATCTGCGATGTCCCGTCATGTGGCGAGAGCATCCTGAGTCCATGATCCAAACATCCTCCAGTCCCCGGTCCTGCACAATCAATGTCTGTAAGTGGGAGCAAATGGTCCGGCACCAGGTTTAGCAAAAGAGCTAAACCAGTGTCGAGCCATCTGCTCAAAAGATGGAAAGCGAAAACCATCAAAAGAGTTTGGACCAAAACGCGGCTCAAAACGCGGTCCACGGTCCTTCCTAACCCTGCGGCCACGAGGTCCAGAACCGTAGCCAACACGGTCTGGAACTCTGCCGGAACGAACACCACCAACTGGAGCATGGGCAAGAAAGCCGTCTCCTCTACCACCACCTACACGACGCGGCCTGGCCTCCAGCCTCTCCCCGCGCCGAGGAACACGCAGTCTACCACCCTGCTGGTAGAACTGCACCTGATCACTACGAGCCCTCTCTGCTCTCTCAACCCGCTTCCTCCTGAAGCAAAACTCCGCAAGATGCCCGTCTCTCTGACAATACTCACAATGATAGGTAGGCTTCTTGGGATGTGGTTGAGGCTTGGGGTTCTTGGGCTTGGTAGTGTTTGGTGTGGTCTTCTTGGGCTGAGAGGGTCCAGGAAGAGAATCTAAAGAGGAGTGGAGGTGTTTGGGCTTAGGAACCCAGATAGGTTTCTTGGGTGGAGCTTTAGGTGGTTCATTGATCACTCCATCCTTGGGCTGACAAGCCAGGGAAGACTCAGTAGAGTGGGTCTTGGGATACCTCTGCTCTGGAGTCATTTTACTCCACTCCACTGCCCGGCTAATGGCACTCTCAAAGTCAGCCTTGGTGTAGGTATAACCTACCCCAAACCCATCCTGCCTCTTGAACTGCTGGATCATCATGCCGAGTTGTGGCTCTCTGGCACTGATCCAACTCAGGATAGAACGGAGGTAAAAGTTCTCATTCTGAGAATCTGCTAGCTCCTCTCTCAAGGAAGCTAGAACCTCCACCTGAGACAAGCAGGTCTCACACTCACTCTCTAATTGGACAGACTTTCCGGCTTTTAGCTTAATCAACTCCATTCTAAGAGACAGACAGTTCTCACAAACAGTGGGTGGAACTGATAGTGTCTCAAGCTCTAGCCTAGTCTGGGCAAGCTCAGCTCTCAACCTCTCCAAATCACTCGAATGCTCATTGCCCTTGGATTTCAGCTCAGCTAAGGCAGCTAGATGAGATGGGCAATCAACACAGGGTGCGACGACAGTGGCTTGAGCATTTTTCAGCTCCTGCTGAGCGCTTTCAAGCTCAGTGGCCAAAGCGTCCCTCTCATCAACCCTTTCTGTGTACCTGGACTTTAAAGTCGACAGGTCACACAGAAGCACCTCACACTTCGGGCACTCACTGCTATCACCCAAGCAAGGGGAAGAAGATAGACTTTCTATTCTACCGTTGGCTACGGCAAGCTCACTTTCTAACTCGTCTATCCTTTTCTTAGCCCCCCTAAGCAGTTTCTCCCGATACTTCAACTCCTGACGATTGCTCTCAAGTAAATCAACAATTTCGCGCTCATAAGATGATACCTTGCTATCGTCGTCGTCGGAGTCGTCGGAGGAGCTCTTTTCTTCTCTATCCCCAAGAGCCATGGAGCAGAAGCTCTTGCGGGATCTTCGGCGCTGGTGTGAGCGGCTCTTCGGCTTGTCTCCGAAAGCCATGAAGCAGAGGCCCGCCGGATCGTCCTTGTCCTTCCCCTTCTTGATGGTGATCTCCTCATCACTTGAGCTCGATGAAGAGGAAGAAGACGTGGATCTCTTGGAGTAGCTCTTCTCCATCTCGGCGAAGAAGGCCTTGTCGCGCTTCTTGTTCTCTCGCCGGTAGTCCTTCAGGGCCTTTTTGAAGAACCGTGTCTTCGGCTTGCCCTTGAAGAAGGAGGGGCTCTCATGCTTGCCGGAGTCGTGGAAGCTGCTGCCGGTGCCCTTCTTGAAACCACTGCGCTTGGGGCAGTCGGCGATGAAGTGTCCTGGATCACCACATTCAAAGCATCCGGATTTTGTGCCGTGTCTTTTGAACATTCTTTTATCATAGACACGACGCACCCGGTTGTTAAAAAGACACAAATCATCATCTCCCAACAACTCAAGCTGGTCCTCAGTGATAGACATCAAAGAGAACCCAGCACAGCTCACAGCAGAGGGATCAACAGAAGGTGTAGCAAGGGCCAGAGATTTTGATCCAGACCCAGTGAGATTTGATCTCAACTGGATATCTACCTCAGTGGCCTTTAGCTTGCTAAACAACTCAGAAATGGTCAAGGTATCATAAGAAGTACTCTCAACGATAGATGATACCTTGATCTCCCAGATCTTTGGGTCCAAGGTATGAAGAACCTTGAGCGCCTGCTCATGATCTGAGACTAACTGAGCACCCTCAGCCTTGTTGTCCCGAAGCTTGTTAATGATCGACTGAAAACGACCAAACAAAGCCTCAACAGATTCACCCGGCTTCTGTGTGAAATTCTCATATTCACGCCGGTAGGTCTGATAGAGCCGAGCCTTGACCTGTGCTGTTCCCTCATGGTGTGCCTTGAGGGTAGCCCAGATCTCTCTCGCAGTGGAGAGATGACTCACTCGCTCAAATTCAGTGGGACCTAAACCAGAAAATAAAATGTTCACAGCCTTACTGTTGCTCAGATGCTGAGCAATGATACCAGCAGTACCTTGCTCAGTAACTGGCAGAATGACAAATGTGGTGTGAACGCAAATGTCCCATATGTCCGAACCCTGGCTCATGAGATAGGCTCGCATGCGAGTCTTCCAATAATTATAGCCATAGGCTTCCAAGGACGGGACCTTGCCAGGAGACGTCATAGTCACTACTGGGGTTTAGAACCGGTTAAGGTATGGAAATAACCTAACCTCGCTCTGATACCACTTGTAGGACCGAAAGAAGCGACCAGAGGGGGGGGGTGAATGGGCGCCTTAAAAATTCTTTCGAATCAATGGCCTGTTCCCAATACCCAACGCACCTCAAAAACACTACGCAGCAGAAAATGAACAGAAGGCCTAAGTCTAAAGGTTTCTAACCTAGAAGCATCTGATGATAAACAGTGTAAAACTAAAGTGGTGCAACTAGGCAGATAAACAAGTTGTAACAGGCCTATACTTCTCAATGAAATGATCTAAGTATGTATAAAGTGAAAAGAGAAGTTACTGTCCAAAGTTGTCTCCTGTTCGAAACTTGGCGAAGTCCCCTTCGCACGTCGAGGTCTGCTTCGGAGGTTGAAGACGGAGTCTGTCCGAAGTGCCGAAGGTGTCACTGTCAGGCTAGTGCGAAGTGGTAAGAAGCGAAGAGTACTTCGGAGCGAAGTAAAAACAGTGCCGGAGCCTGGTTCGAAGTAAGTACTACGAAGACAAGGACTTCGAACACAGCTTCGAAGTACGACCTTCGGATCGAAGAAAAAACAGTGCCGGAGCCTGCTTCGAAGTATGCACTTCGAAGACAACACTTCGAACACTCTTAGAACCGAAGGCTTCGAAGCAAAAACTTCGAACACAACACACACAAACAGACAACCTTTGAACAAAGAAGCGAAGTCTGTCACGTGACAGAAAAACAAGTCCGAAGCCTACAGCTTTACCTTCGAACAGGGAAAGCTTCGGAGGGAGAATCGAAGGCTGACACTCCACAAAGAAATCCAAGTGAAGTCTATCAGAAAAGACAAACTTCGAACCCAACTTCGAAACCTAATAAAGTGTGTGCTTCGAACAGATAGATTCGGAGTATGCTAGTTCGAAGTATGCGATGCTGTCCATACAGGAGGAACTTCGAATCTAGCAACTCAGACACAAGAGCCGAAGTTCGAAGTCTGAGCGAAGCCTTTAAAGAGGTTCGATCGGAGCCTGCCTCACGAAGTTGAGGGGCTTCGCACGGAACCGAGCTTCGCCAGACACACCAGGAAAAAGCAAAAGAGACTGTCTGCTTCGATCAAAAAGCTGGCCGATAGAAGGTGAAAAGCTGCAGCCGAACACTGTAGCTACAGTAAAGCAGTACTACTTGCACCAGCAAGAACTAGTACTACCACCGTGAAGAACACCAACAACAGAAGAAGCTTCTCCCCAAGAAATAAAATCACCAGCTCGTGCCCAAGGCATTAACTTCCCAAACCGAACAAGATGCAAGCAATAAATTCACCAGAGACCAAGGATTAAATGCATCCAACAAATTTGAGACAAAATAATGCAAGAACAGAGAGGAACCAGTCCTGGCGGCGCACACAGGAGAGAGAAGGGAGACAAAAGTGACCCAATGGGTGGATTTGATTTCAGCACAAAAGGGTTGTCCAAACCCTAGGGATTGGGGTGCTATTTATAGGCAGCCCAACACTAGGAATATTCTACCAGCCCCTTAGGGTTTTACAGACTCAAAAATACAGAAAAAGACTCTACTGCCCTTAGGTATTTTTACAGACACAACTAACTGACTGTGGGCCTAGAGTAACAAATGACATATCCTGAAGCTATTCTTCTGGACAGTCGGATACAGAATCAACGGTTGTCAGTTTTACGCCGAAACTGACAAAGCCTCCACCAGCTTTGCACCAGGTACCCGGATTGGGCCGGCCCGACTCCGCAGCTCTCTCAGCCCGGCAATCGCTCACCGCCCGTGTACCTGAGTCAGTCCTGGTCAACAGCCCAGTGGGTCTTCTACTGCTTCTGGCCCATGCACCCGGATTGGGCCAGCCCGACTTCGCAGCCTCCTCTGCCCGACAGTCGCTCGCTGCCCGTGTACCTGAGTCACACGCGGCCCATGAAACAGCAGATCTCTTCTTCTCTTCAGTCCTCGTTGACTATCGTTGACAATGACTCATCACTTCTAGAGCCATGAGGCCCACGCTATTCAGCATGGCTCCTCAGCGGGCTCCGAGCCCGAGGCCTTCGGAGGCTGACGTTATTTGACCTCGGTTCAAGGGGAAAATTATTTCCCCCAACAAGCACTATGCAATGTTTTTCTTCTATCCAATAAAAGATGTTCCACTATCTAAATCAGCCACTTTCCCTCTCATGACTAATTGGGGCGCAAGATCCATGGTCCCGCTATCTCCTAGTGAGCTTAAGAATCACTACTAGAAGCTAGTTGATATATGTAAGCAACTCCTTGCTAATCACAATGTATGTGACTCTTGTTATTGGAGAAGCATCCAATGCTCGACCCCAACTCCTATGCTCCAAGGCTCAAAACTGTTTTGATAGCCTTGTCAAGTGAACCAATGTTATGCGTGCAGAAGTCTGACTTCTGCCCTAATTGGTCGAGATAAAAGATAGCACCCAGCTTTGGCAGACCCACTATCGATGAGCACGAACCTTGGTGTGTGAAGCTATTGGGAAGAGCATCAACACTTAATTTTCTGAGGGAAAACTATTCTAGCATCGTAACGTCCCAAGAACACACGAAACATGCAAGAATAGAATAATAGGAACATAAGAAAGCATAATAGGAAATCATACTAACTGTGACATAGCATGGCGTTCTTCACATGGTGATCTCCATCTCCATGGATCCCATCAACGAGTGCGTGCTCCCGGCCTCCATGAAGAGTACTGGTCCATCTCGTATAGCCTATACTAATTACATGGGCCAAAGCACCGCGGAAACGACATGCAAGCCGTAATAAATTTTACATTAGCCTTGGGTTGTGAATAACCATGACACGCAGGCCATATTTAATTTGCATTCATTGCATGCATCTCATATATCACATTTATCCAAGGCCATGTCAATCACATCATTCTCTGCAAAGCAAAGTTAGGTGAGCAATCTACAAGTGACTGGATTCTGGATCTGAAAAACCCGGGTCAACAGGCTCGGTTTTTCAAATTCGCGTGGGTCGGAACTTTTGATCTGGCATCGGAACATCTGATCAATATTGGAATCCCGCGTCACAAGAATTGCCTTCTATATCGAATCATTATTTTATATTGGAACATCCGATCACTATCGGAACTTCTGATCCACCACCGGAACTTCCGATCTGTCGTGGACAGAAATAGATTTAATCTATTTTTCCACCATGTATCTCCATACATGAGGTATCCAGATCGAACACAACACATGTAGGCTCTGATACCACTGTTGGGGAATAGGGGAGCTACGCTAGCCGTCAAATTCAAAATTTCTGCCCTAAAACCCAAGACACATTCACTTGATGCACTAGGTGAAGAGGAAGAAGAGGTTGATGAAGCGCGTCAAGCCTATCATCACTTTGTCCCCTCTATTCCTCACTGATCCAATCGATGAAGAAGTCACCTTCCTCGTGGTGATAGCCACAAGCATCACTTATGGAGCAATGCCTCCACAGAGTCCACACATACAGGGATGAAGTTCCTCCCACAGCAGCATGCTAGCACCACACGTGAGAGACAGGGAGTCCTCGATCTCAACGTTTGAGATCAAGAAAGGAGGAGAGGAATCTCTGGTGGCTAGGTCTAATATAGGCTTATTACTTGCTTCAAGACGTCCTCCTCCTCTCCTTTTATAGGGCTGAGAACCCCTTGGTCATGCTCATCTCAGAATTCTCAAAACCGTAACAGATCCAATCTATTTGCCCACGTCGGAACTTCTGATCTAGGATCGGAACTTCCGATCCAGGATCGGAAATTGTAGGTCTCATGATATAGTACGACACGCAACAGATCCAATCTATTATCGCCCACCTCAGAACTTTCGATACCATATCAGAACTTCCGATTAGTACAAAATTCCTCGATTCCAAATCGGAACTTCTGGCTCGTTGGAACTTCCAATACCATATCGGAACTTCTGAAGCAACATTTTGTCTCTATATCGATACTAGAAAATAACCTGAACTTCCGATACTTCCTATCACAACTTTCGATCCATGGAATTTTCTTGGGCATAACCTTCAAAAAATGCCTTGGGGTCCCATAATCATATTATGGACATCCTTGTTCTCATCTTGCTTCCGAAGCTCAGAGGACATACTGGCAGGTATTAGAACTTACATTAAGTGACTCATTCGAGTGCTTCTCACAAGCCCTTCGGTCAGCTACTTCATCATGATGGGACTCCTTTAGAACATTTTCCTTTTCATTTTGTTTGAAAACACTTCTCAAGTTTCTATACCAGTCCGTAAAAATTGTTCCAAAAAGAATAGATCACAAAATAAAGACTATAGTGTTCTTAATAGTCGGTGCCATGATCTACAAAATTAAATGCAAGGCTTAGCACAATGCTATGTTTTTCTTCTATCAGATAAAAGATGTTCTACTATTTAAAGATAGTCACTTTCCCTCTAACGACCAATAGTGGTGCAAGATCCATGTTCATTCTAACTCCTAGCGAGCTTTGACATCACTACTAGAAGCTAGGTGACATAGGTAAGCAACCATTTGCTAATCACATCATATATGACTCCTTTCATTGGTGAAGCATCCAATGCTCAATGTTCAACTTCATGCTCCTTGGCCCAAAACCGTTTTGATAGCCTTGTTAAGTAAACCAATACTATGAGTGCGAAAGTCCGATTTCCACCCCCAACTAGTCAAGATAAAGAAAAGCACCCTGCTTTGGCAGACCCACTATCAATGATCGAGATCTTTGGTGGGTGCAACTATTGGAAAGAGCATCAATACTTCATTTTCTGAGGAAAAACTATTCTAGCAAGGTTACGTTCCCTAGCACACAAAACATGCAAGAATAGTATGACAGGAACAAAAGTAAGCACCACAAACAACACATTAATTGTGATAGTATGGCCCCTTCACGTGGTGATCTCCATCTTCATGGCTCTCATCATTGAGTGTGTGATTTTGGCCTCCATGAACTGTACTAGCCTGTCAAAATAGCACCTATACTAGTAATAGGAGCCAAAGCATCAATAATCGATACGTATGTCATATGAATATACACCAGTCATGGGCTGTAAATAATTATGACACACATGCCATATTTAATTTGCATTCAATGCATCTCATACATTCTTAGAAAGTCATACCAGTCACAACATTCTTTGCAAAACAAGTTAGGCAAAGAATCTACAAGTGACCAGTATCTAGATCTAAAAATATCAGCTCAACTAAGCTCGAAATTCCCAGTTTTGCGTGGATCGGAACTTCTCATCTGGCATCAGAACTTTCGATTCGCTGAAACTTTCAGTAACAAATTTCTCTCTATATCGATTAAAAACCAACATCGGAACTTCCGATCCAATATCAGAACTTCTGATCCAATATTGGAACTTCCGATAGAAAAATTGCTCTCTGTATCGAATTATATTTGGCATCAGAACTTCCGATTCTAAATCGGAACTTCCGATCCAACAAAAACTTCCAATCAGTATTGGAACTTCTGAAATACGATGAACATAAAATAGATCTAATATATTATTCGCCACGTATCTCCATACGTGATCGTTCCAGATCGAACACTACGCATGTAGGCTCTAATACCACTGTTGGGTAATGGGGAAGCTACGCTAGCCGGTAAATTCAAAATTTTCACCCAAAATCCTTGGAACCATGCGCATGAGGGATCATGAATCATTACCTTATAACGCAAGACACACTAGGTGTATCGGAAGAAGATGTTGGGGAAGCGTGTTCTCGATTATCCTCGTCTCGCTCTGCCCATTCCCTAACGATCCAATCGGCGAAGATGGCGGTGTCCATGTGAAGAAGCCCACGAGCACCGCTATTGGAGCAGCACCTCCACGGTATCCACACATACAGGGAAGGATTGCTCCCACGCCGGTGTGCTAGCACTGCTCGTGAGAACTAGGGAGAGATCTCAATCTCAACTATTGAGATCAAGAAAGGGAGAGGAGAGGTTCTTGGTGGCTAGGGTTTAGATCTAATCTAAACTACAATTAGACACTAGGACCTCCTCCCTTTATATAGAACAATACACTGGGCCCAAGTCCTGATTAAAAATCCCAATAGATCCAATCTGTTCGCTCGCATCAAAACTTTTGATCCTACATCAGAACTTCCAATATGGACTCTTTGTTTTAGTTCTGGAAATTATCGAAACTTTCGATCCACTATTGGAACTTCTGATCCATTAGAACTTCTGATGATCCTAGAACATAGAAACTTATGATCCACCATCAGAACTTCTGAATCATTTAGAAAACAGAAAACCATCCCATGTTTAGCCGTGTCGTAACTTCCAATACCTTATCGGAACTTCCAATGAGTGCAATATTATCGGAACTTACAACTTGGGGTTTGTACACAAGTTCAAAATCACGAGGTGTACTCCGCACAAGGATTCACACTAGTAAATTTCACTAGGCTTTGCACAAAAGGAAGTACTCGGATTGAACCCAATAGAAAAGCTTTAAAGAGGACTTCGCACACATATTTGGAAATCTATTTTGCAGAACTCAATACTGCTAGTGTATTTTTGAGGCTTGGCCTCCGTTACACAATAGATAATTATATGTTGCAAAACTTAAGATTCACGGAGAAAGAAAAACATTTGTGTAACCTTTCTCATGGATTTTTGGGGGTTCACACAAGGTGACAATAAGAACTCCACATAGAACAAGTTACGAAAGCATAAGAGAGACATTTCTTCCTGTGCAAACAATAACACGCAAATACTCAATAGTACTCAATATACACACGCATGGATTAAGAACAACGGATACAAGTTCAAGCAAGATACAAATCAAAGATCAAAAATCAAATAGTGATTCCATTGCAAGAATCGGAACACAAACAGAGTCTTCTCAAATCTAAGTACAATGAGTGGTGGCTGGCTCTAGGACAAAAGAGAAGTAAAAGGTTATAAACCTAGACAACAGTGTTCTCAAAAGTGCTACCCTAGACCTCAGCCTACTCTTTCTTTTATAGCCTACTTAGACATGCGAATAGACTACAATATCCCTAGGGTTTACAGTTTTCTGCCTCATGCAGTCGAAGGGGTTTTACAGGTAGTGCTACTTTATTCGAAGCCCCGCAGCACTTGACAAAGTACCTGAGTGTCTTTGGTTGCAGACTCCGAAATGCTGAGGCTTCGCTACACCAAAGTCTTAACTTCGAGTGTGACAATTTTGAGCTGAAGCTATCAAAGCCCTTGTCGCCTTCACACCATGTATTCGGAGTGGACCACCATGATTCCACAGCTCCTCAAGCTTGGCCTTCGTCTGTCTGTGTACTGAAGCCATGTAAGGTCGAAGTCACGACAATCCATTCGTACTTCGAAGTGCCCCTTCGAAGTACAACTTTGAAGTGTCTCCCTCTGAAGCCTACCTTCGAAGTGCCTCTCCTTAGAAGGCTTGGTCCACCATTCTTCGAAGTGCCTCCCATCGAAGTACACCTTCAAAGTGCGCATCTGAAGTGCCTTCCTCTAGAAGACACCTTCGAAGGGCCTCCCTAGGAGGTCTTCGTTCACTTGACTCTATTTAGTGCACTTGTGTACGAGACCCTCCATCCAAAGAGCCTCTAAACACCCCTTGGATCACCCTTGACTTTACCTAGCCACCTTGATCCTTTGACACCAAGCATCCCACTTGGTCCTGATCCCTTTCTGTTGACAGCCAAGTTGCATCCAACATCCTGCACATCACGAGACAAAGCAATTTGTTTTGTAACACCCTTTGGTACACACCGAACCCTTCGGTGCGTACTCCGGTTCACAAATCCAAACACCCTTTGGTGAACACACACAAATACCGAACCCTTCAGTAAGAAACCCTTCGGTGCACACTTCGGTGTACACACATTTCGGTGTACAACTCCCAAAATACCGAACCCTTTGGTAAACCCTTCGTGCACAAACACTTGTTAATTACTCATCACTCAGACTGACCAGGACACATCTCAACTTGGTTTCTCAATGCACATCTATCTCTTAGGGGTTTTGTCTATAAATAGAGGGTCCACTCCTCCTTTGTATATAGTTGAATCTAATCCTACGCATTGTGTCGGGTCTGTTATCACATAACTAGAGTGAAGTTTGTAACACCTTCCACTGTGTGGACTGAAAATGTCTTAGAGCTTTTACCAACGAGATCTTTGTTCTTCAGCCATGCACATTTCCATGATCCATCCATACACATCTTTGTGCTCTCTGGTCAGAGCAACATGGCCGGTTGCAGTGGTGTGCACCACTGGCGGTGCGACGACATCGTGTCGTCAGAGTGTGCCCTATGCCCCTCCATCCTTCGCCTCTCCACCGCACTCAATTGGTTGAAGGCGAGGGAGCCGCTCCACACTAACATCGACACGGCCAAGACCTGCGGCATCGCCCCCCGAGATGGCCTTCCTACGCGCCGTCTCTCCCGCGACTGGAGCCCCCAAGCTCTAGCATCAGACTCGTGCCTTGTGCCGTCAGCGGCATGACCATCTAGGAGTTGGCACGCTCGAAGCCCCTCTACGACTAGATGTTGCGTCGTGCATGTGCCGCGGCCGAGTGTGGCAAGATCGAGACTATTTTTTTGTGAGTTTTGATAGAACATATGCATGTAGCAAGAAGTGCCAAGGGGTGTTAGGAAACCGAAATCTCAAAGATTACGATAACCAAATTCAATTGTAGGCAAATCTATCTCTTACAACCCGTTTGTTTCCTTGGAAATGAAACTCATTCCATGAATAACATTCTAGATATTAGATTCCCAAAGAAAGTAATTGCTTAGAATTTGATTCAATTCAATTTTTTTGTTTGGATGCTAATGGAATTATTTTCCATGAATCAAATTCAATATCATGTTTGGATAGTTATATATGGAATTTACATATTTGGGCACAGTACTCATCAACTTGTACACGACAGCATAACAATTGGCATGTATAACAACAAACTGTCTTTGTATTTAAAGTTGGGCCTGCAAGTCTTGTTATTATGAAGTAAATGTGTCAAACTTAGTAGCTTTAAACAGGATTAAGTTCAATGAAGTCAACAAAAACGTAAAGTAGCACTTGGTCTTACCTTATCTTATGGTGTTGCTGTCACCAAGACCAAAAGATGGAAGCCATATGCACATGCAGTTTGTTCCTTCTTGTTTGTCTTTATTGAACATGATCAACACAGAATCATTCAAGTCAAGTTCCTTCTACCTACAAGCAACAAATGTACTGTATATAGTCCATCCTCCACCCTGGCAGTAATAGCATTTAGTAAGTGACAAAAAGTTGCTTGAAAACAACTTGGTTGAACTTCTCGGTTACAATGTCTAAAGAAAGTACCACTAACAAGCATACAAAGCCAGGTTGGAACTAGAGAATGATCAACAAGCAACTGGATATTACAAGAATGCAGCCCCTCTAGGAGGGCCACTCATAGTTTTGCAAATCCAAGATCATACTTGTAAGATCCACCATATCATTTCTGTTACAACACACCTAGCAACAGTTCAATTCACCTAATGCTTGTTTCCTAATTGCCAACATATACTAAGACAGCAACCTCAACACACCTAGCAACAGTTCAATTCACCTAGACACAACTCGGTTCACTTTTTCAGTTGCTTCAGCAGCCATCTCTTCCTCAGGATCACTAGAAGTGCCAATAAGGACTCGTACTTGTGCGCATCACTTGTTAAGATATCAAATAAGTCTAAAATGTGTCTTCATCTAACCCATATATCTCCTCCAATGTGCTAAATATTTCTTTTGATGTCAGCCCTTTTGGTGCTTCATCCCTAATAGCTTCAGTGAACTTGTCTAATTTCTCTGCCATCACTGAGGTGAAGGAATCACTGGACTGTTGCCTCTTTAAGCTTCCTAAAGTTGTTGATGAACTAAGCTCTTGATCGGTTCCATCTTCCTTACTCATATCTCTCGCGCCATCTGCTGGGGTCTTTGTCGCTTCACCGGTTGCATGATCTTTCCCAAACACCAAGCTGATCGAGTCCCAATATAAGATTGTCTAGTGTCTGTACCCATTAGCTTCTTTATTTTTCTGCAGAAAATAACTTGAGGTGAGCTCTAGATGACACCATGCATCACTACCCAGTTAACATCAGTTAACATCAGCATTTTGGAGAAAAAATACAAAGGTTAGTAAAGTTATTAAGGAGCAACACAATATCCAGAAAAAAGAAATCTTTAAAAAATTATCATACATTGACCACGTCTCGCTTGGTAATCAGCAAACATTTGGTTAGCTTTAGTGTCCTTGAAGTTACTCCATTGATTTGATGATTGCACATTGGTAATCATACCCACTTAACTTTGAACATCATGAGATTCAACGGATATTACTTGATCAACTTGGCCTAAAAGTAAATCATCCATATCTCTCTGCCTATCTCTTACAAAGTTGTGCAATGTGCAACAAGCATTGATGATCCTAATCTGATTTTGTAAGTAAAAATATGAGTTTTTCCTTAGTATAGCCCACCTCATCTTCAATAGCCCAAACGTTCTCTCTATCACATTTCTAGCTGTTGAATGGCGCAAATTGAACAATTCATTGGCATTGGATGGGTTATTCCCTTGGGCAGCCCATTCATTCAAGTGGTAGCGAGTGGATCGATATGGAGCAAGAAAGCCTGGTCCATTGGTGTATCCAGCATCTACTAGGTAATATTTTCCACTTGGAATAGCAAATGCATTGTCCTAAGACATGGCATCACGTAGCACACGTGAATCTGAAGTTGACCCTTCCCATCCAGCTAGAACATAAACAAACTTCATGTGTCGATCACAAACACCCAAAACATTGGTGGTGATTTGTTGCTTCCTATTCCTATACCTCCCTTGATCAACCAAAGGTACAAAAACATCAATGTGTGTACCATCTAGTGCTCCAACGCAATCTTGAAACCACCTTGTTGGCGCAAATGTTACGCCAACAGGTTCTCTGAGATCAAGAACAGACAAACAAGGAGTTTGGCTTTAGGACTACCTCGAGCCTCCGAATTGGATAATAACTCGAGTGGTCCGAATGAGTGTGATGAATAACTTGTTCTGGATCCTCTTTTACAAGGTACACAGGGGGGTATTTATAGGGGAAAAAGCATAAGGAAAAGACCTATTTACCCCTAGATTACAACCGACATAGTGGAAACTATTTGGTACCATAAACAAGGTTATATAAAGTAAAATACTACAAGGTAGATGGATAAGCTGGACATCCAATCAATCATGTCCTCAGGCTTCGAGGCCTCCATCTTCCATTCGGAGGATTCTCCAGGGCTTCGTATCGGTGCACCCTTCGGCGCGGCGACTCATACTTCGAACAACTGCTCCCTAGCTTTGGAGTCCTCCTCGGCCTCTGAAGGATTAATCTTTAAGCCCTAGAAATGGAGTAATTTCCCCCAACAGTAGCCCCTCGAATACGCCTCTCTGCGATTAACCTGTTTAGAAAGAAGGCAGTATACGGAAGGAACATTTCTATTTTTTGAGGCTTAACGAGGATTGGGGCATGTTGCGACTTAACCGAAGACTTTGAGTCTAATACGTTCGAACCTCCCCCTTCGGGCTCCTGATGCAAATGGGAACGCACGTTGGGAAGGGAACGGTTTCGGAGTGCAAACGTCGCGGAGCGCCGTTTGATTGTAGCCGTTACAGCGCAAGTGACCGTTACACCCTGCAAAAGGTAACGGTCGATTTTTACGGCGGTTACTCGCCGTTTCACTTACCGAGCCCACTTGTCGGCGACAGAAGCCGAACCTGCAATGTGAAACCAATCGAAGAGTAGCACTGGTCGTGCGGTTATAAAAGGGGAAGATAGGGATTAACCGGGATTTTTTACCGCATCCATTGTTCTCGATTCACTTTACTCCAATCCTCCAACCTCTTTGAGCACCCAAGCGCGATGGCGAGAACTAGCCACACCACTCCGTCAGCAGCCAGCACCTTAGCGCAGAGGCAGGCGTGGGCTGCCTCGGCAGCGGCGGCAATGGCGGGGACTTCGAGCGGAGCTTGGCCCAAGAATCCTCGGGCGCTCCGTCCGCCTTCCAAGAAGAAGATCGCCCAAAGCTTCCTCATCGGCCAATCCGTGAGCACCGCCGAATCTATTGAAGAAGTCGTGGACGGAAAGCTGGGCGTTGGTCTGAGAACTTGGGTCCCCGGGCAGGAATCAACTCCGAGGCCGTGAAGCGGGGAAGTGGTGGTCTTCGAAGCATTCTTCGAAGTAGGCTTGGGGCTGCCGGTCGTGGACTTCTTGGCGGAGGTGCTGGACTTGTTCCACATAACTCTGCCTCAGCTATCTCCCAATGCCATTGCACGCTTGGCCATCTTCGAATGGGCGCTCCGGGCAGAGGGATGCGAAGGACGCTCCGAGATCTTCGCCGCGACCCACGAAGCTATATGCCAGCCGAAGCCACAAGACGGGCCTGGGGACTCCAAGGTGACTATAGCCTTCAGCAGCGTCAATTTCCAGCTGCGGAGGGAGCATGCCCTTCATTTCCCTGCAAAAGCCATAAACGACAGGTGGTATACAAACTGGATACTTCGGTGGTTTTACGCCGAAGTCGGAGAGGACTCCCCCCTCGCTAGTCCTCTCCAGGAGATCTGGTTCGGGAAGGAGGCGGACATCTCTCCGAACCCTAGCCTACGCTCGACGAGGCTAGGGCTGCTCACTTCGGTGGCTCGTCGCATGAGCATGCGCGATCTGGCCGAGGAGTTCATTGCCCTTCGGATCCCTCCCCTCGGAGCCAACTGGCCGATCGTGTTTCCACAGGCCTCGGAGGGGGACCTCCGAAACTTAGGTAAGACTTACTCCCTGCAGCATCATATTAGATGAAGGAACCAGTTATATTCATAATTTCATACCTTTTTCTTTCAGCGGCGCCTCTGGCATTGACTCCGGAGGACATAGTTCGGGCCACCGAATGAGTTCTCGGAGCCCCTTCGGTGGCCGAGAGGCAAAAAAGGCTAGAGCTGGTGGGATGCTGGGAGCGATCCAACAGAGTGTGGAGAGCTCTCGGGATGGAGCCCCCCTTCTTCCGGACTTCGCCTCGACCGGAGCGGCTGCTCGCAAAAGGAAAGCCACTGCCGAACCATCCAAGAAAACCGGCAAGCAGCCGCCCAGGAAGAAGAAGGTAGCGAAGCTCCCTTCACAGTTAGCGCTTGCCTCGTCTGCTTCATCACCGGGTGCTCAGAGCTCAGCCTCCGAAGAGGTAGAGGACTCCGACGCTCAGACAGCGGCGGCCTTCGAAGCCTACCTGCTGGATGACGACGAAGACCTAGGGGAAGTCCCCCCGGGCACCTCCGTTAGGGAGGTAGTAAGCGCAACCCCGACGGTTCCTCCTGCGCCCGTTGCCGTGCAAGTGGAGTCAGGCTCCGCTACTCCCAACTTGCCTATCCCCGAGGTGGTTACGGCGGAGGTCGCTGCTCCGGCAGGAATTGTTGAGGTCAAGACTTCGGGAGATGACTTCGCCGACATCCTTCAGATGTACGAAGTCCTAGAGGATCCAGCGATCCTACCCCACGAGGCTCCCGGAGGTACTTTCCGAAGCTCCCCCTTTTTTGATCAATACCTGCACACTATTTCTGAAAACATGCTTATTAATTTTTTTATCGAAGTAGGTACCTCTACGGGTGTCAATGCCTCGGTGGCGTCCGAAGCTCCTGCACCTTCGGAGGCTGCTGCCCCAGCGGACCCTCCCGTGCCTTTGGACGCTCTGAGCTTGATGGTGGAGGACGCGTCCGCCGGAGCGGATGAGGCGCTTGCCGGGACGGATTTGGCGACGGAGGTCACCCCTGCAGTGACAGCCTCGACCACCGAGGTTGCCTCCGCCGCTGAGGTTCTGGTCGAAGGGGTAGCTACCGACGGTCGGAGTACTCCTGCTTCACCCTCTTTCGTACCGGGGAGGGGCAAGAGTATTTCTAGCCTCGGCCTTCTTCCTGGCCAGGCCACGACCTCCGTCGACAATTCGGAGGACGAGGCCGCAACGGATGATGTTCAAGCTCTGTCTTGGCTTCCTCTACTGGCTCCGTTCTTGGAGCACCGGAGTGGCCTCCGGAAACTCATGGAGCCCCTGGCCGAGAGAAGCCAGGATATCGCCAATTCGGACTTGGTCTCCGTCTTGAGCGAGGCCAGGGCTTCGTCACTCAACACAGCCCTCGAAAGGGCTGCCCTTCAGGTATGAAAAGACACCATAGCTACTTCACATTAGTGATCATAAATACTTCAGTACTTACTTTGTTCTTTTTGCAGCAATTTGTCCTTGCTAGAGCGGCAGTGACTTCCAACGAGGTCGAGGTTAATCGACTTAAACGGAAGGTCACCACCCTCCAGACGGCCCTTAACGACTCCACCGGGAGATCCCTCAGGCTGGAGGAAGAGATCCTAGAGGAACGGAGGGCTAGGGCGGCGTCTGGCGAAGCCCTCTGGGAAGCGCGACAAGCCAGCGACGTCCTTCGTTCGTCTGCCCAAGAGGTCGAGGCCGAGCGCGTCGTCCTTTGAGCGGAAGTTGAAAGACTCCGCCAAGAGGCTGCTACTTCGAGTGCGCAGTTGGTGGAGCTCCAGGGGGCTCTTAGCCAGGCGATGGCCCATAAGAGCTCTTTAATGCTCCGGGTGGCCGAAGTGTCTGCGACTGCTGCAGGGCTGGAAGCAGTGGAGAAGAAGAATTCTAGTATTGCGAACCGTACCTTGGAGGCTCTTCAGGGTACGCTGGAGTACTTCGGCACCATGTGCCCTTCGTCTTCTGCTGCGACCCACGAGCCCCTTGACCGAAAGCTGACGAGGATCCAAGTTGCTTCGTCGCTGATGAAGAGCTCCGGCATTCGGTACGGAGAGATCTCTGGACAGTGTGCCAGCATTGGGGTTCTTCGTCACCTTGAATCTCTTCGGATCCCCCTCGGCTCAGTCGGGGGTTCGTCCCCTGGAGGCTTTGTATCCGACGACTTGCTGCGGCCATCTTCGGAGGTGGCTTCGACCTGGGAAGCCTTCCGGTCGACCTGGAAGACGGACCACAAGGTCGCAGCTAAAGCTTGGATTGACGAGGCCCGTCGGCAGAAGCAAGCGCATACAAGGCCACCACTTCCTGCTTCGCCAGCCCCTTCGATTCCTGCTCCACCAACCGACCCGCAGGTCTAGCCACTTAGGGTTACTATGTACATGAAGCCTTGTAAAGCCTCTTTTTATTAATGAAAAAGTTATAAACAAGAACTTGTCTTGGGTGTTCTGCTCTTTTTTAGGTTTTGTCATGCCCTTCGAGCCCTGACTTTGAACTTTTGGAAATTACCGACGAGCTCCGAAAGGAGTGGGCAAACCTCGAGGGCTTGAGGCCTTACCGCCGCTCCCGTTTTTCTGTTCCTCACGGAGACGGAGGAGAGATCACCCTTGAAGTTTGTCGGGATGTCTTAGCTTATATTAAAGAGGAAGAGAAGGCGGAGGGATCTTCGTCTTCCGACCCTATTGACTGGTCCGACTCAGAGTACCGGGCCGAAGACCCTGCGGAGGCTGACTCCGAAAGGCTCCTAACATGGGCCGAGCTTCAAGAGGAGCAGAAGAAACTGCGAGCCTCGAAGAAGAAGAGAAGCACCTGAACTAAAAGGACAATTTCGGCGGCTTCGAGCTCCGAAGGACAAAGTAGCCGTAGAGGTAGCTCTAGAGGCCGAAAGGGTCTCCGATTTTACCTAGGCTTAGACACAAATTTCTCTTGATGTAAAAGTATAATGATTTAATGTGAAATGGTTCGAAAGTATGCTGTGTGACTCCTATCCTCCGACCCCCCTTGTTGGTGGTGGAGCCTTTACTGTAGAGAAGGGTTCGCTAGGCACAATGAATCTCTGAACAACCGCATGCTTCGAATTTACACTTATCATTTGTATTTTTAGTGGCTTTCCTCTTATATATATATATATATTTTTACGCGGATCTTGTACAGATAGTTCGCGCCCGAGGACTAAAAATTTGTACGAATCCTAACAAGCTGGAGCCTAGAATCCATAGGGTGGCCACCTTCGGCTCTTTTACAGATACTTCGCACCCGGAGGCCGAAGGTCTGTTTTTCTTTAAAGTCCTTAGACTCTTCTACGGATCCTAACAAGCCGGAGCCTGGAATCCGTAGGGTGGCCACCTTCAGCTCTTTTACAGATACTTCGCACCCGGAGGCCGAAGGTCTGTTTTTCTTTAAAGTCCTTAGACTCTTCTACGGATCCTAACAAGCCGGAGCATGGAATCTGTAGGGTGGCCACCTTCAGCTCTTTTACAGATACTTCACACCCGGAGGCCGAAGGTCTGTTTTTCTTTAAAGTCCTTAGACTCTTCTACGGATCCTAACAAGCCGGAGCCTGGAATCCGTAGGGTGGCCACCTTCGGCTCTTTTACAGATACTTCACACCCGGAGGCCAAAGATTTGTTTTTCTTTAAAGTCCTTAGACTCTTCTACGGATCCTAACAAGCCGGAGCCTGGAATCTGTAGGGTGGTGACGGAGCCTCTGAACCAATGGTTCGAAGGCAGCTGCTTGGGTCCTGGGAAAAATGCTGGGCTCTACAAGCATCTATGTCCTCCTAATGCGTCCATCAGGAGTAAGGGATATTCGAAGAGCAAACAAAATTCGACCCTTATCTTTACTCATAGAAGGGAAAGTTTTACAAGTGATTACAAGGGGCCCCTAAGCAAAATAACGCTTAAGGTGCTCTGCATGCCATGCATGCTTCAATTCTTCTCCTTCTAAATTAGCTAATTTAAACGATCTGAGGCGTCCTGAGCGTAAGATAACATATGGTCCTTCCCATTTGTTTCCTAGCTTCCCTGGAGCTATTACACTTCGCAACACTAGATGACCAGGCTTTAACTCATTTAGCTTTATTTTCGGGTCATACCATGTCTTGGTGTGGTCCTGGTACTTAGTCAGGTTGGCGACAGCTCGAAGCCTTGTTTCTTCTGACAAATCCAGCGAAGTGCTCCTGTCATCTTCATCCCCAGGTTGAATTACGCGAAGCGATCCACCTCTGAGCTCCGTAGGAGTCATGGCCTCATCTCCGAAGAGCAATCTAAATGGTGTGAAACCTGTTGACCTGGTCTGAGTGGTTCGAATGGACCACAAGATTTTGGGGAGCTCTTCGACCCACAACCCCTTGGCCCATCCAACAATTCGGTGATTCAGCCCGGAGAGGATGTTCCCGTTGGCTCGCTCAACGGCTCCGTTGGACTGTGGATGTCGCACCGCCGCGAAGCATAGCTTAATGCCCAGTTCTTCACAAAATGTTTGGAAGGTGTCAGCTTCGAACTGGGTTCCATTATCCACCGTCAACTCTCTTGGAACTCTGAACCTGCATATAATATTCTACCATAAAAATCTTTGGACATTCCTCGAGGTGATAGCTGTTAATGGCTCTGCTTCCACCCATTTTGAGAAATACTCGATTGCCACCACCGCGAATTTTAAGCCCCCTTTTGCCATTGGGAAAGGACCTATGAGGTCCATGCCCCATCTAGCCATTGGCCACACTGGAGCAATAACATGAAGCTGAGCTGGTGGGCTATGGCTTCGTCTGCCCATCCACTGGCAGCCTTGGCATGTTCGAACCAGTTCCTCCTCATCTCTTACTATAGTTGGCCAATAAAACCCTTGCCGAAGCGTCTTGCCTGCTAGCGCACGAGGGGCTAAATGACCTCCGCACAAGCCTTCGTGGATGTCTTGACCTTCGGGCTGTGAGATGCATCGAAGTAGGGGTGAACACACTCCAGCCTTGTATAACATTCCATCAATAAGCTTGTAATTTCGAGCTCTTGCTTGCAACCTTCGGGCTTCTGGACCTTCGGGAGGGTTTATGTTGTTTTGCAATATGTTCATTAGCGGAGCCCGCCAATCTGTCATTGGGATGCACAGTACCTCTGAAGAGGGTATTTGAACAGCTGCTGGTTGCGCTAGCTCTTCGTAGAAAGCACCCAAGTTGGTTCTCTGCCCGAGGGATACTTCGAACTGTAAATCCTTTGAATGCTGCTTCGGCCTTGCGGATTTCTTCAAGGTATTGTGCTAGATGTGGATTCTATGCTTGAAAACTTTTATCAACATGTCCTGCGACGACTTGGGAGTCTGTCTTAATCACTATTCTTGCAGCTCCGAGCGCTTTAGCCTTTCGGAGGCCTAGCAAGACTCCTTCATACTCGGCAATGTTATTAGTGGTTCTGAAGTTGAGCCTCGCTGAGTACATGGCCTTCTGCCCCGATGGTGATATGATGACGGCCCCTGCTCCGGCACCGGATGCTTGATAAGCTTCGTCAGAAAATATTGTCCAACAGCCTTCGGAGGGTTCTTCCGGGGCCCAAATAGCAGATGGGGTCCACTCTGCTACAAAATCGGCTATAATTTGAGATTTAATAGCTGTTCTCGCCGTGAAGGAGATTCCGAAGGGTGCCAGCTCGACCGCCCATTTTCCAATCCTGCCCGTAGAATCTTTGTTTCGGAGCATATCTCCCAGAGGATACGATGTAGGGATGATCAGGTTATGCACCAAGAAATAATGCCTTAGCTTTCGCGAGGCCATTACTAGGGCATAAGCAAACTTCTCGAGCTCAGAGTATCTGACTTTAGCTCCGGATAATGCCTCCGAGACAAAATAAACTGGGTTCTAGACCAGCTTTTCCTTAAGCTCGACTTCCCGGACCAATACTGCGCTCACCGCTAAACTTGTTGCTGCAAGATAAAGGAGCAGTGTTTCTTCTGGAAGTGGAACAGTCAGGATTATTAATCTTCCGAGGTATGCCTTTATATCATCGAAGCTCTTCTAGCACTCTGGTGTCCACTGAAAGCTTTCAGACCCCTTTAGTGCTTTGAAAATTGGGAGGCTCTACTCTGCTGACCTGGCCAAGAACCTGTTAAGAGCTGCGAGCCTTCCTGCTAGCTTCTGAACTTGCTTCAAATTTTCTGGCGGAGCCATCCTTTGTAGTGCGCTTATCTGTGTCGGGCTAGCTTCGATTCCCCTGCTCGAAACTAAGTACCCTAGCAGTTTTCCTACTTGTGCTCCGAATATACATTTTTCTGGATTAAGGCGTACTCCACATGCTCGGAGGCTCTCAAATGTTTCAGCTAGATCTAGGCTATGCTGGTGCTTTAGAGCACTTTTTATTACAATATCATCCATATAGGCCTCGACATTCTGGCCTATCTGATGACCTAGAGCCTTAGCTATTAAACGAGAAAAGGTGGCCCCGTCATTCCGCAGCCCAAAAGGCATTCTTACATAACAAAATACTCCGAAAGGAGTTATAAAGCTTGTCTTGGCTTCGTCTTCGCGTTTCAGCCATACTTGATGATATCCGGAGTAAGCGTCGAGGAAACTTAGCAATTCGGAGCCTGCTGTGGAATCTACCAGTTGATCTATTCGGGGCATCGGGTAGGGGTCTCACGGGCATGCTTTATTTAATGAAGTGAAGTCAATACACATGCGCCACTTGTTCGAATCCTTCTTTCTTACAAAAACAGGGTTAGCCAACCACTCGGTATGGGCTACCTCTCTGATGATGCCAGCTCTTAACAATTTTTCTACTTCGGTTTTGGCGAGGCTTGCTCTTTCTACTGACAGCTTGCGGAGCCCCTGGCGTACTGGCCTGGCCTTCGGGTTGACGAGCAGACTATGCTCGATGATGCTTCGATCGACCCCGGTGATGTCTTCTTCAGTCCAAGCAAATACATCCAGATTTCTCCTAACGACTTCTTCTATTGAGGCAGCTATCTCCGGGGATAGCCCCTTGCCGAACTGCACGGGGTACTCCTTGCCATCTTTTGAAATTATTCTTGTTTCGACATCACCCTCTTGGCTTGGCTTGAGCGAGGATCCCTTCGAAGGGTTCGAGGCCTCCAGCACTTCTTCGATGCTTTCCGCCACATTATGCACTTGTCGGGGGTCCAACGGCTGCCCATGGCCATACTCCATCCTCCGGGCTACAGCTTGGTCTCCTGAAATAGTAAGTACTCCACCTTGCGTGGGCATTTTGAGACAAAGGTAATTATGGTGTGCTATAGCCCCGAACTGGTTCAACATCCCTCGGCCGAAGATAGCGTTGTAAGCATATGGGGCGTCAACCACGTCGAAGATCACCTCTTCTACTCGGGCCAAAGGCCCCTCTCCGAAGGCAACCTCGAGGCCTATTTGGCCGAGGGCATCAAGACGCGGTCCTGAGAACCCTTGAAGCGGCCGGGCTGCTGGAAGTAGATGCTTCCGAGGTATGCACATCTGATCGAAGGCCTGGACAAAGAGTATGTCTGCGGAGCTCCCACCATCTACCAGGATCCTTTGGACCTCCACTCCTGCTATATCAGCAGAAATGACCAATGGGTCGGCATGGGGGAACTTCACCCCCGCAGCGTCACTGGCGGTAAACGAGATGGGCATGTGGGACCACTCTGGCATCCCTTCGGCGGAACTCGAGGTCCCAATGTGCCCGACCTCGCGGACGTATTCACGCCGCTGCCTTTTGGACATGCTTCCGAGGGTCCCCCCTCCGGAGATGGGCAGGACCACTCTCTTGCCGCGATCCTGCGGGTCTTCCTGCTTTGGTGGTGGCATAACATTGGCCACCGGCAGCCGCATGGGGGCTTCAAGGGCACCGGCTCGGGCCACAGCTTGCACCGACTCCGACCGTGTTGATGGTGGGGCTCGATCCGAAGCACCTCGTCCCGCACTTCGTCCTAGGTACTCACCCCGAAGGGTTAACACCGACTTGTAGTCCTTCGTGTCATGGCTCCTATTATCGCCATGCACGCAGCAGAAAAAACTCTAGCGCCTGCCGGGCGCTCTCTCTTGAGGCTTCGGTGCTCCAGCCCTGAAGTTCTGTGCTTGCTGGAAATTGGCAAGTGCCTTCGTGACGGAAGGTGCAATGCTTAGCACCTCCCAACGGAAATGCTTCTTCCCCCGTTTGTACTCGTTGAAGCGGTTGTCTTGTGGAGGCTGTAGAGGAGCGGAGGCTTCGGGCTCCCTTTTGACTTCTCGGAGGGTGGGCGATGGTGCTTCAGCTCGCCGAAGACAGCCTTCCTCCGCCTTGGCATACTGTTCGAAGTATGCCATGAGCTGCGCCACGGACGTCACCGGCTTCCGATGGAGTTTGCTGAGGAGGTCGGGGTTCAGCACCCCTTCGCGGGCAGCATCGACTACTGAAGAGGTAGACATGCCCTTGATCTGTGATTTGGTGTGGGCGAAGCGCGTGAAGTACTCCCGGAGGGTTTCTCCCACCCGCTGCTTCACCTTGGAAGTTGCTCACAAATTTCTTCTTCAGCTGCTCCCAGGAACTGATCGATCATGGCTTCAGGGACCAAAACCAGCGAAGTGCCACGCCTTCGAGGGCGAGGGGGAAGCATTTTGCCATAGTGCTTCGCACCCCTCCACTTGCTTCTATTGCTAGGGCGTATGAGCGGGCGAACTCTCCGGGGTCCGATCCCCCGAGTACTTGTGCAATTTCGAGGCCTTGAATCTGGGGTCGAAAGGCACTCTCTGTAAATCTGAATGTAATGGAGACTCGCTATCGAAGGATGCATTCTCGGTTTCCTCCGGTACTTGGATAACTTCTGGGAGATTGTGGGTACCATCATCTTGAGGCCCTTCTGGAGTTTCGATGGAAGCTTGAGTGCGGAGGCGATCGGCGGCCTCTTGCCTCCACCTGGATACTTCCTCCTAAAGCCTGGCTAGTTGTGTAGCCTCGGTTTCGGGAGGTCCTTCGTCTTCGTCGGAGGGCACCTCCGGGTCTCCAGAGCTGACGTAGTCGGTCTGAAGCACCGTAGGAGGAGTCCGAGGGCCCCGAGGTACTCGACGCCCAGCAGTCTCGGCGGGAATCGCCGGATTAGCCGAGGGTCTGGCTCCTGTGGTCCGAGGGGACCTTCGGAGAGGACCCGAAGCCTGACTTCGCTTCGGAGGCATAGCTAGCCACGAAGAGGTCTTGGAGACGGAGGACTTCGAACGACTCGGGAGGTCGAGTGAAGGCCTTTGGGCTGCACTAAGAAGCCCTTAACTGAAGGGTGCGTGGAATCTTGAGACTCCGAGGCTCCCTCCGTAAGTGCTCTTCCAAGTGCAGTCAGCAGCAGAGAACAAGCTTTTAGAACTTGGTTCCCCACGGACGGCGCCAACTGTTGGCGCAAATGTTACGCCAACAGGTTCTCTGAGATCAAGAACGGACAAACAAGGAGTTTGCGCTTTAGGACTACCTCGAGCCTCCGAATTGGATAATAACACGAGTGGTCTGAATGAGTGTGATGAATAACTTGTTCTGGATCCTCTTTTACAAGGTACACAGGGGGTATTTATAGGGGAAAAAGCATAAGGAAAAGACCTATTTACCCCTAGATTACAACCGACATAGTGGAAACTATTCGGTACCATAAACAAGGTTATATAAGGTAAAATACTACAAGGTAGATGGATAAGCTGGACATCCAATCAATCATGTCCTCAGGCTTCGAGGCCTCCATCTTCCATTCGGAGGATTCTCCAGGGCTTCGTATCGGTGCACCCTTCGGCGCGGCGACTCATACTTCGAACAACTGCTCCCTAGCTTCGGAGTCCTCCTCGGCCTCTGAAGGATTAATCTTTAAGCCCTGGAAATGGAGTAATTTCCCCCAACACACCTCCACTTAGAATCTTCAGGTTGTACAGCTAAAGGATCATGAAGCTTGATAAATTCATGGCATAATGATAGAACACCTCTTAATACCTCATTGAAATAGCGGCTAATTGGTTCAAGTGACCATCCATATGAGCTACGAATTATCCTCATCTTAATGCCATGACCCACTACAAGCAAAAGATAGCGACCTTTTCTTCTACCGACACATTCAAGGTGTCACACATACCGCACCTCTCACGTAAGATGGTGCATAGGTCCGAAAATGAACTTTTAGTTAGACGCAAACTGTCATAGCAATAAACATTTGATCCTTGATACAGATTCCTTAGCATTTGTTTCCGACTAGCTACATCTCTCTCTATCACCTCAGAGGGATCCATAAGATGTCTAGGTCTTTTCTGATGATAATAGTCCGCAATCATGCCCATGACAGTTGCAACAAATAAGGATGCTACTCTCTGCCTCTTCTTCCTACGCCTCTCTCTCATTTTCCAAACATGCATATACATCATAAGATTCAATGCACAACTGTTTGACAAAAAGAAATGTGGAGAAACTCAGGGCTCAATAATGTACTGGCAAAGATGGTACTGTTGCGCTGCCTATCTGATCAGCCGATGAGCAGATCCATGAGCTAGCCACCTCTGCCTACCTGCCAACCTAGTCCATATCCAAACCCACCCTACTAGACATGACCTACTAGACATCACGGAGCTAAGGAGGAGGAACTAAGTACCTAAGTTTCAGAGAACAGAGGAACTAAGTACCTAAGGCGTGCGACGCGGTGCTCGGGGAGGAGACGAGTCCGAGGATATCAATATTATGTCATGTTACTATATCCTCATTATATGTTTTGGTAACTTCCTTTTTGTAATAGTAACATCAATACATTACTAATTAGTAATTACTAGACGTCTAGTAGCAATAAAATTTCCACTAAATAAATGTCCGATTAACATGGCATGCCTCACATCTCAGCATTTTGATGCAGCACAAAAAAGATAAAACGTTGACTATATGAAGGTAACCTATGCAGAGTCTCCTGAGTCCTGTCTGATCTTATTCAAGGCCTAGCATGATACAAATTATCTGAACAGAAATTCAAGTACATATGTATCTTTGTTCCATGCAGCTCTATTTTGAAGCCTTATAGCACCAAAAATGTTTTCTCGATGGAATGTGCTTCTGCTGATGTTCTCTCACTGCACTCTGACGGTATAACATCAAACTAGATTAAGCAGCAGCCTAAATTCTAGAACAACACTCCAGCCATACTCTCGCCCATAACCTAAGTTTCTAAGCGACCAATCCTACGCATCACAGTGCTGTAGATCAACCCTTCACCTCCGACAAGGCATGCAACACCCAGGACCAGCCCAAAACAACCCATCCCCGGAACCCCAAAGCCACAGAAACCATGACCAACGAGGCCACGTCAAAACAGCGTACCAGCGCTCCAAGATCCGGCGCGGCGACTCGTCGGATCCAGCCAGAACAAAACGCCGGAGGTTCGAATCTAGGGTAGTCGCACCTTGTGGTCAGACTCGGAGGCGGACGCGACGGCGAGGAGGAGGCGCTGGCGTGCGGCGCTCGGGGTCGGGGGAGAGGGGAGAGGAATCTATTTCCTCGTTTTAGGGTAGGAAAGTTTTGCAGGCTTCTTATTCCAGCCCAAGAAATAAATGAAAAGTTAGTTTTCAATTCTATAGTTTGTCAATGGTGAGAATGAGACTATGGACACCCAATTGGATGACTCCTTTGATGATTTAAATAGATGCTTTGTACGCAGGATCCAAGAGTCAGAGGTCAAAGAAGCTTTAAAGAGGATGAAAGGGGGCAAGGCGATGGGTCCGGATGGTATTCCAATAGAGGTGTGGAAATGCCTTGGGGATATTGCTATCGTTTGGCTAACCAAGTTGTTCAACCATATTTTTCGATCAAACAAGATGCCCGATGAGTGGAGGAGGAGTACATTAGTACCAATCTTCAAGAACAAGGGAGATATTTAAAGTTGTACCAACTATCGAGGGATTAAGCTCATGAGCCACACTATGAAGCTTTGGGAGAGAGTTATTGAGCATCGCCTAAGAGGAATGACGCATATCACCATGAACCAATTTGGATTCATGCCTGGAAGGTCAACCATGGAAGAAATTTTTTAATAAGATAGGTCATGGAGCGGTATAAAGAGCAGAAGAAGGACTTGCACATGGTTTTTATCGACTTGGAAAAGGCCTATGATAAAATACCTAGGAATCTCATATGGTGGGCATTGGATAAGCATAAAGTCCCAACAAAGTATGTTACGCTCATTAAGGACATGTATGACAAGGTTGTGACTAGTGTCCGAACAACTGATGGTGATACAAATATTTTCCCGATTAACATAGGACTACATCAAGGTTCGGCTTTGAGCCCTTATCTATTTGCCTTAGTGATAGATGAGGTCACGAGGGATATACAAGGAGATATCCCTTGGTGTATGCTTTTCGCTGACGATGTAGTTCTAGTAGATGAAAGCAGGAAGGAGTAAATAGAAAGCTAGAGTTATGGCGTCAGACCCTAGAGTCAAAAGGATTTAGAATTAGCAGGACCAAAACCGAGTATATGAGATGTGACTTTGGTACTACAATTAGTGAGGATGGAGATGTAAGCTTGGGAGGTCAAGTAGTACCAAAGAAGAACACCTTCCGTTATTTGGGATCGATGCTTCAGAGAGATGGTGATATTGATGAAGATGTTAGCCATAGGATCAAAGTGGGTTGGATGAAATGGCGTCAAGCATCGGGAGTCCTATGTGACAAGAGAGTGCCACAGAAGTTGAAAGGCAAGTTCTACATGACGGCGATTAGGCCTGCTATGTTATATGGGGCTGAGTGTTGGCCTACTAAGAGGCGGCATATCCAACAACTATGTGTCACAGAGATGCGTATGTTGCGTTGGATATGTGGGCACACAAGATTGGACCGAGTGAGAAATGATGACATACGCGATCGGCTAGGAGTAGCGTCAATTGAAGAAAAGCTTATGCAACACCGGTTGAGATGGTTTGTGCATGTCCAACGGAGACCCCCAGAGGCACCGGTGCACAGAGGTATCATAAGACGGGTCAATAATGTGAAGAGAGATAGAGGGCGACCAAACTTGACATGGGAGGAGGCAATCAAAAGGGACTTGAAGGAATGGAATATCCCAAAGGAGTTGTGTTTGGATAGAAGTGCTTGGAAAGAAGCTATCCACGTGCCCGAACCGTGATTAGGCTTTTTCCCTTTTAGTGCTCTTAAAACTTTTTCCCTTACCTTTCTCTCTCTCTTTTTGGTGACTTCTTGTTGGGTTTCAACTCTAACCTACCCCAACTTGCTTGGGACTAAAATGCTTTGTTGATGTTGATGTTGATGTTGTCAAACAAGTCAGCCCAAGAATTAATTTCAATTCAACTCAATTCCAATCAAACAAACGGTACTTAGAGATTTTATCTATAAATAAAAAGATCCTCTCCTTCTTTATATACAATTGAATTTGATCCTACGCATTGTGTCCGGCCTGTTATCACCTAACTAGAGCGAAGTTTGTCCACCGTGTGGGACCGGAAGCGTCTTACAGCTTTTACCAACGAGATCTTTGTGATCCAGCCATGCGCATCTTTGTGATCCAGCCATGCGCATCTTCGTGCTATCTGGTCAGAGCAACATGGCAGGTCGCGGTGGTGTCCACCACCGGCGCTGGGACTGCATCGTGCCGCCGGAGTGCGCCCCGTGCCCCTCCATCCTCCGCCTCTCCGCCGCGCTCGACTGGGTTGAGGCGAGGGAGCCGCTCCACGCCGACATCGACACGGCCAAGACCTGCGGCATCGGCCCCGGGATGGCCTTCGCGCGCGCCGTCCTCCCGCGGCTGGAGCCCCCAGGCTCCGGCATCGGACTCGTGCCTTGCGCCGTCGGCGGCACTGCCATCCGGGAGTGGGTGCGCCGGGAGCCCCTCTACGACCAGATGGTGCGCCGTGCACGCGCCGCGGCCGAGTGCGGCGAGATCGAGGCCGTGCTGTGGTACCAGGGGGAGAGCGACACCGAGTCCGACGCCGCCACTGCAGCGTACGGCGGGAATTTGGAGAGGCTGATCGCCAATATCAGGGCGGATCTTATGATGCCTCAGCTGCCATTCATCCAGGTGATAATATTGATTTCTTGGTTGCCTAGCCTTTTTTGACTAAGATTTAGAGAATGAACTGGACATGACAACAGTTTTCTTCAAGAAATGCTTGTGGCTATTTCCTGTGCCATATTTCTTCGTTTATTCAAACTGATTGTGATTGGCCGACGTGAGAAACAAGAAAAATGAAAAGAATCCCATATCGTCAATTGCAATTCCAACATTCTAGAATTTAGTGCCCTTTGCTGACGGTTGGTATTCGGTACAGTTTGGTAGACTGAACTCAGACGATAACAGATAATGAAATTTCATTTTGATGCTGTGGATTTGTCTATTTGCATTATATTTAGTATTTTCAGTGTTCAAGTTATTGTATTTGCATACTTGTCGTGGCGTCGCCTAAGCAACGATTAGGCCTCAGGGTAGACTCCAGCGGACGCCACGGCAGATAACATGCCACAGTCGAATGTGGCGTCCACCACAATGCATATGGTATCTGCCTAAGCGCATATGGCGCCAGATGGATGTCATACTCCGATGCCAGGCACGACGGGATGAATTTTTCTCTGTGTTGGGCTTCTGTGAACGGGCCGAATCAGTTCCTTCACGACGACGCATATGTCCCGATGTTGCAGAAACAGAAAATGTAGAAACCCTAGCCCCTCCCTTACGCACCTCCAGTTCTCCCTTCCGCCTCTTGCCGTCACGCTGCTCTCTTCTGCCTCCAGCCGTCCCGCTACATACTTCGCTCCCTCCTCCGGCGCTCGCCGCTCCCTCCGCCGGCACAAGCCGCTCCCTTATGCCGCCAATGTCGCTGCAGCGTGCGCCGCTCCCTCCGCCGGCGCAAGCTTCTCCCTCCTGCTCCAGTCTTCTCTGCGTCGACCGTTGATCTTTTCCCTCGGTATTCCTATTTCCTGGTACCACTTGCTAGTTGCTACAGATGCTACATAGTATATATTGTGCATGATCTATTGTTTCTTTCTCGGTACCACTTGCTACAGATGCTACAGAGTAATATTGTCATTATTGTGCTACTATTTGATTTGTTTCTCTGCTAAAGAGTACATATTGTACCATAGATTCATTGCTTGTGCTATATGGATTATAGAATAGTTGTTGCTGATTTGTCTGACATATGGATACACAAAATAGAATAGGTTATTGACTTGCTAGAGTTGGTAAATTAGTGCTAACCAAGAGGGTAATGAAGAAAATTTGAATAACACTTTGGATGATTTCAACCTTAATGGTGATAATGACTATTGAGAATGAGAGATGAGAGTGTTAGATTGTTCACTATTGTCTTGTTGGCAGTTTCCCGTTTGTTTATTTGTGTATGACTTGCTATGAACACTTGTTGTTGCTATTAGTATTGTGATGAACAATTGCTGTTGGTGTTGCTGCTTGTTATTTGAATATTTGTTAATTTGCTATGAAGTATGGTGAATGGACTATTGGACTTAAATAATATGTATTTTCATGTGGTTCTAAAATTACATTTGTATTGTTACAGAAATAATTGTAATATGCATCATATACTGCTGCTACATCATTTGTAAGTGAGTATGGCGTCGCCTCGTCGCACGCCGTACTTGCCTAAAAGGTGTGAAGGTAATTTGGCATCTCGCCGCACCGCCGTAACACTTATATGTATTCATGTACTTTATTTGTTACTAATGTTATGTCATGGGTATTAGGTCAGGCTTGGCCAATAGAAACAATATCTGCGCGAGTACTGTAGCGCGAACAGTAGTAGTACTGTAGCATGAGTTAGGGATAAGGGTTATATTTAGGTATATTATCTTTATGAATTAGATATTCAAGAGTTCTAAGTTGTATTTCCTTAATAATAGCTAAGTTATTTGGATGTATTATAAATATGACTCCAGGCTAGAAGAAATAAAACATGGAAGATTAAATTAAAACAGGCTTGAATGGATTCGTACCTTGCTTGCACGGAGGCTGCCACGTCGACGAGGCCAGGGCCAAGCCCCGCTGTGCCTTCGGTGCAGATCGTTAGGAAATATTTTTGCACGTGACATGTTAATTATAGTTGAGAAAATAAGCATCATAACAAGGAAGGCAGTACACTCTGGCCATGCAATGATGTGTACAATATTTGAGTTAACCATCAGCTAGATTATATCACCACTTTCAGAAGGTGCTAACTCTAGCTAGAAGGATGCCCTATTGTGTCATGGGTTGAACCCATGACGGAGTAAACACCGCCGGGAGAATAGCCGGGCGTCGTCGGCTTCTCGAGATGAGAAATAGACTTAGGTGAGGGTGACGAACATTGGGATGAGAGATTAGACTAATTCTTTCTTACTGCATTGATTACTTAATCAATTCAACCCTATTTATAGAGTCTACAAGACCTAACCGAATAACTAATTGAATCCATTACGACTCTAGGACTCTATCCATTAATAAACTTGGACTCTAACAAAACATGGACTCTAATCCGCCGCATCGCTATAGTAGCGGTGAGTACTGTTCACATGAACAATACCCGCACATTACTGTTCACGCGGCTAGGTCTGGACCTAGCAGCCCTGGCCCACAACCCATGACACTACATCTCTCCTTTTGAGTAGCTCGTCCTCGAGCCACAGTATGACCTCAAACGTGACTTGACGCCTAACATAAATAAGACTCAAGTCTTTTGCATCTCGGCTTGTTATAATATTTAGAAAGAAAAGACATTGCTTCTTGAAACTTGCATGCCTTGGTGGTCCCACCCTAATGCTCTCGTAGAAAGAATGATATATGTTATTACAAATTTACAATAGGAGAGGATACCTCATTTATTCATGACTCACGAGAGTGACGACATTTAATCATTTAAGACATAGTAGCAAATGTCATGTGCTCTTTTACAAACAAAAGAAAATATGATGTAATATTACCTAAAACAAGTTAAATATATATTTATATGATATATGTTATGCTCGTGTTTATTGGGTGTGCCCGTTTAGATTATGGTGTGTTTGGTTGAGTTGTAGATTCTAAAAAGCTATTGTGAGATGTGAGCTGTGAAAAAGCTGAGAAGCTATTTTGTTATTTTGTTAGAATAGCTATGGATTTATGTTTTGATAGTTCATGATGTTTGTTTACATTATTAATATGCAATTATACATGTAAATCATTATAATCATGAAATTTTGTAATGTTTATACTAAAATTATATATTTTTGAATTACACCAAAAATCATATAGTTTATTAAAATTTTACCTTTTCAAATTTTACGTGAACTAGTATATTGTAATGGCATGGTGGGTAATTTTCGTTCAAAGTTGAACTAAGAAGTTGTGAAAGTTAGAGTTCCCTAGATTTCAGTTTATACTACGAAAAAGCTACTACTTTTCAGAAAGTTGGTTAACCCTATAACCTGTTTGATTCAACTTTTACAACCTGCTTCCCAGCCGTAAAAGTTGAACCAAACACAGCCTATATATGTGTCAATCCATTTATGTTGGTATGTTGTGTAATATTAAATAACATAACAGAGCAAACTTAAAAAACTACAATGATACTAGTTGGGGTGGCAGATTCACTGCCACGATTCTGCCACCACCACCACTTGGTTCTTTTAAGAGGAGTATAAAATAGCAAATAAAATATTTGACGTATGCCTCAAATTTGCCTTAAGGGATGGAAAGTCCAAAAATTTGGAGGAAGTTTGAGTTGAAGTTAGACTAGTGGGTCTTAATATCCCGGATGCTTCACACAATTAACATTTGTGGAGACAAATCACTAAATTCATTTTGTTAATGAGCACGACAAAATAATGGTGCTTGGTTCAACATGTTTATGAGACTAAGGGTGTGTTTGGCAGGGCTCTGGCTCCAGCTTCTTTGTCCTGTGGAGCTGGAGTCGAGCCAAACACGTTTGTTAGGCTCTGGATCTGAACCAGAGCGCTTCAAAAAATGCTCTAGCGCGGTGGAGCGGGGTTTAGGCAGCTTTAGCTGCTCCACACCAGCAAAGTCTAAAACATTACCCACAAATGTCACTGAATTACCCCACCCGTATTCCCCTTAAAGCTAAAGCCAATTTCTAGAGCAACTCAGCTTAACCAAACATTTTTGACCTACTCTAGATCACACATGTTCCAAAACTCCAATCTAGATTTTAAGATCTGGAGCTCTACCAAACAGGCCCTAATTGGAAATGTTAGAAGGCAAAGAAGGTGGACAATACTAGCAACAAGCTTTGGTACACATGGACAACTGTCAGTGTTAGAAAAATCGGTGATCGGTAGCTGATCGGTCGACCACCAAGTAGTGATTAATCGGTTAATCGGGGATTAACTGAATTAATCGGTCAACCTATTAATCGGTCAATAAATAATTAAATAATATATTACCTGCCTATTTTTCTATCTTTCTCTTTTATTGTATCTCCTCACAGCCCCTTACTTTTTACCTGCCTGTTTTTTGCATATTTTTTTATCTCTTTTACTTTATCTATCTCATTGCACCTACCCCCAACTGCCTCAGTGTTAGCACTGCCCAAGACTGCTCTCTCTCCACTGCCCATCCCGCATACACTACCTCTCTTGTTCTCTCTCCTATCTCCTTCTCCCTTTTCTCTACTGAAAAGCAAATGCCAGAAACAGTTTAATCCAACGAGCCCGATGGCGATGGCGGCGGCGGCCTGGATTTGGCGGCGGACGACTGCGCTCGCGCGGACGGCGCGCGGACGACGCGCGGACAGCTCGCTGTAGGGCGCAGAAAAGCGGGGACGAGGCACGGACGACGCGGAAGAAGCAGGGGCGAGGCGCGGACGGCGGATGGCGGGGACGCGGCGCTGGATCTGCCAAGCTGGGCACGTCTCCGTCCAGATCTGGCGTGTGCAGGAAAGAGGGAAAAGGGGAAAAGTGTGTAGGAGAGAGGGAAAGTGCTGGGTGGGGTGTGCAAAATCCCATTTTTCTGTACTGGACCGATTAATTGGTGCCACCGATTAATCGGGTTGACCACCGATTAATCGGGTTGACTGACCGATTAATCGGTCCACTGATTTCTAGCCGATTTTCCTGTAAATTAAATGGACTGGGGCCGATCACCGATTAATCGGCCGATTAATCGGCTGATCGGCCGATTTTTTCAACACTGACAACTGTAGATAGAAATGGAGTAGGAATATTGATCGATAAGAGCCTCAAGAATAGTGTGGTGGATTGGAGAAGGCATAGAGATAGGATCATTATAGTCAAACTTGTAATTAGTGATATGGTCTTGAACATAATTAGGGTGTCATGCGCAAGAGATGAAGGAGCTAGGGAGGAGGCTGGTATGGGGCCTGCGGCCAACAGATAGGCCAAGCCCAGCCTGCAAGGGGTTGCCTAGGTTAGGCCCAGCCCATGAACAGTACCGTTGGTACTGTAGTAGTCCAGTCCGCAAGGGATTAGTTAAAGTGCAGATTAGCTAAGAGTCCAATATTGTTAGGATTGAGTTGTTAGGTTAAAGGAGTCCTAGTAGGTTAAGGTTGTTAGATTAGATCAACCCTATGCTATATAAACATGGCTGATGCATTAGAGGAGTCGTCGAGTTATTTCAGTTCAGGCTTTGACTTCTCTGTAATCCTTGCCTCGTTGGTGCGTCGGTTGTTACGGCTCTGCCGTGTCGACGAGGTCTAGGGCCTCGAACCACCACTTCATTTAAATATAATTTGAGGAGATTTGTACCTTCCAATTCCGTTGAAAGTCCGACCCGTGACAACTTGGTATCAGAGCACTCAGGTTGGAGGCCCACCATGAGCATGACTCTGGGGTCGGATCTGGTACGGATGAGGGAGTCACCCTTGTCAAAGTCGTTTGACGACTCAAGGCTATCGAAGACATCGTCCGACCGCTTGAACCCATACCTGACACCCTCAACACTCAGGGCACGGTTTAGGATCAGGGGCAGCAGCAGGTAGCCCTTAATCTCGCACTGGCGCGTATGGAGAAGCAAATTCTGGACCAGTCGGTGCAGAACCGATCGGCCCAAGGTCAAGGACAGGATCGGCTGGTCCAAAATCAAGGACAAGACTGACCGAGCCAGATTCAGGAGCGTGCGCCCCAAGCAGACTGGCGGGCAGGCGCAGATGATGATGGCGGCGATTTCCTCTTCACAACACACAAATTGGAGATTCCACAATTTGATGGTGTAGGGGACCCGTTGTCGGGGCTCAATCAGTGTGAATGCTACTTCCGCGTTCGTCGCACGCCAGACCATAAGCGCATCGCTTATGCTTCCTTCCACTTACTAGATGACACGCAACTATGGTACCATCGTCTGGAATTAAATGGCTGCCCTCCAACATGGTCTCGCTTCGTCCAGCTAGTGAATACCCGCTTTGGATCACCATTAACAGACAGCCCCATCGGCGCGCTAGCCCTTCTCCGCCGCGAGGGTTCCGTGGATGAGTATTGCAACAAATTCATGGCGCTGTCTTGTCGGGACCCTAGCATCACGGAGGAACAAGTACACCTCTTCACCATTCGCGCCGACGTTGCTTTACAACACCCGGCCACGTTGGATGATGCAGTCATGTATGCACGGGCGTACGAACAGCGTGAACAGCAGCAGCCTGTCCCACCCTCGGCGCCATCAAGGTCGGTGAGCCAGCCTCCCCCCAAGCCGGTTACCTTGGCAGCTCCTGCTGGCACGATGGGTGGTCCGGTCTCATCAAGTGCGTCCGTTAACAATGAGCCCACAGTTATAAAGCTCTCCCTTGCAGAGATCGTTGACTGCCGCAAGAATGGTCAATGCTTCCACTGCGACAACACGTTCACCCAGGGACATAAACAAGTTTGCAAACAACTCTTCTTCATCGAGGCCATCTTAATGTTAAAAATATCATATATTAATGACCGGAAGGAATGAAGGATTATGTTTTTCTGTGGCTCTGCAATTTTTTTTTGAACATTGAATTTTCTTTTGTTCAAATGTTCAATTAGCAATATAAGATGGGTGACTTCACTCTTTCTACGCATATGATGCCATCTTTTTTGTTAATCACCATATGTACTTGATATTATTTGCAATATTGAGCATCACCTATCTCAAGATTATATATGTATTAAACAGGTTGCTCTTGCATCTGGGAATAGAAAGAACTTTGAAAAAGTGAGGAAAGCTCAGCTTGGAATCAACCTGCCAAATGTTGTAACTGTGGATGCATTTGGACTATCGTTGAATGAAGATAATTTGCATCTTACCACTGAATCGCAAGTAAAACTTGGAGAAATGCTCGCACAAGCATACATGAGTAACTTTTTGCCAGCAACATGGTAGGAGTTCCAGGAAGTGAAATTCTCCTGTCATTTCTTAGTTACAGCCAGAATCTGTTCAATACTGGAAGTTTGTCAGCCAAATGTATTTCTGCTGTTAATGCTGTTCATTTCTTCTCGAATTGAAACTACGTGGATTGGTAATCCATACAGTCCTCTTGCATTCTTTTTTGTAGTGCGTCCTCCGTCCTCTTGCATATATTGTGCAATTTCTAGCATTTGTTCCTTTATACATTAGTGCATCAACTTATTGACCTATTGTGTTGTATCTAAATTGAAACATCTACTACGATATGAATTTGCTCCTTTTCAGCATAAGTTGGTCATATAAGATAGAACCATGTTTCAGTGTTTTTGGTATTCCTTCAAATATGTTAAGAAATTTGACCAACATGGTTTAATTGGCATCAAATCAAATATTTGAAGGAATATCAAAAACATTGACCAATCCATCACACATTTTATTTGATGCCAATTAAACCATGTTGGTCAAATTTCTTTCCGGTACATTCGCTACTAGTATTGTTTGCTCTTTGGCCCTTTTCAGAAGAAAAATGCATAAAACTTACTCATGCACTGAAGATCTCATCACTGACCTCTAAGAAACCGTGGACACCTTGGCAAAATTTTGATGGCGGCTTAATCCTGAAAAGTGTGTATTTGGGGTCCAATTGGGAAATTGCTTGTGTTCGTCATTAGCGGTCGAGGAATTGAAGCTAACTCAGAGAAGATCTTGGTGATATTGAATATGGCATGAGCCAACAATGTCAACATATTCAATGTTTGATGGGTTGCATGATCTTTCTTGGTCGGTTTATTTCATGACTAGGAGAGCGCCGGATGTTGTTGTTCAAGCTACTGAAGAAAGATGCTAGAAGCCGATCAGGCATTTTCCAACCTTAGAAATTCGTATCCTCTCTGCTAGTACTCACCGCGCCGACTTCCAGAGAGATGCTCCTCTACATCGCCGCCATGACTCATATGGTCAGCACAACTTTGATTGACGAGCGTCCTGAGGAAGGACACACCTATTCTATCCAAAGACCAGTGTAATTTATATTTGAGGTACTCGGGCTTTCAAAAGGTCGATACCCTCGGGTGTAGAAACTCCTATACGATGTTCTCATCTTCGCTCGGAAACTCAAACACTACTTTTAGGATCACCTAGTGGAAGTGGTCACTGAGTTTCCCCTCGTTGACATTTTGCGGAATCGCAACACCACCAGATGAATTGTCAAATCGGCTATTGAACTTGGAGAATTCAGCTCCCTTCGACAAGCGACCCTCAAGATAACTGGGTTATGTACTTCGACGGATCTCTTAGCATTGAGGGAGCTGGAGCTAGAATCCTCTTGACATCCCGTCAAGGTGAAAGACTGAAATACACTTTTCGGTTGCTATTTATGAGTAGGACCGAACCAAGTGATTAGAGGGAGTTAATAGGAGTCTAAACAATTTCTTTCGAAAAAATGACCTATTTCTTTCACCAACGCTCCTTAAAAAAAGAGAACAAAGAAAGAGCATTCAAGAAAAAACTCAACCAAAAACGTTTCATCAAACATATGAACATGTGCTCAGACCAGAGGGAATAGCAGACGACAGCCAACAAGGAATTGCCCTACGACAGCAGATTAAATCAGTAGAAACTTAGCAGTCCATCAGAACAAAAATCAAGCAGTAATCAAATATAAATCATCAACATCAAATCCAAAACATGCAATAACTAGAGCTTGTATGCCTAGGCAGCAACAGTAGCTTATCTCTGGCCGAACACCTACATAGGGGTGTGAACACGCTGGTGAATCACATGTCATGCATGCAACTCTAGAGACAAATCCAACACAACAATGACTAAAAACGGTTGGCAGGAGAATAGTGTGTAATAGTAAAATTCTAATGGCGAAAACGTGAGAAAAGCAGAAAAAGAAACATGCGTCCTGTAACGTCCCAAAATCTCACGATCTCAAATTTATTGAATTTTCTTAAAAAAATCAATTTACAAAATGTTCATCAAGCGACAACGTCTTACGACAAACTAAATATAGCTCAGGGACTATTTTATTACACTGAAAATAAACTAAAAAAATGAAAGACTCCAAAACAACAAACATCTTGCTCCAAGAATTGCGCCTTGACTGGGACAGATTACTCCAGACCTTCTTCTTCGATAAACTCATCATTTAAAAAGGGGTTATTCAACAAGGATGAGTACAAAACGTGCTCAACAAGCTACCGAATACAACTTAAATGCAAAGGTAATATCAAAGGATAGGCATATGACTTGTTTTGCATAAAAGTACATTTTATAGTTAAGCATTTTTAGTGAACATGTTTAATGAATAGAAAGTAGATGATATGAAAACCATCCACTAACTCAAGTAGCACAACTGTACTCACTCGCACAACCGTCCTTATAAAACCAATAACCATTCACATTCAAGTTATTTAGACTAAATGCGGAGAACATCACTTGGCTCACACATAACCATAAGCATGACTTTTCAAAAAGATTGTACTCTGATAAGAGGTGTACAAATTTACACACAAGGCAAGAACTTAGCAGATCTTTACCAAATTCCTGTCAAAACCCTTTGACATAGTTCGTCTCAGCAGAAGGACAACCACACTAGGTTTCGCCGATGCTTCAACACTTGGATTACACACACCTTCTTTTGTGCCATTGTATCTAGTAAATAAAAGAAAACAAGGCGACCTTTCTTCTCGACTCTCCTGACTCGCCGCTCGATGCATCCTGCTGAACCGACCTATACATCAGGTTAGGATTTACCCACTAGACTTGTGCCTTGTACGAAAATGCTTTGCAACAGATCCCGCAGATCGGTCTTTATAGTGCCCCAAGTGCTACCAACCAATGCACTTTCTTGCACCCGAAAACCCACCTTTACCATTAGCTTAAACATTTTCCAAATATTGCCTCCATCTTTTAGAATCATGATAAGAGACATATCTGGAGACATATAGAAGAATAAAGTAGCCAATCTAGTCTACGACTCATTTGTAGCAATACTAAATAAGTGTGTCAATACTTGGGCACTAACTAATATTGTAGTATTCAGGGTGACAAGGGAAAATGGATCAAAAGCATGGTTTGGGTTTGCACAATAAGGTCAAGGGATCTAAATAAATACAACTGTAGGTTTTAATTGGACTAATGCAATTAATTCCTATGTGTTATAGCAATAACTAATTTGGAAACATGGGTTCAATATATTCAAGGTATGGGGTGTGACTTGCCTTGCTCAACAAAAGACGAAGACGACTCCTCGACAGCTTCAAACTCTAAATGCACGCAAAACAGGGAAAGCACAATTAAAAGGGGGAAGATAAACAATACAATTCATGAAATTAAATTAGTTCATGTTGTAGAGAAAAATGAGAGGACCAAAATGGAATTTGAATGGAGGAATTTGGAATTAGGATGTGATAGATATGAATTTTTGAAGTTTGAATCAATTTTGGAATTATTTTTAACTGAAAAACAGAAAAAAAATCCATGCTAGACTGAGTCCACGGTGAACCCACACACATGCGCTGTGAACCGGAGCGACGCGAGGTGTCGGATCGAGATCCAGCGGTGGGGCACGACTAGGATTAAAACGCAGCGAACCGGTACGCATCACGCACCAAAGCGAGCCATGTCATGGATTTAATCAAGGTCGCATGATCTTGATCGGATGGCTAGGGTCTGATCCAGCCCGTGGGAGCATTGCCTGTGGGGCGATCGGCGACGACGAGCGACGACTGGGCAATCTGAAGGCACAAACAGAACCAGAATAACGCGGGGGTCACACTGGTACCTAAGGAGGGGTTCGGCGATGACAGACGGTGGTCGGCAGTGAATGGAGGTGGACGGAAGTCTTCGGGTCGATGACTCTGGTGAGATCCGGCGATGAGGAGGCTGAACGGGGTCGACGCAATGGATGGGGATGTGGTGCCGGTCACGGTGGTGTGGGCGACAAAGGCTGGCGAGGTCACCGGTGGCGAGGCAAGGCTACCATAGCTAAAACAGAGTTGCAGTGACTTTTTAGCGGGATCACCGACGGCGAGACAATGATCGATGAAGCAAAGGGGTGGAACGGAATCAAGGGGACATGATGGGGGTTTTTATAGAAGTCAGGTGGCTAGAGATCGCGGGAGGAGGCGCCAGATTTTAGGGTTTGCGACATCGGCGGGGAATTCCGACGGTAGTTTGGTGGCGCCATGAGAGGGGTGACAGGTGGGGGCCACGAGGCAGAGAGAGCTGGGGCGCGTGTGCGAGCGAAGGCTGGCGCTGACAAGTGGGGCCTGACTATTAGTGAGAGCGTAAGAATGAGCTAGGCCGCGCAGAGAGATTGGAGGGAGGCAGCCCAACACAAATTAAAATTCATTTTTCAATTAATATAATTCTTGAATTCATTTATAATTTCTATGCTAATTGCAAAAGTCCTAAAATTTTGGAATAATTTCCTAAAATATTCTTTTGACTTGGAGAATTTAACAAAAAAAAATTCCCAACCCAAAATGCGAATTATTTCTTAAGATTTTTAATTCTTTTTACATTTTAAATAATTATTTTCTAAATTTTTTTCTCAAAAATAATATTTGGCAAAAATTTAGGGTGTCCGTACAATGAAAAATACACAGACCAGCCAGAAAAGATCCACACGCACGATTTCTAAGGCACTATGGCCTTAGATGTCAGACAAGGATAAATGCATTGGGAACCCTTTTCTTTGGCCGCATGAACTATACATAGTCCTGGTGGAACAGAAAATTGAACAGAACAACAATGGCCTGGCAGCGCACCTTGGCACAAGCACAACTGTGCTGTCCGAGTCGTGTGCGTGGGCTTGATGAGGACGTGTTGTTCGTCGAGTTCACTAAAGATGGCCCGAGAAGGCGATGAGCGCAGAATATGCAAAAACACAGAATACACTTAGTCCTGGTACTGGTCTCTTGGACACACGAATCAATGCAAACCATTTGTGACTTGAGCGTAGATTAACGCCCTATTTGGGACTACTCCACTCCACTAAATTTTGCTCCACTCCAAGGAATTCACTTAGAATCAGATCCAGAGTGGAGTTGCTGCTTCACTGTGGAGTACCTGCACCTGTTTGGCTTGTAGAGTGGATTCAGATTCACGAATGATGGAATTTTATATGTTTGTTCTATTTTACCCTTTATTTGAATTATGTTTTATCTGTTGATACACATCAATATAATTATAATATAATAATAATATTTTATATTTATAATCATAAATAAATTCCAGTATACTCAAGTATTCCACAAGTATAAGAACAACACAAACAGAGTACATATTAACTCCAATGTAGAGAAAGTGTTGTAGCTAACTCATCACGAAATATATCCATTGTTGGAGCATTTGCCGCTGCAGTTGACCCATCAGACGGAACTGAATATCTAGAATATCTTTCTGGTATTGTAGGGACATAATTAGGATCACGATCAACTCGAGCAAAGTCCAAGTCCTCACCAGTGTGTTCACGAATGAAATTATGAAGGACCATACATGCAACAACAATCATTTTCTGCTTATGCATTGGATACACTGACATCTTGTAGAGAATTTGCCACTTATTTTTTAGCACTCCGAATGACCTCTCAATAACATTACGGATAGATGAGTGAATACGATTAAATCTTTCGAGGAGTGGGAGGCACGGCTGCCGCTGCCGTTCCCTGGCCAGGGCCATGCGCCGCCGCCGCTGCCGTTCCCTGGCCAGGGCCATGCGCCGCCGCCGCCTGGCCAGCGCCTATGCGAGACGCGCCTGCTCGAGGAGCGGGAGGCGTGGCTGCGGGAGGAGCGGGAGGCGTGGCTGCGGGAGACACGGCTGCGGGAGGAGCAGCGCCATGGCCAGCCGGTGCGCCGTCCATCGGAGGTTGAAGACGAAGACGAAAAGACAATGCGGAGAAAGAAACCAATAGGGAGAAGTTGAAGAGAAAAAAGAACGCGGAGAGAGAATAACAGTTCGATATGTTCATTAAAAATGGCAGGTGGGTAAATACTCCTCAACTCCATGGTTTATTTTCAAAACTTGAATCTGCAGAGCACCCTGGGAGGTACTCCCCAAAAAACAAGGAGCAGAGTTCCAGATCTTAATTTTCCACGAATCCAAAAAAACGAGATCAGGTCCTGTTTGGCTACCATTTTGTAAAGCAGATCTAAAAAACCAGAAGCGGAGCAATGCCAAACACCCCCTAAGACAACTAGATCCACACAACAGGAAATCTCACGCACTAGTGATTAGAGCATCCACAATGATTTTCTCAAATAGCTAGCTGATGTGGAACTGAGAGAAGAATAAAAATAACAATTTATCTCACCATTAGTACTTGGTCCCACACGTAATACATTAAGTTTCTTAGAATACGTGAAATATCCTATCTATTAGCTCGTCGCTAGCTATTTTCTTTTTCCCCATATTTTCTATCTACGTAGGAAAGAGAGTGTATCTAGCTAGTAAAATAGCTTACCATTGGAGATGCTCTTAAACGGAGAAAACCAATCATAGACACGATTAAAGAATATGCATGTATTCGAATCAGGGCGCACACATGGCGAGGTAAAAAAGAATCAGTTGTCTGCCTTGATGATACTGCCGAATGAAAACAAAAGGAACCATAGATAACTAGTGATGCATTCAAAAAGAAAACCAGAACACAAAGAATCCTACACGCGAAGAAACTAAATCATACGAAAGACGAGATGCTCCTGGTGAGGACGGCTTTGGCGCTGGACTCCTGGTTCAAGCCAAGCGGTGGCGTGTTGTTCCAACTTCCAAGCGAGACCGCCTTGATGCCACGAGTGTGGCTGATCAGAGCAGACATATCTCAATGCAGAAAATGTGTCCACCCCACGCCAAAGAAAAACAAGAGACATACAAAATGCTAGTAGTAAACAATCAAGAAATCAATGAACAAAACTCTGCTGCTGAACAGAATAAAACATTGGTGGCGGTGCACAACAGAAGATAAACATTGACCCAAACATTTGTGAATGAAAACATTTGAATGAGTGAGTTGAAACCGTAGCAATACATGGCTGTTTATAGCCTCTACTCAAAATAGGAAAAGACATATTAATCCCTAGAGTTATTTTCTCAAAGACGTGAAAATACAGACTAGGCCCAACATGCAAAATAGAAAAATCTTATTTCTAGATAGTTTGTCTTAATGTGAAGCTTTCGTAGCAGCCACGACTTCTCATCACGACCATTAGATCTTGATCCGATGGTTTTGAGACAAAACCGATGAAGCTTCTCCAGATCTTGACATGTGTCACCATCTCACGATATCGAACACTATCAAGTCTCTCCCGCTCACGATTCCTTGAGTCGCGTTGTCACTTGTATTGGCATCCCTTTTTCTTGTCTTGGTCAACACACTGTTGATCAATCTTGTCTTGCTTCATCTCCACGTGTACGACTGAGATCATCCTCAACTTCACTCAACCTCCTTAATCGTCCGGCACCAAGCTCCCCGCTTGACCCTGATCACCCGCCATTGATAGTTGAGTAGCATCCCAATCCTGCACGCCATGAGACAAGCAAACATAGTCATTCCACACACACCGAACCCTTCGGTGAACCCAAACGACACGCATAAGTCAAAACCCTGAACCCAATAAACTTGTCAATCACTCATCACTTAGACAAAACCAAGGTACATCTCAACTTGGTTTTGTATTATGGCGTCCAATAATGTAGCTGAGTACGAAGCCCTCCTCAATGGCCTTCACATTGCTATCTCCCTCAAAGTTAGAAGGCTAATGGTATATGGAGATTCTAAGCTAGTGATCAGTTAGGTGAATAAAGACTAGTCTTATACCAATTAAAAGATGGAGACATACTGCCAAGAAATTGGTAAGATGGAAGGAAAGTTTAACGTCCTTGAGTTTCATCACATTTCTCATGATGAGAACTTGGGTGTTGACCTATTGGCCAAGCTTGGCTCTTCTCGAGCATCGGTTCTGAATGGAGTTTTTCTACAAGAACTCTCGAAGCCTTCAATCTGACTTGAAGAGGTGCACCAACCAAAAGATAAATCGGTTCTAGTAGTTTTGGTTGTTACTGATGAAGAAGAAAACTGATTTCAACCAATTATCGACCTCATCCTCACCTCTAAAGCCCCCTAAGATAGAGATTATACCATTTGATTATCCTGAAGAAAGAAGTAGTATGTCCAACTGGGATCAGAGTTGTACAAAAGAGCTACATCGACCCGAGTCTTATTAAAGTGCGTTGATAAAACTGAAGGCATGGACATACTTAAGGAGATACATTCAGGAATGTGCGGAAATCATGCTTGAGCCCAGACATTTGTTGGTAAAGCCTTCAGATCATCACTGATATCGGGACTCAAATTACCGATAATGATTTCTGGGGGTTCTGCGAAGAATGGTGCATCAAAGTCAAGTATGCATATGTTGCGCATCCAAGAGCCATCAGACAAGTTGAGTGATTCAATGGTATGATATTACAAGGGCTTAAAAAAGAGTATTTGATCCCCTTGATAAATATGGCAGTCTTTGGATGAAAGAACTGCTCGTCGTCCTGTGGGGTCTCCGTACTTAGCCCAGCAGAGCCACTGGTCGGACTCCCTTTTTCATAGTTTATGGATCAGAAGCCATTCTGCTAGTAGACATGTTGCACGAATCCCCCAAGATCTAGCAGTATGAAGAAGGTACAACTGAGAGGACCCAAGAAGAATATATCGACCGTCTTTAAGAGTTCCGGCTAGCTGCCTCAATACAATCCGATCGGTACCAGCAAGGCCTGCGAAGGTATCATGATCAGAATGTTCGAAGACGCTCCTTCCAAGTCAGGCACTTGGTTCTCCACTGAGTATAATCAGTGGTTGGTTCCCATAAGCTTTCAGCTCCCTCGGAGGATTATTTCATCATATCTGAAGTTACCCGACCAGGGTCATAACGCTTGATGCACGAAGATGGCCAGAAGTTGGTGAACTCTTGGAACATCGAACATCTATGATGTTTTTACCCTTAAGCAAGATATGTCTTTGTTATCTTCAATAAAAGATGTTTTCTTCTGGTCTCCAACTTTTTCTTCCGACTCTGAGTGCCCACGATGTCATCGCTCTAGCCGAGCGCTCATGATCCGCTCTAACCTGGCTATTGTTGGTCTCCTCTGGCTTCTCGGATTGGAAATATATTTTTCACTCCCACTGAGTGCCAATGTTGTCTCCTGACCACTCGTAACGCAATGGTTCTTAATAATGTGCATGTGACTCTAGTTCCCTGCGTTGAACAAACCTAGCTATGACAAAATGGTCGAGACCACCCTAAAAACTCTTGATTTTTTTGGGTTTGCTTTGCATTCGGGCAGTCATGAATGACTACTCTGACTAAAGTATTCATGATCGGCTCTGACTTAGTCATTGTTAAAGTTGTTTGCCTGCTCGGAGGCTTCTTAAGCATTTCTTTTTTGTCCCAAATGCTACGCTATTTTACTCGACTATTTTGTGACGCTGATAGTTCTAAACAGCGTGCACGCAACTTAAGTTCCCTACGCTAGATAGACCTAAGCTATATCAAGAGCAGTCGGGTTTTATGCCATGCATGGTCAGACAAAGAAAAACATTGGCAATGAATAAATTTTATTGCATTTCCATAAGATGCACATGTACAAAATTTCTTCTACACTTCTTTTTATCTGCTCAACAGGATCATACTACTTGGATGTAGCTCCACCGTACTGTATACACACAGCGCTGGAGCATTCCCGAGTGTGAGAAGCCCCATGAGTCGGTGAAGCCGTGTAAAGAACTCTTAGCAGAATCTTTAACACACGCTTCCCACTCGCCAAGCAGGACGATCGATCTGTGAGGTCGTCGCCCGGTCCTTCAACGAGTGCTCGCTCACTGACGCCTTCACTGACTATGGATCCATCAGCTCTGAGGTCACCACCAGCCGCCACAATACTAAGTGTTGAGATCAACAGCTACGCTGAAGACCCGCCTTCCACTAGGGCATTCCCTAAGGGTGGATGGTCTTCTACGGTCGCTAGCAGTGTTGTAGAAGTACTGCAAGCTCGGACACCGTCACTCGGATGTAGCTCCACCGCACAGTCTATACACTGTGTTGGGGAATTCACGAGTGCGCAAGCCATCGATCTGCTAACCGGGGTTCCATGGAGAAGAGGCTAGAGAAAATGAAGGCCGAGCATTTTATCTGCTCAAAAGGGTCTCCTTCTCCACATCACCTCACTGCACCATTCTAACCTCACAAGGTCGAAGGTGCCGCGGGAGTGATCGCCCACTCTAGTGCACCACCGTAAGGTCACCGCATGGGCTCGCCCAAGCCAGGTCGTAGTCGGAGTACCCCATAAGGTCACCGTATGGGCTTGCAATCCTATCACCACACACTGACGCTAATACTGTTGCTCCCAACCTAGCATTTACAACATGGCTTCGGTGGACCTACAAAGGTAATCTCCATATGTTCCCGTAAGAAGTTCATCAATACTCAATATGTAACAATGTAGAGAGTCACGAAACATCACAAACCGAGACACTTACCCAAAGTATGGTAGCTCTTGATAGCTAGTGATGAAGCCATGACGCCAAGTTATCAGAGATCTTAATCTCTATGATCATGGAAAATGTACATCGAGGAACTAAGTGTTTAATGGCGGAAGAAAGAATGCATTGAGAAACCAAAGCAAGGATGATGGAGAAGCATACTCAAAGGATGCCTATTTATAGGACGATGGAGCCAGTAAAACCGACCCACACAATCGGATGCAATTCGTAAGACTTCCATTGGTGGAAAACACCATTAATGGTTCACCGAAAATTGCTCCGTCAAAGACCCATAATGCGTCAGTCAACATCCACATCCTCGTATGCACGGTTAACTTGACCTATCAACTCGCCTTGAAAGACAACCCAGTTGATTGGATGACTGACGTGTCTCACGCTTTAGCTCTGCAAAATTTCCTCTACTGGACTCCATTCACCGAAATTCACGGGATTTGATGTCCCCACTACCGGTGATTTCCACCTAAGTTCTTAACTCTCGCCAGAATATGTTAAAATATCTAATTTCAATTTGAATTTTGATACACTTATCAACCCTTAAGTTTTTTTGGATTTTCGTGATCTTTCAATTTGTATCCATGATCTGCTTTGACTGAGTCGAACTAAACTCTTTCCTATTGCTTAAGAGTCGCTTTCTTCCGACTAGTTGTGTTATCTCATGATTATATGTGACACTGATGGTTCTAAACAGCATGATGAGGATCCATGGTGAAGATCGTGGGCCTCATGGCTCTAGATTATGATGAGTGATTGTCAACAAAAGTCAAAGAGAGAGGTCGAGAAGAGAAGACCTATCATATCTTGGACGTGTGACTTAGGTACACGGACGGGTGACCGCCGAACTGAGGAGTCGCGGGATCATGCCAATCCAATCCAGGTACACGGGTCGAGAACGGTAGGGGACTTGGCGTGATTTTGACTGGGTTTGACTCAGGTACACGGGGGGCGAGCGACTGCCGGACTGAGGAGCCGTGCAGTCGGGTCGGCCCAATCTAGTACCCGGTGCGAAGATGACGAGCACTTTGTCGGTTTTGGCGTAAAACTGACACCCCATCTATACCATTGATCAAGGATTGAAAGGTCATGATATAAAGCCGTATCTTCTATGAAAGCTCATTGTCTTGGAGTTTTAGTTTTGTTCTCACATGATTGTCTCTACATTTTATCTTGGCTTCATTGTTTTAATTTTTCCTCATTTGACGTGCAGAACAGAATATCCATGTTTCTTTGAGCTACTAGGTTTCTCGGATTCCTCATCATTTATTGATTAGCTATTGCATCCGAATTCTTCAGTTTTAATCTCGCGTCAAGGTAGCATCTACATGATTCATTTTTCTTTCTACACTCGCATTGAGGATCACAACTCTAGCGTTTTTCTATTGCGTCACCGTTAGCTTGAGCGGAAGACAGGAAGCAGAAGCCTGCTGCTTCTTAGCTGCTATTCCTTCAGCTGGAGGAAGAGTGTGGGATCGGAATGGCGACTAGAGGGGGGGGTGAATAGGCGGCTCGAAAATTTCTCGCGAATATGATGGACTTTTCAAATCACCCAACACACCTCTAAATGATCAAAAGTACTCTAAAAATATTTTAGAACTTTTTATTGTTTTGGTTAGACTTTCAAATGCTGACTTCTGTATCTGTCGGAGAATGAGTTGCCGACAAACTATCTCAGTTGGTCATTGAAATGCTGACTATCTCTGTCGGCCACTGAAACTCCGACTGACCGTAAACCAATCACAGCAGAGCATCAAGATAGAAATAACAAATTGCAATCAGAATAATAGAGGCAGTGCAATCAACTGATTATGATAATTCAATTGGACTTTGATTCAATGTTTGATTACACCCTACAATATTCTGGAATAATTTCAGAACCAAAACAATCAAAACTAGATTCAAATTGCTTGACAATAGAGACTTGCACATAATTCTTTTCTTGCTTTACAGTGAGTTTGGCTGCAAAACTACTGTTGGGGGAAAATGCTTTACTTTCAGGACTTAGAGATTAACAGTTCAAAAGGACTTATCAGCTTCGGAGCTGTTGAGCTCATACTCGAAGGTGGAGGAGTCGTTAAGCCGAAGGGTGCTTCGATCTACGATCCAAAGGAACCCTCCGCAAGATATGAGGCTTCGGAGCCAAACGACAAGATTGATAAGATGTTTGGCTTATCTACTTGCCTCGGGTAGATTTTACCATTTTAACCCTGTTCAGGGTACCGAATAGTTTCCACTATGTCGGTTGTAATAGAGGGGTAAATAGGTCTTTTCCTTAGCCGTTTTTGCCTATAAATACCCCCCTCCTTATAGGACCGAAAGTAGCGACCAGAGGGGGGAGGGTGAATGGGCGCCTAAAAAATCGTTCCTAAACTATAATTTAAACCCAACACCCAAATGAACTTAACCAGACAAACAATATTTACAAAGCAAATCTCAGGAATTAAAGTAGTCTAGCTTAAAAATGACCGGTGTCCTAATTAAACTGATATTAAAAATAATCTAAATAAAAATACTGCAGTAAATACAAACACCTAGAAAAATCACGATATATTTATATTTCAGTCTAGGAATAAAATATTTGAGAAACCAAGGGTTGGTTTCGGTGTTTTGTGATGAGTGATTGACAGGATTTTTACCCTCTGTTCGAAGGGTACCTCCGAAGGGGTTCGGAGGTTGGACTTCCGAAGTGTGTTCGGAGGTGGTATTACCGAAGGATGTTCGGTGGTTGGTTGTTGCAGCTGTTGCAGCGGAGTGTGCCTGTCGGAGGGGTCCGACAGTACACGATGACTGGGTTCGTACCGAAGGCTTCGGTACTTTGGGCGGTACACCGAAGTGTGTGCCGAAGGTTGCTAACCCGGAGAGGTCTCCGGAGTACTGGATACACTTGTCTGTTTGTCGGTGGTGCGCAGGGACTTCGGAGGCGACGGACGAACGTAGCAGGTGAACCTGGGTCAAGCGGGAGGCTTGATGCCAGGGGAGCGGGGAGCTCTGTCACGGTGGCTGCGAAGGTGGTCCAGGTCGGTCCTCGGGTCGAGGCGTGCCAGGTGAAGGCAGAGAGTGCGGAGCGTGGCTCCGGCTGAAGGTGCTCCGAGACAAAGTCCTCGGAGGTGAGGCACTTCGAAGGTACTCCGAATGGAGTGACTTCGGAGTTGGTGGATCAAGTTCTCTGCGGAGGCAAGGATTTCGAAGTGTGCTCCGGAGGGAGACATTCGAAGGTACCCGACGAAGGTCTCAGAAGTCGAGGCGCATCGAAGGCATGATCCGGGTGAGGCTCGTCGAGGAGTGTGCTCGGGGAGAGGCACTGCGACGAAGGGCTCATGGAATGCTTCATGCGGAGGCCTTGGACGAAGGAGGGACTTCGAAGGGTGGTACTCCGAAGGTGGGGCTTCGGAGTGAGGATGGCTTCGGAGCGAGGCTAGCTCCAGAGCAAGGTTGACTTGAGGTGCATCGGCCTGCATGGCTTCGGTACACGGACTGATGGAGTTCGAGCTGGGTGAAGCTGCGAAGCCGTGGTGGTCCACTCCGGAGGTGTTGGTGCGAAGGCCCAAGGGCTTTGACTGCTTCGGCTCAAAACCGTCACTGTATCGGAGGTTGACTTCGGTGAAGCGAAGGCCATCTGGCTCAAGGCTTCTCGCCGAAGCTACCGCACCCTCGCGTGCGAAGGGAGGATTCCAGAAGGTCAAAGACTGCAAAGGCTGACACTGTCTGTTCTGTAAAAGGCTGACATTGTCCCCTCTGCAAAGCTGACAGAGAAGCCTCCAGAATAAAGGTGGACTACCTTTTGTACCCCTTAGTTCTGTAGAGTCAAAATCAATGTAAACCCTAGGGGTAGTGTAGTCATTTCCTTTGGGTGAACTATGGGCTATAAATATGGGGGCTCGGTAGGTAACATTTAACACTTTGAGCATTTACTGTTGAGCTCCTGTAGCCACATACCTCGCTGTATTCATCCAGAGTTCAATTCATTTTGTGTTCCTTGTTCAAGCGGCGAAGCCCTGCTTATTGTGTTTTTTGCTTGAGCTTGCTTTACATACCTCGCTTGTTTTAGTGCACCGAAGCCTGTCTAGGCGAAGGTTGACTTTGTGCGAAGTGTGTTTTTTAGTGTGCGTTCGCTCTGTGTAACTTGAGGACAGTTCTCACTGATTACAAGCGAAGCCCTGATCGAGGCCCGTTTTTGCTTCTTGTGACGAAGCCCTTAGCGTAGTCTGTTTGTGTGTGTGTAGACCTTCGTGTACGAAGCCCAGCACCAGTTGCTGCCGCCAAGTACTTGGTCGAAGTCCTCAGAGGGTGTCCACTCTTGCGAAGGGTGAAGTGCGAAGCCTGCTCGAAGCACCCTGTGTGCGGAGCCTGCACTGACTTAGCAGAGTAGATTTTCGAGGGTTGTAAGTGGAGCGAAGTCTTCTTGGCTTCGAACTTTTGCTCCTCCGAAGCCTGTGTTCGAAGGTGTCGAAGTACCTCCGAACCAGACCTTCGAAGGTAGTGTTCGAAGCCTGTTCCGCAGAAGACAGAACTGAACCGAAGGCTAAGTTTTTAGCCCGAAATTTTAAAAAGCTCCCATTCACCCCCCTCTGGTCGCCGTTTCCGGTCCAACAATTGGTATCAGAGCGGGTTAAGATCACCAGTTGACCCTAACCGGTTTTGTGATCTGTTGGCGACATGGATAGAGGCAGTAAAATTCCTCTGTTCGATGGGACTGATTTTGCATACTGGAAGGTGCGCATGGAGGCTAACTTGTTAAGCCAAGGAAATGCAATTTGGGAGATTGTGGACTCACAATACTCCATCCCTGAGACTCGCACCTCTCAGACTGAGAAGGATCAGTATAATGCCAATTCCAAGGCAAGAAACATACTGTTCATCGGTTTGAGTAGAAGTGAGTTCGATAGGGTGCAGCACCTTAGGACTGCTAGGGAGATTTGGACAACGCTCCCTGTTTTTCATGAGGGCTCTACTCAGATTAAGGCCAGGCGCCAAAGCACCTACAATCAACAGTATCAGCTGTTTGTGCAGGCACCTGGTGAATCTATAGATGCCATGTTTTCTCGCTTTGACGCAATAGTGAGTAACTTGCGATCCAACGGGACGCTTGCTTACAGTGATCATGATAGGGCTATCAAGCTTCTCTATGCTCTTGACCGTAGCATATGGGAAGTGAAGATATCCAGCATTGAGGAGTCCGCAGGATATGACACCTTGACCTGCGATGAACTCTTTAGCAAGCTGAAGTCCACAGAGATTGCCAAGGCATCGCTCACGGCCCGTGTACCTAAGTCACATGCGCCTCAGACTCGGTAGGTCATCATATCTCCCTTCATTTGACTTCCGTTGACAATCACTCATCATATCTGAAATATCAAAACCATATTCTTCAACATGGTTTCTCAATCTCCCCCTTGATGAGTGCATTGTCAACACCCTTTTCAGATCATCTCCAGAACCTGCAAAACATGTGGAAACAAGAAAACAAAGACAAAAGAAAAAAGAAGAAATAAAATAAAAGTTTAACCCTAATGACCAAAAACCAAACAGAAGCAAGAAAAATGGGTCATTATGGTTAACCAAAAATAAAGACTCAAAACAAGTGCAAATCTCAGAATTACCAACAAGGAACTCCCCGTGAAATAAATCCCAGAGAAAGCTAAAAATGTTCCAAAATTTCTCCCCCTTGTTGACAATTGGACTCATCAAGTGAGACTAAATGCACTCTAAAGAGACATAGACACAAACTCCCCCTGAAATGCAGCTCCCCCTCAAAATATGCCATGAATGCAGATGGGGTGCAGGTGGAGTGTGAAAAGCATGCTTCTTAGATATGATTGACTGCAATTACAACATCTAACAGGTATAGCGAAAGATATACTGTCTAAGATACATGACATGATCAGTGCAACAGATGATATCTAAAGAAAGTCATTAGCACACATTTTTCGCTTTTTGCAAACAAAAGCATCACCACATTTTCTAGTTGACAAGCAAGGTAAAACATGAGATGCAAAAGCTAACTGATATCTACCAAGATAAGCATTGTCCAAAACAAAGTGCTTCAGCAAACTTGTCATCTTTTTAAATTTTTCAGACTTTTTCTTTATATTTTTCATTTCTGCCAAGGGTTATTTGCATGTCAAACCTTATGCTAACCGACCAAGTCAAGCCTAGGCCAGAACTGGACCATCAGAAGCTTAAGACATTGGTCTTTGCATGCATTACACCATCCTAGTTCATACCGAAGTGCTATGGTAAGCAGTCCAGAACAATGCAATGTGACAAAGCAAACCCACCTGGATCTTTTCTAATAATTATAATAATGCATAAATTTTTCATTTTTTTCTGAATTTTATCATTTTTATAGCACATTTTGCATATTTAAAGCATATAAATGTCCAAGTTGCATATCTGCATCTAAGTAAGGATCTAGCTACCAGGCATGTAAAAGATAGCGAAAGCATTCATCCTACCCATGCTAGTTACCAGAAGCAATGGTGATCATTTTTCAATTTTAAAGCATAAAAGCCATGCATATGACAAAAAACAGATATATCATGTGAAATGAAATAGAACATGATCCTCGACAAGTAACCAAAAGCATATACTAGCTAGAGAATGTAAAGCAGATTAATCATATAACAGAAGCAAGCTCAAAATGTGATTGATGATTATGCATGATATGAACTCACACAAAAAACTCAATAAAAATAAAGAAGAAAAGAAAAACTGACACAAAGTATCCTAAAAAGGATACACAACTCCCAAATCAAGATCAATAATCATGAGTGGGAGCAAACGGTCCAATGCCAGGATTAGCAAAAGTGCTAAACCAGTGTCGAGCCATATGCTCATATGTAGGAAAGCAAAAAGAATCATATGAGTCTGGATCGAAACACGGATCAAAGCGTGGTCCTCTGTTCTTCCTAAAATCATGGCCACGAGGTCCAAAGTCGTATCCATAACGATCTGGAACTCTGCCGGAACGAAAACCACCCTCCAGAGTGCGATCATAAAAACCGTCTCCTCTACCACCACCTACACGACGTGGCCTGGCCTCTAGCCTCTCTCTACGTCGAGGAACTCTCTGTCTACCACCCTGCTGGTAGAACTGCTCCTGCCCACTTTGATCTCTCTCTGCTCGCTCAACCCGCTTCCTCCTAAAGCAAAACTCCTCAAGATGCCCGTCTCTCTGACAAAACTCACAGTGATAGGTAGGCTTCTTGGTATGTGGTTGAGGCTTGGGATTCTTAGGCTTGGTGGTGTTTGGTGTATCATCTTTGGTGTGAGAGGGTCCAGGTAAAGAATCAAGAGAAGTGTAGAGAGTTTTAGGCTTTGGGACCCAGATTTGCTTCTTAGGTGGAGCTTTAGGTTGTTCTTGGAACACTCCATCCTTGGGATGACTATCCTTAAAGGACTCAGTGGAGTGAGTCTTGGGATATCTCTGCTCAGGAGTCATTTTACTCCACTCCACTGCCCGGCTAATGCAACTCTCAAAGTCAGCCTTGGTGTAGGTGTAGCCTACCCCAAACCCATCCTGCCTCTTAAACTTCTAGATCATCATGCCAAGCTGTGGATCTCTAGCACTGATCCAATTTAGGATAGAACGGAGGTAGAAGTTTTCATTCTGGGCATCAGCTAGATCCTCTCTCAAGGAAGCTAGAACCTCCACCTGAGACAAGCAGGTCTCACACTCTCTATCTATTTGGACAGACTTCTCGGCTTTCAGCTTAATCAACTCCAGTCTAAGAGACAAACAGTTCTCACAAACAGTGGATGGAACTGACAAGGTCTCAATCTCTAGCTTAGTCTGCTCCAACTCACCTCTCACTCCAGCTAACTCGCTCAACTGCTCATCACTCTTGGCTCTCAGCTCAGCTATACTAGCTAAATGAGATGGGCAGTCTACACAAGGTGCGATGATAGTGGCATGAGCATCTTCTAGCTCCTGCTGAGCAGTCTCAAGCGCAGTGGCCAATGCGTCTCTCTCATCTACTCTCTCTGTGTACCTGGACTTAAGAGTCATCAGGTCACACAACAACACCTCACAGTTAGGGCACTCACCACTATCACCCAGGCAAGGGGAAGAAGACAGACTCTCAAGCTTACCATTTGCTGTGGCAAGCTCACTCTCAAGCTCATCTATCCTCTTCTTAGCCCCTCTAAGTAGTTTCTCCCTATACTTCAACTCCTGACTGTTCTATTCTAGTAAATTTACAACTTCTTGTTCATAGGAAGATGCCTTCTCATCTTCGTCGTCGTCGGAGTCATCGGAGGAGTCCTTCTTTTTCTTCTCCCCAAGAGCCATTGAGCATAAGCTCTTGTGGGGTCTTCGGCTGTGACGTGAGCGACTCTTCGGCTTGTTCCCGAAGGTCATGAAACAGAGGCCCGCCGGATTGTCCCTGTCCTTCCCCTTCCTGATCATGATCTCTTCATCACTTGAACTTGAAGACGAGGAGGAAGACGAGGATCTCTTGGAGTTTCTTTTCTCCATCTCGGCGAAGAAGGTCTTGTCTCGCTTCTTGTTCTCACGCCTATAATCCTTTAGAGCCTTTCGAAAAAATTTTGTCTTGGGCTTGCCCTTTGTGGAGTTGTCATACATGCCGGAGTTGTAGGAGTTGTCATACTTGCCGGAGTTGTAGGAGTTGTCGCCGGTTCCCTTCTTGTAATTCTTCTGCTTGGGACAGTCGGCGATAAAATGACCTGGGTCACCACACTCAAGGCATCCAGATTTTGTGCCGTGTCTCTTAAACATTCGCTTATCATAAACACGTCGCACCCGGTTGTTAAACAAACACAGATCATCATTTCCTAGTGAATCAAGTTGTTCCTCGGAGATAGACATCAAGGAAAAGGCAGTACAACTCATGGCATTAGGATCAGCAGACAGTGTTGCAAGTGCCAGAGTCTTGGAGCCAGAATCAGTGAGATTTGATCTCAACTGAATATCAACCTCTGAGGCCTTGAGCTTACTAAAAAGCTCTACGACGGTCAAGGTATCATAAGACGCGCTCTCAACAATAGAAGAAACCTTGATCTCCCAGATCTTAGGGTCCAAGGTATGGAGTACCTTAAGCGCATGTTCATGATCCGAGACCAGCTGATCACGCTCGGCCTTGTTGATGCGAAGCTTGTTAATGATCGATTGAAAACGACCAAACAAGGCCTCAACAGTCTCACCCGACTTCTGTGAGAAATTTTCATACTCCCGCCGATAGGTCTGGTAGAGCCTAGCCTTAACCTGAGCTGTCCCCTCATGGTGTGCCTGGAGGTTAGCCCAGATCTCTCGAGCAGTGGTGAGATGGCTAACACGCTCAAACTCACTAGGACCTAGACCAGAAAATAAAATGTTCACCGCTTTACTATTATTTTGATGTTGTGCAACTACATCTGCAGTAGTATCCACAGAAATAGTCCGTATGGTGAAAGTAGGATGAACACAAATCTCCCATATGTCCGAGCTCTCGCTCATAAGGTATGCTCGCATGCGAGTCTTCCAATAAGTGTAGCCAAAAGCTTCTAGGGACGGGATTTTGCCAGAAGACGTCATGGTTACTACTTGGTTTTAGAATCGGTTAAGATATTAGAAAACCCTAACCTTTCTCTGATACCACTTGTAGGACCGAAAGTAGCGACCAGAGGGGGGGGGTGAATGAGCGCCTAAAAAATCCTTCCTAAACTATAATTTAAACCCAACACCCAAATGAACTTAACCAGACAAACAATATTTACAAAGCAAATATCAGGAATTAAAGTAGTCTAGCTTAAAAATGACCGGTGTCCTAATTAAACTGATATTAAAAATAATCTAAATAAAAATACTGCAGTAAATACAAACACCTAGAAAAATCACGATATATTTATTTTTCAGTCTAGGAATAAAATATTAATCAAATGAATAAGATATGCATCATTAAAAATTAATTCAGAAATAGACCGAAATAAATGACTGCGACTAATAAATGTTTCTTTTCTTTTTACATGAGAAGATTAAACAAATAAAAAAAACAATACATGATAACTGATAAAATTTGACAGATTAAAATAACAATGAAATTTTGAAATAGATTTTTAGCTAATCTATTAATAAATGATTATCTAGAAGATTTATCTGCCTAAAAATAGTAGATCAAAACTAACTGATCGAAATTTACCTGCGTCACTTTTCCTGCAAAAAGAACTCACCGGAACCGTGCAAAAATAAACATCGCCGTGGAGAAACGTGTCGTGACCTACACAAGACTGCTGCGCGTTGTTGTCTTTTTCGTCGTGCAGCAGGGAACCTGGCGTGAATAGCTGCTTGGCTGCAGCACTAGCGGGGCCCACACGATTTGCCGGCCAGTCAAAGCAATGCATGCAGCTGCGCAAGAAGCCGATGGCTGAAAAGAAAAAACTGCCGCACGCAAGGAATTAAACAATGAAAAGTGCCTGCAGTCTTGGCCTTCGTGCGCTAGGCATCTGCGTGGGGCCCACCGATTAATGTTGCCACCATGAAGAAGCGCTGGCGCGGAGCTCCTGCTGTGGTGGGGCCCGCTAGGCAATTTCGAGCACCCGCACGACGTAGCCTTTCTCCGTGTTGCTTCCGCCGGGGGCTTCTTCTACTACGAACCGGGTGCTGGCGATGAGAAACAGGAATGGCAGTGGTGGTTTCCAAGAGGAAGAAGATAAAAACTCTGATGAACTGTAGATTGATCTTTGGGGGGTGACTCCTAATACATAAAAGACTAATTTACCCTCGGGTAAAATTAAACTAACTCTAAAATAAAGTCCAAAATTACTAAAATATTCTTAGAAAAATCACCTGACTCAAATAAAATATTCTAAACTTAAAAAATAAATATTAATATCCTAAAAAATGAATTAATCATAGATTGTCAGTTTTGCGCCGAAACTGACAAAGCGTCCACCGTCTTCGCACCGGGTACCCGGATTGGGCCGACCTGAACACACAGCTTCCTCAGCCCGGCAATCGCTCGCCGCCCGTGTACCTGAGTCAAACCCAGTCAACAGACCAGTGGATCATCTGCCGCTCCTAGCCATGTACCCGGATTGGGCCAGTCCGACTCCGCGGCTCCTCTGCCCGACCGTCGCTCACTGCCCGTGTACCTGAGTCACATGCGCCTCAGACTCTTCAGGTCATCATATCTCCCTTCATTTGACTTCCGTTGACAATCACTCATCATATCTGAAATATCAAAACCATATTCTTCAACATGGTTTCTCACTCCTTACCCTGTAACAAGGATCGAATACTCAGCTATTCTAATACACATATTCGGACTACTTAAGCTATTATCCAATACGGAGGCTTGAGATAGTTCTTAAACACAAACTCACTGTTTATCTGTTCTTGATCTCAGAGAACCTGTTCGTGTAATCTTTTACGCTAACAGTTGGCACCGTCCGTGGGGAACCTAGTTCTAGAATCTAGTTCTCTACTGCTGACTGCACTTCAAAGAGCACTTACGGAGGGAGCCTCGGAGTCTCAAGATTCCGCGCACCCATCAGTAAGGTGCTTCCTAGTGCGGTTCGAAGGCCTTCCCTCGCCTTCCCATACCAATCAAAGTCCTCGGTCTTCGGACCTCTCCGTTGTTGGCTATGCCTCCCAAGCAAAGCCAAGCCTCGGGTCCTCTCCGAAGGTCCCCTCGGACCAACGGAGTCGGACCCTCAGCTGTTCCAGCGGGTCCCAAGGGCGCCGTGGGGCGTCGAGTGCCCAGAGGCCCTCGGGCTCCTCCTACGGTGCTCCAAACTGATTATGTCAGTTCTCAAGACCTGGAGTTACCCTCCGACGAAGACGAAGGCCTTCCTGAGGCCAATGCTACTCAGATAGCACGGCTTCAGGAGGAAGTGGCTAGATGGAGGCAAGAGGCCGCTTATCGCCTCCGCTCCCAAGCCTCCACCGAGACTCCAGAAGGGCCCCAAGACGGTGGTGCTCGCAATATTACCGAAGCAGTCCAAGTCCCGGAGGAGGCTAAGAACGCATCTTTTGATGAGGAGTCTCTGCTACATTCGGACTTGCAAAGGGTGCCCTTCGATCCCAGGTTCAAGGCCTCGAAGTTGCACAAGTACTCCGGCAGGTCAGGCCCCAGAGAATTTGCTCGCTCATATGCCCTGGCAATAGAAGCAAGCGGAGGGGTGCGCAACACTATGGCAAAATGTTTCCCCCTCGCTCTCGAAGGCGTGGCCCTCCGATGGTTCTGGTCCTTGAAGCCAGGATCGATCAGGTCTTGGGAACAATTGAAGAGGAAGTACGTAAGAAACTTCTAGGGTACCTTTGTGGCTCCGATGTAAACAGGGAGCTTGTTCCAGGTGAAGCAGCGAGCAGGGGAAACACTCAGAGAATACTTCACGTGATTCGCCCACACCAAGTCGCAGATCAAGGGCTTGTCTACCTCTTCAGTAGTCGACGCCGCCCGCGAAGGGGTGCTAAACCCCGATCTCCTCAACAAGCTCCATAGGAAGCCTGTGTCATCCATGGCACAGCTAATGGCGTACTTCAAACAGTATGCCAAGGCAGAGGAGGGCTATCTTCGATGAGCCGTAGCACCTGCACCAGCCCTTTGAGAAGTGAAGACGGAGCCCAAAGCCTCAGCTTCGCTACAACCCCCTTAGGACAATCGCTTCAGTGATCACAGGCGAGGAAATAAGCATTTCCATTCAGAGGTGCTAAGCATCGCACCCTCTGTTATCAACAGGCGCAAGGCTTCAAGGCTGGAGCACCAAAGCCTCAAGAAAGAGTACCTAGCAGGCGCCAGAGTTTTTTCTGCTGCGTGCATGGCGACAATAGAAGCCATGACACAAAGGACTGCAAGGCGGTGTTAGCCCTTCGAGGCGACTACCTAGGGAGAAGTACCGGGAGGGGTACTTCATATCGAGCCCCACCAGCGGCATGGTCAGAGCCTGTGCAAACCGTGGCCCGAGCCGGTGTCCCTGAAGCCCCCATGCGACTTCCGGTGGCCTACATTATGCCACCACCGAAGCAGGAAGACCCACAAGACCGCGGCAAGCGAGTGGTCCTACCCATCTCCGGAGGGGGGACCCTCGGAAGCATGTCCAAGAGGTAGTGGCGTGAATACGTCCGCGAAGTAGGGCACATTGGGACCTCGAGTTCCACGGAAGGAATGCTAGAATGGTCTCATGTGCCCATTTCTTTTACTGCCAGTGATGCCGCAGGGGTGAAGTTCCCCCATGCTGACCCCTTGGTCATTTCCGCAGATATAGCAGGGGTGGAAGTCCGAAGGATCCTGGTGGACGGCGGGAGCTCCGCAGACATACTTTTTGTCCAGGCCTTCAATCAAATGTGCATACCTCGGAAACATCTACTTCCAGCGGCCCGACCACTTCAAGGTTTCTCAGGATCGCCTCTCGATGCCCTCGGCCAGATAGGCCTCGAGGTTGCTTTTGGAGAGGGGCTTTTGGCTAGGGTGGAGGAGGTGATCTTCGACATCGTCGACGCCCCCTATGCTTACAACGCAATCTTCGGGCGAGGGATGCTGAACCAATTCGGAGCTATAGCGCATCACAACTATCTCTATCTCAAAATGCCCACGCAAGGTGGAGTTCTTACTGTTTCAGGAGACCAAGCTATAGCCCAAAGAATGGAGTATGGACACGGCCAACCGTTGGACCCCCGGCAAGTACATAGTGTGGCGGAGCACACCGAAGAGGTTCCGGAGGGTTCGAACTCTTCGAAGGGGCTCTCCCTTAAGCCAAGCCCGAAAGGTGACGTCGTGACGAAGATAATTTCAAAGGATGGCAAAGAATACCCAATACAGTTCGGCAAGGGGCTATCCCCCGAGATAGCTGCCTCGTTGGAAAAAGTCATCAAACAAAATTTGGACATCTTTGCCTGGACTGACGAAGACATCACCGGGGTTGATCGGAGTATCATCGAGAACAGCCTGCTCGTCAACCCGAAGGCTAGGCCAGTGTGCTAGGGGCTCCGCAAGCTGTCTACAGAAAGGGCAAGCCTCACCAAGACCGAAGTAGAAAAATTGTTAAGGGCTGGCATCATCAGGGAGGTAGCCCATACCGAGTGGTTGGCAAACCCCGTCTTTGTAAGGAAGAAGGACTCAAGCAAGTGGCGCATGTGTATTGACTTTACTTCATTAAATAAAGCATGCCAACGAGACCCCCACCCTATGCCCTGAATAGACCAGCTAGTAGATTCCACAGCCGGCTCCGAATTGTTAAGCTTCCTCGAGGCTTACTCCGGGTATCATCAAGTCTGGCTAAAGCATGAAGACGAAGACAAGACAAGTTTTATAACTCCGTCCGGGGTATTTTGCTATGTAAGAATGCCTTTTGGCTTGCGGAATGCCGGAGCCACATTTTCACGTTTAATTGCTAAGGCTCTAGGTCACCAAATAGGCCGAAATGTCGAAGCCTATATGGATGACATTGTAATAAAGAGTGCTCAAAAGCACCAGCATAGTCTAGACCTAGCTGAAACATTTGAGAGCCTCCGAGCATGTGGAGTACGCCTCAATCCTGAAAAGTGTATATTCGGGGCGCAAGCAGGGAAACTGCTAGGGTACTTAGTTTCAATCAAAGGAATCGAAGCTAGCCCAACGCAGATAAGTGCACTGAGCAAGTCCAGAAGCTAGCAGGAAGGCTCGCAGCTCTTAGTAGATTCCTGGCCAGGTCTACAGAACGAAGCCTTCCAATTTTCAAAACCCTAAAGGGGTCCGAAAGTTTCAACTGGACTCCGGAGTGCTAGAAGGGCTTCGATGATATTAAGGCATACCTCGGAAACCTGTCAACACTTATTGTGCCCCTCCCAGAGGAAACACTCCTCCTTTATCTCGCAGCAACAGGCTCCGCAGTAAGTGCAGTACTGGTCAGGGAAGTTGAGTTTAAGGGAAAACTGGTGCAGAACCCAGTTTATTTTGTTTCAGAAGCTTTGTCCGGAGCTAAGATAAGATACTCTAAGCTTGAGAAATTTTCTTATGCCCTAGTGATGGCCTCGTGGAAGCTAAGGCATTACTTTCTGGCACATAACCTAATCGTTCCTACCTCATACCCTCTTGGTGATATGCTCCGAAGCAAAGATTCTACGGGTAGGATCGGAAAATGGGCTGTCGAGCTAGCCCCCTTCGGAATTTCCTTCACGACAAGAACAGCTATCAAATCCCAAATCATAGCCGACTTCATAGCAGAGTGGACGCCATCTGCAGTTTGGGCTCTAGAGGAGCCCTCCAAAGGTTTATTGTCGCGCCCCGATTTAATAAATCAGGACTTTATTGAAATTCCATAGAAAATCAATAAAACAAGACGTTCATCATGCGACCACGTACAATACGGGCAATCATTCACGGTTCGTAGACCGCATTAATACAAAAGTGAATAAAGATGAAGAGAAACTAATAAAATAAGGGTCCTAGATGAACGCCTCCTTCCAGTCTCGCCTTGACTGGGTCGCTACTCCAGACCTTCATCCTCCTCGTAGTAGACGGGCTCTGATGGTGTAAGTCAACGGGGTGAGTACAGATGTACTCAGCAAGCCACCGAATGCAAATATAATGCAAGGTAATAACAAGGGAGATAGTGGCTAGTTTTGCGGAAGAAGCATAATTGTAAAGCATTAAATGTGATCAATTTATTAGTACTGAAAAGTAAACATGTGTATGCATCATCATCTTCTAACTCGAGGAGTACGTTTTACCTCCTCGCACAATAGTCCTTACATGCCATGATTAACTCAATCTTTCAAACAATTGTGAACTAACTGCGAGTAGTCACACAACCCGCCCTTGACCGTGGGCTCGGCTTTTCGAAAAGATTTAAATTACTCTGATCAGAGATGTACCACTGTACCCACAAGGCACGCACTCATCACTTACACCAAAGTGTAACGAGATGACCCATTTCACGGGAACTCGTGCCAAAACCTTCCATATGGTCTCCCCCGACTCAACAGCACCCTCTTATAGGTTTCGTACCGTGTCTCGCCATGTCGAGTTTCCACAATACCCCCCCTTGAGCCATCGTCGGTACAAGGCGCCCTGAGGGCTAGCCCCTTGCCCCCTCCACTATGGTGCCGTGAGACGGAGTGTTCCACACTTCCAGTTAGGACTTACCCATTAGACTTGTGGTTGGTACGAAAGTGCTTTGCAACAGATCCCGCAGACCGGTCCTTATAGTGCCCCGGGTGCGACATACCAAAACCCGAGCTTGCACCCGGAACCCACCATACTTATGACATGCCTAACTCCAACAGAGTCTAGAGACAAGAATAACAGGGTATTTCATATACCAGAATCCATCTAATCTACGACTCATTCTTTATATCCTATAGCAGTTGTGCCGGTACATTGGGCACTAGCTAATATAATATTTGTAGAGTGACAAGGAGTTAAGGCTCAATAAGCATGGCTTGGGTTTGCACACAAGGACGGGGATCTAATAAATATAAGTGTAGGGCTTGATTTTTGACTAATGCAATATTAACCTATGTGTTATAGCGATAATTTATTAAAACATGGGCTCAATATGATCAACTGTTTCCACAGAGGTGGTCGATGACTTGCCTTGATCAGCAAAGGGGGATGGAGGAACCTCGGGATAGAACTCCTGCTCCTCGACGAACTCGTAGTCTTCTCGATACGGAAAAATAAATAATACATTCAATAAACAGATAAAATTCACCAAATAAAAGAACATACATAGTGGTGTGTGTTTTTATGGGAAGTAATATTTTAATATTCTGAGTTTTTGCATAAACAGTAAAGTTTAATTTTTTAGGATTTTTCCCTAATTCATTTTGCTGAATTAATAATTTATCCCTAAGGGGTTTCTATTCTTTTATTTGCTAAAAATATTTTGGGTAACAGTAACATACTGTTTTTATGGCATTAATGTGTAGAGAATAATTTACTGAATTTAACAAAATTTGAATGGTGAAATTTGGAGTTAAATTGAGCAAGATATGAATTTTCAAAGTTTAAACAATTTTCTGGAATTTTATTTAAACTGGAAAATGGGTTCTGGTCCACGGTGAGCCAGGCCCACGGTGGACCGCGCTACTGTGCGCGTGGACCGAACTGATCTGGATCGTCCGATTCAGATCGAGCGGCCGGGCGCGAGGCGGAACGTTTAAATGAAAATGAACGGCTGTGATTAAAACGTGGCGGACGGGTACACGTGGACGCACCGGATGGATCCGGGGGTTTAAGTAACGATCGACGGCTGCGATCACACGATACCTCTTCGATCAGATCCGAGGGCCCGGATTAAATCCCGAAGGGATTTAATCGTGGCCCTCCGATCGTGATCGGATGGCCTCGATCTCGTCCGGCACGGCACGCCGTAAAGGGGTCGAGTACCCCTTCGTCTCCGGCGATCGCTCGCCGGAGTTGAAGTAGGGGAGGAGCTCGCAAAAACAGCTGGGGCGCTCTGGAGGGCTTCGGCTAGGGCTCTAGGTGGTGTGGGATGAGGGCGGCGACCACAGGGGTATAAATAGGGGGTCGCCGGCGGTCGGAATGGAAGGGAACCGAGGAAACCGAGAGGGCTCCTTCCAATTCCGGCGAGGGTTCCATTCTCCTCGGGTATGCTTCCTTATGCGCGAAGATGCGTCGCCATGGATGGAAAGGAGGCGGTGGCATGCGGGGGAGGTGATCCGGGGTGATCCAGGGCAATCTGGTGGCCGGCGGCGTGGAAGCAGAAAGCAATCACCGGAGAAGGGAAAGGGAGCGATCCCCTTCCATCGAAGACGAAGGATCTGACAGGTGGCCCCCACCTGTCAGCGGGCGCAACAGAAAAGGAAGGGCCGACAGGCGGGCCACGGTTGTCAGTGGGCGAAGGGGAGCGCGTGGAGGCTGACACGCGGGGCCAAGCGGGGCGCGGGCGGGAGGAGAGAGGGGAGGCGAGCGCCGACAGGCGGGCCCCGCCTGTCAGTGGGAGGGCGGTAATGGGCTGGGCCAAAAGGCCTTTGGAGGGAGTTTTAGGGTTTCGGCCCAATAAGATTAAAAATTGTTTTCTGATTAAATTTAATTTCAGAAATTCAAATATTTGATTAAGGGTTGAATCACTGTTGATAAAAATTTGTAAAAATTCCTAAAATCATATTTTGGTCTCTAGTTCATCTCATAAATTTTTCAAGTCCAGATTTGGAGTATTTCTCCCTGTTTGGCTTTATTTGGGTTCTTTTGTGATTTTTCCTTTAATAATAAATCCAGAAATGATTTAAATAATATTTTCTTTTATTTTATTCTTTTTTTAATTTCTGGGGTGTTACAATCCTATCCCCCTTACAGAGAATCTCGTCCTCGAGATTCGAATCAATCCTCGAATAGCTCAGGATGCTGTGCCTTGAGTTCATCTTCTTTTTCCCATGTAGCTTCTTCTACCGGATGATTGCTCCACTGTACTTTACAAAAACGGATGACTCGACTCCTGGTGGTCCTTTCTTTTACTTCCAATATCTTGACCGGCTTTTCCACATAGGTCAGATCCTCTTGAACATCCAACTGCTGAAGATCCACTTGTTCTGTGGGGACGCGGAGACACTTCTTGAGTTGAGATACGTGGAATACATCGTGCACTCCAGCCAATGAGGGTGGTAGTTCCAACTGATAAGCAACTTTGCCTTGGCGTCGGATAATGGGGAATGGTCCAACATATCAAGGGGCCAACTTTCCTCTCATGTTAAACCGTTGAGTACCACGGAGAGGCGTAACTCGAAGGTAGACATGATCTCCTTCTTCAAAGGCTAGGTCTCGGCGACGATTGTCTGCGTAGCTCTTCTGTCGTGATTGGACTGTCTTGAGTCGGTCTCTGATGATCCGTACCTTCTCTTCAGCTTCGCGAAGAATGTCTGTTCCGAATACTTGGGATTCACCGGTTTGGTCCCAAAGTAGAGGCGTCCTGCACTTACGTCCATACAGGGCTTCAAAAGGAGACATCTGAAGGCTGGCTTGATAGCTGTTGTTGTACGAAAACTCAGCGTACTGCAAGCTCTTGTCCCAAGTGGCTCCAAAATCCAAAACACATGCTCGAAGCATATCCTCCAATATCTGATTTACCCTCTCTGTTTGTCCATCTGTCTGAGGGTGGTAGGCGGTACTGAAATTCAATCTCGTGCCCATCTCCTCTTGAAGGTTCTTCCAGAAACGAGAGGTAAACTGACTTCCTCTGTCGGACACTATCTTCTTGGGCACTCCATGAAGACATACGATCCGGGCCATATATAGCTCTGCAAGCTTAGGGCCACTAAAGGTCGTCTTGACGGCTATGAAATGTGCTACTTTCGTAAGCCGATCGATGATCACCCAAATAGAATCGTACCCAAGTTGGGTTTTTGGTAATCCGGTGATGAAATCCATACCGATCTCTTCCCACTTCCATTCAGGCACTTTAAGTGGATGTAACAATCCTGCAGGCCTCTGATGTTCAGCTTTTACTCTCCTGCAGGTGTCACATTCGGCGACGAACTGTGCAATCTCCCTCTTCATACTAACCCACCAATAACGTTCCTTTAGGTCCTGGTACATCTTGGTACTGCCGGGATGAATGGAGTACAATGTCTCATGGGCTTCTCTCAGGATAAGGGTCTTTATCTCTGGCTTATCCGGTACACATATCCGGGTTCCAAACCATATGGTGCCATTTTCGTCCTCTGAAAATCCTGAGGCTTTTCCTTGTCTCATGTTCTTCCTAATGGCAGCTATATCTGGGTCCTCTAACTGGGCTTCACGGATTTGTTCGAACAAGACAGGTCGAGTCTCCAAGGTGGCTAGATATGCTCCTGTGGTCAATCCAAGATTCAGTTTTTCCATCTCCCTACATAACAGGGGCGCGTGTTCTTGAATCATTAAGGCTGTGCAATATCCCTTGCGACTTAATGCATCAGCTACCACATTTGCTTTTCTGGGGTGGTAGTGAATACCTAAGTCATAGTCCTTGATTAGTTCCAACCATCTTCTTTGCCTCAGATTGAGGTCTGGCTGTGTGAAGATGTACTTCAAACTCTTGTGATCCGTAAAGATTTCACAGCGATTTCCAACCAAATAGTGCCTCCAAATCTTAAGGGCGTGCACAACTGCGGCAAGTTCCAAATCATGGGTTGGGTAGTTCCACTCATGGGGTCTCAACTGACGAGAGGCATAAGAGATAACTTTTCCATCTTGCATCAAAACACATCCCAATCCTTGGCAGGATGCATCACAATAGACATGGAAGTCTTTCCGGATATCGGGTAGGGTCAGTATGGGTGCAGATACCAAGCGGGTCTTGAGGGTGCGGAAACTTTCCTCGCATTCAGGAGTCCATTCAAACTTCTCTCCTTTCTGCAACAACTTGGTCATTGGCTTGGCTATCTTAGAAAAATTCTCAATGAATCTCCGATAATATCCAGCCAAACCCAGAAAACTTCGTATTTCCGATACGTTCGTGGGTGGCAGCCAATCCGTAACTGCTTCTACGGTGGCAGGGTCCACTGCGATTCCTTGCGCCGAGATGATGTGTCCAAGGAACTTTACTTCAGCCGTCCAAAACTTGCATTTGCTGTACTTGGCATACAATTGGTGCTCCCTTAGCTTTCCTAAGGTTAACCGGAGGTGAGTCTCGTGCTCTTTCTGGTCCTTGGAATAAATGAGGATGTCGTCTATGAAGACCACGATGAATTTGTCCAAATATTCCATGAACACCTTATTCATCATATTCATGAAGAATGTAGGGGCGTTGGTCAATCCAAAGGACATAACCGTGCACTCATATAATCCATAACGGGTAGTGAAGGCAGTCTTGGGTATGTCCTCCTCTCGGATCCTTAACTGATGATAACCAGAACGCAAGTCGATCTTCGAGAATACTGTAGCTCCTTTTAGCTGATCAAAGAGATCGTCGATCTGAGGCAATGGGTACTTATTCTTGATGGTTACCTCATTCAGAGCGCGGTAATCCACACACATACGCTTCGCCTTGTCTTCTTTATTCTCGACGAAGATGACGGGAGCACCCCATGGCGATGTACTTTGTCTGATATAACCTTTCCTTTCAAGATCCTCCAATTGCTGCTTCATCTCAGCTAATTCATTAGCGGCCATCCGGTATGGTCGCTTGTAAATAGGGGTGGTTCCGGGCACCAAATCAATCCTGAACTCGATATCCCTCTTGGGTGGCATCCCTGGTAAATCCTCTGGGAACACGTCCGGGTACTCACAGACTATCGGTATTTCTTCCAAGGTAATCTGGTGCAGTCTTGATCTTCTGATCTTCAGTCTTGGCATCTGAAATGTGACGGCAGTCCCTTCTTCGCTGGTCACAGTCACTTTTCTCTGGGCACATTCTATTACTCCTTGGTATTTATTCAACCAATCCATCCCTAGAATGAGATCCAACCCTTGGCATTCTATTAGGATGGGGTTGGCCCAAAATACGGTGCCGTGGATATCTATCCATACCTTTGGGCTATATGTTAGGGCTAGAGTTTGTTTTCCCGGGGTGACTATTTGTACGGCTCTGGGTAGATCTTCTATGTTTAGATTGTTCTTTTCCACAAAATCAGTTGATATGAAGGAGTGCGTAGCTCCAGTGTCAAATAAAACCACGGCAAGTGCTGAATGTACCAAGAACTTACCCATCACTATCTCTGGTGTGGCTTGAGCTTCTTCAGCGGTGACGTGATTGACTCGGGCGCGGATGGCGGGGTTCGCGGCAACTCCTTGGACGCGCTTAGGATGGGGGCAAGAATTGGAGTAATGCCCCTCCTGGCGGCAGTTGAAGCATACCACGGGCTTGCCGTGCTTGTCGCGCAGGATTTCCGCCTTCTTTGCCGGCGCGGTTGGTGCAGCTGGGGCGGCGGGAGCGGGGCGAGGTTGTCCGGTTCTGGCATTGGCGGCGGGTGGTGCTGGACGATATACTGGTCGGGGGTGGTACTGCGGTGCTGATGAAGGTGGAACAAAGCGGGGTCTCTGGGCCATGCCCTGGTTTTGCCTGAAGGCTATCATCCGCTTTTTCTTCAGGTCGACCTTGTTCTGCTGGGTCTCCTGCATGATAGCTTTGTTCACCAACTTTTGGAAGTTGGCGAAATCTCCGGAGATAAGCTGTAGAGACAACTCATCCTTCAGTCCCCGGAGGAACTTGGCCTGTCTGGCCGCATCCGTACGGACCTCCTCAGGTGCGTACCTGGCCAGACGGTTGAACTCGTGCAGGTATTCTGTGACAGACCTGCTCCCCTGCTGCAGGTATCGAAACTCCTGTTGCTTCTGGGCTATAATGCCGTCGGGGATGTGGGCGGCATGGAAAGCGGCCGAAAACTCTGCCCAAGTGTTGGCGTGGCCCTCGGGCAGAGTCTCACGATGATTGTCCCACCACTCGGCGGCGGGACCATGAAGCTGGTGGGTGGCGAAGGCCACCCTCTCCTGCTCAGTGCAGGTCAGCAGATCGAGCTTCTTCTCGATAGCTCGCAACCAATCCCCAGCCTCCATGGGGTTGGTGGTGCTCGAGAAGGTCGGTGGGCGGACTCGGAGGAATTCCGAAAGCTGGGACGCGGGAGCGAGAGCTGGTGTGGCGGGTCGGGGCAGCTCAGGCTGTTGGTGGAGGCGGAAGAGATGAGCCTGCTGCTCCTGCATCTACTGCTGCTGCTATTGCATCTGATTCAAAAGGGCAGCAACCAACTGGTTCTGGGTGGCCATCATTTCAGCCAGAGTGGGGTGGTTGGCGACCGGGGCTTGCCTTTGCCCGGTGGCTCCCCATTGTGGCAAGTTGCCACTCTCTCCTCCGTTCTGAGGAGCGTCGGAGCCTTGGTTGTTGGTCATCCTGGATTTTTCAAGGTAGACACATTTATTTTAGTGAACTTCTTCATATTTTATTTCAAAAGATACCGTTCTTGCGGTTACATTTATTTAACTCTTCATTCATGCCTTATGTTTTGACATGAATGCTAATACAAGCAAGCAAAAATGAAAATAACAATCAACCGTAAAACTACGTCTATGGCAGCTCGGGGGACGGCTCAATCTCGGGCTCGTGGGAGACGGTCGGTGTCGAGGAGCTGGATGGTCCGGCGGGTGGTGCGTTGCGGGAGATCCTCTTGGGCCTCACAGTGGGGATCCGTAGGGGTTTCTTCCTGCGAGGCGGAAGAGGCGCGATCTCCTCAATGTCATTCTTCAATTCTCTGAGCTGCTGACGGAGCTGGGTGTGGACCGTGGCGCCCTGGCGTAGGAGCTCGTTCTGGCGCCTCAACTCCTCCACCTCGAGGGTCAACAAAGGGTTCTGCTCAAGCTGTCGACGGAGCTCGGCATTCTCACGGGTCAGGTTCTCCGAAGTGTGGCGGTAGAAGTCGATGGTGTCGCGCTGTCCATTGGCGTCCTGCAGTGCCTCGTGATGGAGATCATCCATGGCCTCCAACAAGCGCATGATATGACCAATCGTAGAATGGCGCTGGGAGAGTGTGCTGACGAAGACGCTGTGGGGACTCCCTGGAGTGCGAAGAGGCACGAAGCGGAAGTCCGTGTCATAGAGCTCACTGTCGTATCTCATCCGGAGCTCCGTGAGTGCCTGGAGGGCGGTGCGCTGACTGGCAACCAAGAAGGTAGGTCCTCCTCCGCGATAGGTGTGAGCGGTCTGAGGGGAGGGCTAGATGACGATGGTGACCTCGCAGAAGCTTTCTTCCTCGTCGGGGAAGACTCCATGGTACATCGGCTCATGCTCAAATCCGAGGAAGCTGACGAGCATGCGCAGCTCGCGAATGAATCCGGCCTCATCGCGAAGGTTCCCACTCATGGTACGGACCGACATCTACAAAAGAGAGAAAATTTTTGTGAAAACTTCAGAAGATGAGAAGGTAAGCAGTTTGTAAGAAAATATGGTCGATATATGTCCTAGGGTCAGGTCTGTTTGGCTTCCTACAGTCAAGTCGGCTCTGATACCATCTTGTCGCGCCCCGATTTAATAAATCAGGACTTTATTGAAATTCCATAGAAAATCAATAAAACAAGACGTTCATCATGCGACCACGTACAATACGGGCAATCATTCACGGTTCGTAGACCACATTAATACAAAAGTGAATAAAGATGAAGAGAAACTAATAAAATAAGGGTCCTAGATGAACGCCTCCTTCCAGTCTCGCCTTGACTGGGTCGCTACTCCAGACCTTCATCCTCCTCGTAGTAGACGGGCTCTGATGGTGTAAGTCAACGGGGTGAGTACAGATGTACTCAGCAAGCCACCGAATGCAAATATAATGCAAGGTAATAACAAGGGAGATAGTGGCTAGTTTTGCGGAAGAAGCATAATTGTAAAGCATTAAATGTGATCAATTTATTAGTACTGAAAAGTAAACATGTGTATGCATCATCATCTTCTAACTCGAGGAGTACGTTTTACCTCCTCGCACAACAGTCCTTACATGCCATGATTAACTCAATCTTTCAAACAATTGTGAACTAACTGTGAGTAGTGACACAACCCGCCCTTGACCGTGGGCTCGGCTTTTCGAAAAGATTTAAATTACTCTGATCAGAGATGTACCACTGTACCCACAAGGCACGCACTCATCACTTACACCAAAGTGTAACGAGATGACCCATTTCACGGGAACTCGTGCCAAAACCTTCCATATGGTCTCCCTCGACTCAACAGCACCCTCTTATAGGTTTCGTACCGTGTCTCGCCATGTCGAGTTTCCACAATACCCCCCCTTGAGCCATCGTCGGTACAAGGCACCCTGAGGGCTAGCCCCTTGCCCCCTCCACTATGGTGCCGTGAGACGGAGTGTTCCACACTTCCAGTTAGGACTTACCCATTAGACTTGTGGTTGGTACGAAAGTGCTTTGCAACAGATCCCGCAGACCGGTCCTTATAGTGCCCCGGGTGCGACATACCAAAACCCGAGCTTGCACCCGGAACCCACCATACTTATGACATGCCTAACTCCAACAGAGTCCAGAGACAAGAATAACAGGGTATTTCATATACCAGAATCCATCTAATCTACGACTCATTCTTTATATCCTATAGCAGTTGTGCCGGTACATTGGGCACTAGCTAATATAATATTTGTAGAGTGACAAGGAGTTAAGGCTCAATAAGCATGGCTTGGGTTTGCACACAAGGACGGGGATCTAATAAATATAAGTGTAGGGCTTGATTTTTGACTAATGCAATATTAACCTATGTGTTATAGCGATAATTTATTAAAACATGGGCTCAATATGATCAACTGTTTCCACAGAGGTGGTCGATGACTTGCCTTGATCAGCAAAGGGGGATGGAGGAACCTCGGGATAGAACTCCTGCTCGTCGACGAACTCGTAGTCTTCTCGATACGGAAAAATAAATAATACATTCAATAAACAGATAAAATTCACCAAATAAAAGAACATACATAGTGGTGTGTGTTTTTATGGGAAGTAATATTTTAATATTCTGAGTTTTTGCATACACAGTAAAGTTTAATTTTTTAGGATTTTTCCCTAATTCATTTTGCTGAATTAATAATTTATCCCTAAGGGGTTTCTATTCTTTTATTTGCTAAAAATATTTTGGGTAACAGTAACATACTGTTTTTATGGCATTAATGTGTAGAGAATAATTTACTGAATTTAACAAAATTTGAATGGTGAAATTTGGAGTTAAATTGAGCAAGATATGAATTTTCAAAGTTTAAACAATTTTCTGGAATTTTATTTAAACTGGAAAATGGGTTCTGGTCCACGGTGAGCCAGGCCCACGGTGGACCGCGCTACTGTGCGCGTGGACCGAACCGATCTGGATCGTCCGATCTAGATCGAGCGGCCGGGCGCGAGGCGGAACGTTTAAATGAAAATGAACGGTTGTGATTAAAACGTGGCGGACGGGTACACGTGGACGCACCGGATGGATCCGGGGGTTTAAGTAACGATCGACGGCTGCGATCGCACGATACCTCTTCGATCAGATCCGAGGGCCCGAAGGGATTTAATCGTGGCCCTCCGATCGTGATCGGATGGCCTCGATCTCGTCCGGCACGGCACGCCGTAAAGGGGTCGAGTACCCCTTCGTCTCCGGCGACGGCGGGCTCGGGTGCGGCTATGGCGGCGACGGAGAGGGCCTAGGGACCTAGCTAGGGCCAAAAATGGAACGCGGAGGTGATGGGGGTCACAATGATACCTCCGGTGACGACGGAGGGCGACGGACGGCGGCCGGCGGCGAGGGTAGACGAGCAGGGCGTTCGGGTGGTCGACGGCGACGGCGATCCGGCGGCGTCCTCGACCAACGGAGTGGATGCCGAGGTGGGGCGGTCGACGACGGACTCGACGGTGGTGGTGGCTAGGGCGGCGGGGGTCCGAGGCGACGGCGATCGCTCGCCGGAGTTGAAGTAGGGGAGGAGCTCGCAAAAATAGCAGAGGCGCTCTGGAGGGCTTCGGCTAGGGCTCTAGGTGGTGTGGGATGAGGGTGGCGACCACAGGGGTATAAATAGGGGGTCGCCGGCGGTCGGAATGGAAGGGAACCGAGGAAACCGAGAGGGCTCCTTCCAATTCCGGCGAGGATTCCATTCTCCTCGGGTATGCTTCCTTATGCGCGAAGATGCGTCGCCATGGATGGAAAGGAGGCGGTGGCATGCGGGGGAGGTGATCCGGGGTGATCCAGGGCAATCTGGTGGCCGGCGGCGTGGAAGCAGAAAGCAATCGCCGGAGAAGGGAAAGGGAGCGATCCCCTTCCATCGAAGACGAAGGATCTGACAGGTGGCCCCCACCTGTCAGCGGACGCAACAGAAAAGGAAGGGCCGACAGGCGGGCCACGGTTGTCAGTGGGCGAAGGGGAGCGCGTGGAGGCTGACACGCGGGGCCAGGCGGGGCGCGGGCGGGAGGAGAGAGGGGAGGCGAGCGCCGACAGGCGGGCCCCGCCTGTCAGTGGGAGGGCGATAATGGGCTGGGCCAAAAGGCCTTTGGAGGGAGTTTCAGGGTTTCGGCCCAATAAGATTAAAAATTGTTTTCTGATTAAATTTAATTTCAGAAATTCAAATATTTGATTAAGGGTTGAATCACTGTTGATAAAAATTTGTAAAAATTCCTAAAATCATATTTTGGTCTCTAGTTCATCTCATAAATTTTTCAAGTCCAGATTTGGAGTATTTCTCCCTGTTTGACTTTATTTGGGTTCTTTTGTGATTTTTCCTTTAATAATAAATCCAGAAATGATTTAAATAATATTTTCTTTTATTTTATTCTTTTTTTAATTTCTGGGGTGTTACATTTATGGACAATATTTTCTGACAGAGCTTATCAAGCATCTAGTGCCGGAGCTGGAGCGGTCATCATATCATTGTCAGGGCAAAAGGCCATGTATTCTGCGAGGCTCAACTTTAAGACCACCAATAATATCGCAGAATACGAAGGGGTCCTGCTAGGCCTCCGAAAGGCAAAGGCACTTGGAGCAGCAAGGATAATAATTAAAACAGATTCCCAAGTCATCGCGGGGCATGTTGACAAGAGCTTTTAAGCAAAGAACCCACATCTAGCGCAATGCCTCGAAGAAATCCGCAAGACTGAAGCAGCATTCAAAGGATTTTCTGTTCGAAGTATCCCTCGTGCAGATAATCAACTCACAGATATTCTATTAAAAGCTGCAGCCGAAGCATTGGACCTTCCGGAGGGTGCTTTCTATGAAGAACTAGTCAAGCCCGCAGTCAATCAATTACCCTCCGCAGAAGTACTTTGCATTCCAGCTATAGATTGGTGGGCTCCGATAATGGATATCTTGCAAGGTGGCACAGATTCTTCAGAGGGTCCGGATGTCCGAAGATTGAAAGCAAGGGCTCGAAATTATAAGCTTTTCAACGAAATATTGTACAAAGACGGAGTGTGTTCTCCTCTACTCCGATGCATCTCCCAACCCAAAGGCCAAGACATACTTCGGGACATTCACGAGGGTTTATGCGGAAGCCACCTGGCCCCTCGTGCTCTAGCAGGCAAGACACTTCGGCAGGGGCTCTACTGGCCGACAATTGTAAGAGATGTAGAGGAGTTGGTTCGAACCTGCCAAGGCTGCCAATGGATGGGAAGGCCAAGGGGCTATGGGTCGAAGAGCTTCCCAAGATCTTGTGGTTCATTCGAACCACTCAAACCAGGTCCACATGCTTTACCCCATTTAGGCTACTATTCGGAGATGAGGCCATGACTCCTACGGAGCTCAGGGGTGGATCCCTTCGTGTAGTGCAGTCCGGAGATGAAGATTAAAGAAACACTTCGCTAGAGTTGTCAGAAGAAACAAGGCTTCGAGCTGTCGCCAATCTGACGAAGTACCAAGGCCAAACAAAATCATGGTATGACCCAAAGATCAAGCTGAATGAGCTCAGACCAGGTCATTTAGTTTTGCGAAGTGTAATAGCCCCGGGGAAGCTAGGAAATAAATGGGAAGGACCATATATTATCCTACGCTCAGGGTGCCCCGAATTGTTTAAATTAGCTAATTTAGAAGGGGAAGAATTGAAACATGCATGGCATGTAGAGCACCTTAAGCGTTACTACGCTTAGGGGCTCCTTGTAGTCACTTGTAAAAATTCCTTTTCTAAATAAAGTGGAGGGTCGAATCTTGTTTGCTCTTAGAATATCCCTTACTCCTGGTGGACGCATCAGGAGGACGGAGATGCTTGCGGAGTCAACCATCTTTCTCAGAACCCAGGCAACAGCCTGCGAACCATGGGTTCAAGGGCTTCGTTGCCAACCTACGGATTCCAAGCTCCGGCTTGTTAGGATCCGTAGAAGAGTCTAAGGACTTTAAAAGGATAGATTTTTGGCCTCCGGGTTCGAAGTATCTGTAAAAGAGCCGAAGGTGGCCAACCTACGGATTCCAAGCTCCGGCTTGTTAGGATCCGTAGAAGAGTCTAAGGACTTTAAAAGGACAGATTTCTGGCCTCTGGGTTCGAAGTATCTGTAAAAGAGCCGAAGGTGGCCAACCTACAGATTCCAAGCTCCGGCTTGTTAGGATCCGTAGAAGAGTCTAAGGACTTTAAAAGGACAGATTTCCAGCCTCCGGGTTCGAAGTATATGTAAAAGAGCCGAAGGTGGCCAGCCTACGGGTTCCAAGCTACGGCTTGTTAGGATCCATAGAAGAGTCTAAGGACTTAAAAAAACAGATTTCTGGCCTTCGGGTCCGAAGCATCTGTAAAAGAGTCGAAGGTGACCAAGCAATAATGTTTCAAGGCTCCGGCCAATAAGAAACTTTTAAAGTCCTAAGCGACTAGTATAGGAGCCTGCATATATAGATTCAGCTTCGACACCTACACAAATCATAATACAAACCTATGTTCAAAGAACTCTACAAAAAGATAAGTATGGTCATTAAGTGTTGTGCGAAGCATTGATTTGTTGTGCACGTCATTGTGTTCGACGGACCTTATTGCAACGTGTAAGGTCCCCCACCCACAAGGAGGGGTAGGAGGGTAAAGAACAACAAGATGCTTTCAGTACAACTCATATTAATCTGTCATACTTTTACATCAAGAGAAATTTTGGTCCAAGCCTAAGTAAAATCGGAGACCCTTTCGGCCTCTATGGCTACGTTGACCTTCGGAGCTCGAAGCTGCTGGGATTGTCCTTTTAGTTCGAGTACTTCTCTTCTTCTTCAAGGCTCGCAATTTCTTCTGCTCTTCTTGAAGCTCGGCCCAAGTCATAAGTCTTTCGGAGTTATCCTCCACAGGGACTTTGGCCTGGTACTCCGAGTCAGACCAATCTATTTGTTCGGAGGATGAAGAGTCCTTCTCCTTTTCCTCTTCCTTGATGAAAGATAGGACTTCTTGAAAAACTTCGAGGATTACCTCCCCCTTGTCTCCACGAGGAACAGAGAAGCGGGAGCGGCGGTAAGGCCTTAAGCTCTCAAGGATTGACCACTGCTTCCGGAGCCCTTCGTTAATTTCCAATATTTCGAAGTCAGGTTCCGAATTGGCATGACAGAACCTAAAAAATAAAACACCCAAACAAGTCTTTTGGTTTTAACTTTTCATTAATACGAGGGGCTTTAAAAGATTTCTTATACATAATCTAGTGCCCTACGAGCTAGACCTATGGGTCGGTTAGCGGAGCAGGAGGTGTCGGAGCCGGCGAGGCTAGAAGCGGTGGCCTCGTTTGTGCTTGCTTCTGCCGACGGGCCTCATCGATCCAAGCTTTAGCTATAGCCTTGTGGTCCGTCTTCCAGGTTGACCGGAAAACTTCCCAAGCCGAGGCTACATCTACTGAAGGATGCAACAAGCTCTCGGAGGCAAAGCTTCTGGGTGTCGAACCCCTGACCAGAGCGATAGGAATTTGAAGGGCTTCGAGGTGACAGAGGACTCCTATTCCAACGCACTGTCCGGAGATCTCTCCGTACCGGATGCCGGAGCCCATCATCAGCGACGTCGCCACTTGAATCTTCTTCAACTTCTGGTCAAGGGGCTCGCTGGTGAGGAGCCATGCTGAAGAGCGTGGGCCTCATGGCTCCAGATGTGATGAGTCATTGTCAACGGTAGTCAAAGAGGACTGAAAAGAGAGAGAAGACCTGCTGCGTCTGGGCCGCGTGTGACTCAGGTACACGGGCAGCGAGCGACTGTCGGGTAGAGGGGCTGGCCCAATCCGGGTACATGGGCTAGGAGCAGCAGAGGATCCACTGGGCTGTTGACCAAGATTGACTCAGGTACACGGGTGGCGAGCGATTGCCGGGCTGAGAGAGCTGTGGAATCGGGCCAGCCCAATACGGGTACCTGGTGCAAAGTCGGTGGACGCTTTGTCAGTTTCAGCGCAAAACTGACGACCGCTGATCTTGGATCGGACCGTCCTGGAGTGAAGTCGTAGTTGCTACGAAAGCTCCGCTTTCGGATAAGTCATATGTAAATAGGAGTTTACTATTTTCTCCTTAGGCCCACAGTCAGTCAGTCGAGTCTATAAAAATATCCTAAGGGCAGTTTGGTCTTTTCCTTTTATTTCAGCGTCTGTAAAAAAACCTAAGGGTCTTTTGGTATTTTCCTAGTCTATTGGGCTGCCTATAAATAGGGCCCCAATCCCTAGGGTTAGGTTAACTCACTTTAATCTAATCATCTGAGTTCACTTTCCCCACTGTGTTCCGGACTTGTTTTTGTCTCTGTGTGCGCCGCCAGCGATTTTGTGTTCCTGTTCGTTTCTCATTCCCATGAGCACCGCCGTCATTGGGGATCACGGTTCCATCAGGATCTGCATCCAGGCACATCGGGAAGCCACCTAATCAGGTTTTATTCTTCTATTCTTAGTCATCAAACGACACGGTGTGGCTCGTGTTTACTGTTGCCTCGTTTTACGTGCCTAGTTCATCTGTGTGCGATAGCTGTTGTTTTTGCTACATTGCGTTCCTGCCATCTGCTTTCATCATGAGAAGTATTTTACTGTGTTTTTTATTCTACGCATGATCTGCAGAAATTACTTCCTGCATGCATGTATTATCTTGGGCTGTGTTGCACGTAGTTTCATGAATAGTTTATTTTAATTCTTGTTGTCGTTGCTTCCTGGCAGAACGTTTTGGAGGATTTAACTCTTGCTTTGAAAATTGTTCTTAGTCTTTGCAGCTAGGGTCACTAGGCTTTTTGATTTTGTGCTTGTAGGCTGCAGGAAGTACTCAAGTCTTTTTGTTGAATTATTTTATTCGGTATGTCGCAAGTTCGTAGAGGATTGCCCTGCTTGTTTATCATTTCTGCACAGTACTAGCTACATAGCCCTTGGCAGGAGATTCTGTTTGAAACTGTTTGTTGCAGGTTATGATGGCCTAAGAAGAGGCACATTGGCTGTTTTTCTAGGCTGCTGTTTGTCAGGCTACTGATAAGTCTTGTTCTAGCCTGTGCAGTAGACAGCTGTAGCTACTTGCTTTCTCTCTGTTCGGTGTAAAAGCTGAAGTCCGATTTTTATGTGTCTGTGAAACATTTTCTAAAGCAGCAGCCGATTAGCTTCGAAGGTTGTATTTTTCTGGAGTCCCTACTTTCGTTTTGGCGTTCTTCGAAGCTCACTTTGACACGTAGAAGTGCTCCGTTTATGAAGTCATTTTCTGAGGCGCATTTGCTGGTTTCGAAGTTCAGACCGAGGGCTACAGCGAAGCACACTTCGCTGGTGCTAAATCTTTTCTTTTCTATTCGTTCTTCCTTGCGAAGCTGCCTGTCTGAAGTCTGTGTCAGTCCAAAGTCCTTCACTGAAGCCTTGCTGTGTTCGAAGCCCTGCGAAGTTTAGCGCAAGTTAGTTCTGACCGAGCGAAGTTCCTAGCTCGTGCAGACTTCGCTTGCTCTAGTACACCGGCTGTCATGTCGGAGAGGTTGCGGTACGAAGTCTGAGCGTGGGACCTACCTACAGTAGTGCAAACTCTGATTCTGTGTTTTAAATCGAAGCCCACAGAACACCCTTCGCTGTTATTTGTGCATGGGTTCAGAGTTTTCTTTGGAGTTTTTGGGCTTCGATTGCACTGGCTGTCTGCAGTAGGTTTCGAAGTTTGTTTGTGGGCTCCGACTGACGAAGTCTGTTTTTCAGAGTATGTCTGCAGGCTTCGAACATGGGTTAATAGACTTCATTTTAGAGATTACTTTAAACAGTACTAGTTTTGTCTCGTTTTACATGGTGTTGACCAGTTGACTCTTTTTGATGATGCGTGAACTGTTTATGTTTTAAATGACAAATTAATCTACCTATTAGCATTGTGTTGGTGTATCTTCATTTAGGACACCGGTCATTTTTAGGCTAGATTATTTTTAGCTCTGTTGATCTGTTTGCTTTATGCTGCTAAGTCTGTTGAGGTGCGTTGGGTGTTGGGAACAGGCCATTTATTCGAAAGAATTTTTTTAGGCGCCCATTCACCCCCCCTCTGGTCGCTACTTTTGGTCCTACAAGTGGTATTAGTGCCTGGTTAGGGTTTTTCCATACCTTAACCGGTTCTAAACCCCAGTAGTAATCATGACGTCTCCTGGAAAGGTCCCGTCCTTGGAAGCTTATGGCTATAATTATTGGAAGACTCGCATGCGAGCCTATCTCTTGAGCCAAAGCTCGGACATCTGGGACATTTGTGTTCACGCTACATTTGTCATATTGCCAGTTGCTGAGCGTGATTCTCTTGGTATCATCGCCCAGCATCTGAACAATAACAAAGCTGTGAACATTTTGTTTTCTGGTTTAGGTCCCACTGAATTTGAGTGCGTGAGCCATCTCACCACTGCGAGAGAGATCTGGGCTACCCTTCAGGCACACCATGAGGGGACAGCTCAGGTCAAGGCTCGGCTCTATCATACCTACCGGCGTGAATATGAGAACTTCACACAAAAGCCGGGTGAATCTATTGAAGCGTTGTTTTGTCGTTTTCAATCGATCATAAAAAAGCTTCGGGACAACAAGGCAGAGGGTGTTCAGTTAGTCTCAGATCATGAGCAGGCGCTCAAGGTTCTCCATACCTTGGACCCTAAGATCTGGGAGATCAAGGTATCCTCTATCATTGAGAGCACATCTTATGATACCTTGACCATTTCTGAGTTGTTTAGCAAGCTGAAGGCCACCGAGGTTGATACCCAGTTGAGATCAAATCTCACTGGCTCTAGATCAAAGTCTCTGGCCCTTGCTACACCTTCTGTTGATCCCTCTTCTATGAGCTGTGCTGGGTTCTCTTTGATGTGTATCACTGAGGACCAGCTTGAGTCTTTGGGAGATGATGACCTGTGTATTTTTAACAACCGGGTGCGTCATGTTTATGACAAAAGAATGTTCAAAATACACGACACGAAATCCGGGTGCTTTGAGTGTGGTGACCCAGGACACTTTATCGTCGACTGTCCCAAGCGCAATGGTCACAAGAAGGGCATCGGTGGTGGCTTCCATGACTCCGGCAAGCACGACAACTCTTCCTTCAACAAGGGCAAGCCAAATACCAGATTCTTCAGAAAGGCCCTGAAGGACTACCGGCGAGAGAACAAGAAGCGCGACAAGGCCTTCTTCGCCGAGATGGAGAAGAGCTACTCCAAGCATTCCACGTCTTCTTCCTCTTCATCGAGCTCAAGCGATGAGGAGATCGTCATCAGGAAGGGGAAGGACAAGGACGATCTGGCGGGCCTTTGCTTCATGGCCTTCGGGGACAGACCGAAGAGCCGCTCACATCAGTGCCGAAGATCCCGCAAGAGCTTCTGCTCAATGGCTCTTGGGGATATGGAAGAGAAGGGCTCCTCCGATGACTCCGACGACGATGACAACGAAAAGGTATCATCTTATGAACGTGAAATCGTTGATTTACTTGAAAGCAATCGTCAGGAGTTAAAATATCGGGAAAAACTGCTTAGAGGGGCTAAGAAGAGGATAGGTGAATTAGAGAGTGAGCTTACCGTGGCCAACGGCAGAATTGAGAGTCTATCTTCTTCCCCTTGCTTGGGTGATAGTAGTGAGTGCCCAAAGTGTGAGGTGCTTCTGTGTGACCTGTCGACTCTGAAGTCCAGGTACACAGAAAGGGTTGATGAAAGAGACGCTTTGGCCACTGAGCTTGAAAGCGCTCAGCTGGAGCTGAAAGATGCTCAAGCCACTGTCGTCGTGCCCTGTGCTGATTGCCCATCTCATCTAGCTAGTATAGCCGAGCTGAAAGCCAAGGGCGATGTGCATTTGGATGATTTGGAGAGAGTGAGAGTTGAGCTGGCACAGACTAGGCTAGAGCTTGAGACACTGTCAGTTCCACCCACTGTCTGTGAGAACTGCTTGTCTCTTAGACTGGAGTTGATTAAGCTGAAAGCCAAGAAGTCTGTCCAGGTAGATAGCGAGTGTGAGACCTGCTTGTCTCAGGTGGAGGTTCTAGCTTCCTTGAGAGAGGAGCTAGCTGATTCTCAGAATGAAAATTTTTACCTCTGTTCTATCCTGAGTTGGATCAGTGCCAGAGAGCCACAACTCGGCATGATGATCCAGCAGTTTAAGAGGCAGGATGGGTTTGGGGTAGGCTACACCTACACCAAGGCTGACGTTGAGAGTGCCATTAGCCGAGCAGTGGAGTGGAGTAAAATGACTCCTGAGCAGAGATATCCCAAGACTCACTCCACTAAGTCTTTCCAGGCTAGTCAGCCCAAGGATGGAGTGATCCATGAACAACCCAAAGCTCCACCAAAGAAGCATCTGGGTTCCAAAGCCCAAACACCTCCACACTTCTCTTGACTCTCTTCCTGGACCCTCTCAACCCAAGAACACTACACCAAACACCACTAAGCCCAAGAAACCCAAGCCTCAACCACATCCCAAGAAGCCCACCTATTATTGTGAGTACTATCAGAGAGACGGGCATCTTGCGGAGTTTTGCTTCAGGAGGAATTGGGTTGAGAGAGCAGAGAGAGCTCATGGTGGTCAGGAGCAGTTCTACCAGCAGGGTGGTAGACTGAGAGTTCCTCGACGCGGGGAGAGGCTGGAGGCCAGGCCGCGTCGTGTAGGTGGTGGTAGAGGAGATGACTTTCGTGACCGTGCTCCAGATGGTGGTGTTCGTTCCGGCAGAGCTTCAGGCTATTTTGGCTACGGTCCTGGACCTCGTGGCCGAGGCTTTAGGAAGAACCATGGACCACGTCTTGAGCCGCGCTTTGGTCCAAACTCTTATGATGATTTCTGCTTTCCGTCTTTTGAGCAGATGGCTTGACACTGGTTTAGCTCTTTTGCTAAACCTGGTGCCGGACCATTTGCTCCCCCTTACAACCACTGATTGTGTAGGATCGGGGACTGAAGGACGTTTGGATCATGGACTCAGGATGCTCTCGCCACATGACGGGACATCACAGATGGTTCTCCAGTCTCGCTTCCCCAAGCTCCAAAGAGTACATCACCTTCGAGAACAGTGGTCAAGGGAAGGTAAACGAGATTGGCTCAATTCGCATCTATGACCATTTCTCTTTAAAGAATGTTGCTTTGGTTGGAAACTTGAACTTCAATTTGATTTCTGTTTCGCATCTTCTTGAGGATGGGTTAGAGGTTCGCTTTAAGAAGGGCAGTTCTTGTGTGATTGATTCTAGAGGGTCTTTGATTTGCCAGATCTTACCTTTTGGTAAGGTTTTTCGGATTGACTTCTCTAGTTCTTTTGGCCCTTCTCCCTGTTTGATTGCTGGATCCTCCTTTGAGCTCTGGAAGTGGCATAGGAGGTTAGGTCATTTGAGTTTTGATCTTCTAGTCAGGTTGAGCTCTATGGATCTCATCCGAGGATTGCCCAAGCTTAAGATGGAGAAGGATCTAGTTTGCCATCCCTGTCGTCATGGGAAAATGGTTGCCGCTTCTCACTCACCTGTGACTCAGGTGATGACTTCGTATCCGGGCGAGCTATTACACATGGACACTGTTGGTCCAGCTCGGGTACGCTTAGTCGGTGGGAAGTGGTACGCGCTTGTGATTGTTGACGATTTTTCTCGATTCTCATGGGTTTTCTTTTTGGAGTCTAAGGATGAAACTTTTCATTTTGTTCATGACCTGATTTTGAAGCTGAAGAATGAGAACAATGGTCGGATGAGAGCAATTCGCTCTGACAACGGCTCTGAGTTCAAGAACTCTCAGTTCGTCAGCTTCTGTAGTGATCAGGGTCTTGACCATCAGTTTTCTGCTCCTTACACTCCCCCACAGAACGGTGTTGTGGAACGAAAGAACAGCACGCTAGTCGAGATGGCCAGGACGATGTTCGATGAGCACAGGACTCCTAGGCGTTTTTGGGCTGAAGCCATGAACACGGCTTGCTATCTGGCCAACCGCATTTTTCTTAGAGCTTACCTAGGTAAGACTTCATACGAGTTGCGGTTTGGCAGACAGCCCAAGGTGAGCCACTTGCGAGCATTTGGCTGCAAGTGCTTTGTGCTCAAGAAGGGAGGGCATTTGGACAAGTTTGAGTCTCGTTGCTGGGATGGAGTTTTTCTTGGCTATGCTTTGCATTCTCGAGGTTTCCGTGTTTGGAACCTCGACTCCCAGCAGCTTGTCGAGACTTGCGAGGTTTCATTTGATGAGTCTTTGCCTTCTTTGAACCCTTCTTTTGAGCATTCTGGTGATGGTGAGCTCGGAGAGTCCATCTTCGAGGAAGATGATGACACTCCAGCTGCTGATGAGGGTGGGCCTTCTGCACAGCCTGCAGAACCCACACCTTCTAAGACTTCGACTGAGGACGAGGGCTGACCTCTGATCACTTCTTCCACTTTGATCGAGCCCCCTCAGTCGAGTTCAGAGGTGCCAGCTGCTGACTCCGGTGAGGTGACTTCAGATCACCAGGGATCCCGAGCAGTTCAGCGTGATCACCCCTCAGAGCTCATCATCGGTGATTTATCTGCGAGGACTTTGCGTTCGTCTGTTGACTCTCTTGCTGTGTTTGCTAAATCTGCTTTTGTTGCATCTTTTGAGCCCAGAGATGTTTCTCATGCTCTTTCTGACTCACATTGGATTAATGCTATGCAAGAAGAGCTTGAGAATTTTGTCCGCAATCGGGTTTGGACACTGGTTGAGCTGCCACCCGGATGCAACCCCATAGGCACCAAGTGGGTGTTCAAGAACAAGCAAGGTGAAGATGGGGTTGTGGTGCGCAATAAAGCTCGACTGGTTGCCCAGGGTTTTTGCCAGAAAGAGGGTATTGATTTTGAAGAAACTTTCGCCCCTGTTGCCCGTCTTGAGTCCATTCGCATTCTCTTAGCTTTTGCCGCTTCGAAGGGTTTTAAGCTTTTTCAAATGGACGTCAAGAGTGCTTTTCTGAACGGGTATATAGAGGAGGATGTGTATGTTAGGCAACCCCCCGGTTTTGAGAACCCCAAGTTTCCTTGACAAGTTTTTAAGTTGCAGAAAGCTTTATACGGTCTGAAGCAAGCCCCCAGGGCTTGGTATGACCGGCTAAAGCAGTTTTTGTTGGGGAAGGGCTTTGTGATGGGTTCTGTGGATAAAACTCTTTTCTTACTCAGAGATGCTTCAGATTTTTTAGTCGCTCAGATTTACGTGGACGATATTATCTTTGGTGGTACTACTAATGATCTTGTGTCCAAGTTTTCTGAGCAGATGCACAGCGAGTTTGAGATGAGCCTCATGGGTGAGCTCAAGTACTTTTTAGGGCTCCAGATCAAGCAGACCAAGGACGGCACCTTCATCCACCAAGGTAAGTACACTCGTGACATGTTGAAAAAATTTGAATTTGGTGTAGAGCTGAAGCCTCATATGACCCCAATGGGAACATCTGGGGGCCTGGACAAGGACGAGAACGACGTCAAGGTCAATGAGAGAGAGTTTCGAGGGATGATCGGTTTGCTGTTGTACTTGACGGTGACAAGACCGGACATTCATTTCGCCGTGGGGCTGTGTACGCGCTTCGAGTCTTCACCACTTGCGTCTCATCAGCAGGCTGTCAAGCGCATCTTTAGGTATCTTACCTATGCGCCTGATCTTGGTCTTTATTATTCAGCATCATCATCTCTTGATTTATCTGGATTTTCGGACGCTGACTTTGGTGGACGCACTTTGCTCCTTTGCCCAAGAGGTCGAGGCCGAGCGCGTCGTCCTTCGGGCGGAAGTTGAAAGACTCCGCCAAGAGGCTGCTACTTCGAGCGCGCAGTTGGTGGAGCTCCAGGGGGCTCTTATCCAGGCGATGGCCCATAAGAGCTCTTTAATGCTCCAGGTGGCCGAAGTGTTTGCGACTGCTGTAGGGCTAGAAACAGCGGAGAAGAAGAACTCCGGCATGGCGGACCGTACCTTGGAGGCTCTTCAGGGTACCTTGGAGTACTTCGGCACTATGTGCCCTTCGTCTTCTGCTGTGACCCACGAGCCCCTTGACCGAAAGCTGACGAGGATCCAAGTGGCTTCGTCGCTGATGATGAACTCCGGCATTTGGTACGGAGAGATCTCCAGACAGTGTGCCGGCATTGGGGTTCTTCGTCACCTTGTGTCTCTTCGGATCCCCCTCGGCTCAGTCGGGGGTTCGACCCCTAGAGGCTTCGTGAGAAACCAAGGGTTGGTTTCAGTGTTTGTGATGAGTGATTGACAGGCTTTTTACCCTCTGTTCGAAGGGTACCTCCGAAGGGTGTTCGGAGGTTGGACCTCCGAAGGTGTTCGGAGGAGGGTACCTCCGGAGGGGTTTCGGAGGTTGTACCTCCGAAGGGTGTTCGGAGGTGGTTTCACCGAAGGATGTTCGGTGGTTTGGTTGCTGCAGCTGTTGCAGCGGAGTGTGCGTGTCGGAGGGGTCCAACAGTACACGCTGACTAGGTTTGTACCGAAGGCTTCGGTACTTTGGGCGGTACACCGGAGTGTGTGCCGGAGGTTGCTAACCCGGAGAGGTCTCTGGAGTACTGGATACACTTGTCTGTTTGTCTGTGGTGCGCAGGGACTTCGGAGGCGACGGACAAGGTTCGTAGCAGGTGAACCTGGGTCAAGCGGGAGGTTTGATGCCAGGGGAGCGGGGAGCTCCGTCACGGTGGCTGCGAAGGTGGTCCAGGTCGGTCCTCGGGTCGAGGCATGCCAGGTCAAGGCAGAGAGTGCGGAGCGTGGCTCCGGCTGAAGGTACTCCGAGACAAAGTCTTCGGAGGCGAGGCACTTCGAAGGTACTCCGAATGGAGTGACTTCGGAGTTTGGTGGATCAAGTCCTCTGCGGAGGCAAGGAATTCGAAGTGTGCTCCGGAGGGAGACATTCGAAGGTTGCCCGACGAAGGTCTCAGAAGTCGAGGCGCAACGAAGGCATGGTCCGGGTGAGGCTCGTCGAGGAGTGTGCTCGGGGAGAGACACTGCGACGAAGGGCTCATGGAATGCTTCGTGCGGAGGCCTTGGACGAAGGAGGGACTTCGAAGGGTGGTACTCCGAAGGTGGGGCTTCAGAGTGAGGAAGGCTTCGGAGCGAGGCTAGCTCCGGAGTGAGGTTGACTTGTGGTACTTCGGCCTACATGGCTTCGGTACACGGACTGACGGAGGTCGAGCTGGGAGTAGCTGCGAAGCCGTGGTGGTCCACTCCGGAGGTGTTGGTGCGAAGGCCCAAGGGCTTTGACGGCTTCGGCTCAAAACCGTCACTGTATCGGAGGCCATCTTCGGCGAAGCGAAGGCCACCAGGCTCAAGGCTTCTCGCCGAAGCTACCGCACCCTCGCGTGCGAAGGGAGGCTCCAGAAGGTCAAAGACTGCAAAGGCTGACACTGTCTATTCTGTAAAAAGCTGACGCTGTCCCCTCTGCAAAGCTGACAGAGAAGCCTCCATAATAAAGTTGGACTACCTTTTGTACCCCTTAGTTCTGTAGAGACAAATCCTTTGTAAACCCTAGGGGTAGTGTAGTCATTTCACTTGGGTGAACTGTGGGCTATAAATATGGGGGCTCGGTAGGTAACATTTAACACTTTGAGCATTTACTGTTGAGCTCTTGTAGCCACATACCTCGCTGTATTCATCCAGAGTTCAATCTATTTGTGTTCCTTGTTCAAGCGGCGAAGCCCTGCTTCTTTGTGCTTTTTGCTTGAGCTCGCGTTACATACCTCGCTAGTATAGTGCACCGAAGCCTGTCTGGGCGAAGGTTGTTTTTGTGCGAAGTGTGTTTTTTAGTGTGCTGTCGCTCTGTGTAACAGGAGGCGAGACCTCGCTGCTTACTAGCGAAGCCCTGATCGAAGCCCGTTTTGCTTCTTGTGTCGAATCCCTTAGCGTAGTCTGTCAGTGTGCGTTTAGACCTTTGTGTACGAAGCCCAGCACCAGTTGCTGCTGCCAAGTACTTGGTCGAAGTCCTCAGTGGGGTGTCTACTCTTGCGAAGGGTGAAGTGCGAAGCCTGCTCGAAGCACCCCGTGTGCGGAGCCTGCACTGACTTAGCAGAGTAGATTTTCGAGGGTTGTTAGTGGAGCGAAGTCTTCTTGGCTTCGAACTTTTGCTCCTGCGAAGCCTGTGTTCGGAGCTGTCGAAGTACCTCCGAACCAGACCTTCGAAGGTAGTGTTCGAAGCCTGTTCCGCAGAAGACAAAACTAAAACCGAAGGCTAGTTTTTAGCCCGAAATTTTAAAAGCTCCCATTCACCCCCCTCTGGTCGCCGTTTCCGGTCCAACAATTGGTATCAGAGCAGGTTAAGATCACCAGTTGACCTTAACCGGTTTTGTGGTCTGTTGGCGACATGGATAGAGGCAGTAAAATTCCTCTGTTCGATGGGACAGATTTTGCATACTGGAAGGTGCACATGGAGGCTTACTTGTTAAGCCAAGGAAATGCAATTTGGGAGATTGTGGACTCACAATACTCCATCCCTGAGACTCGCACCTCTCAAACTGAGAAGGATCAGTATAATGCCAACTCCAAGGCAAGAAATATACTGTTTATCGGTTTGAGTAGAAGTGAGTTCGATAGGGTGCAACACCTTAGGACTGCTAGGGAGATTTGGACAACACTCACTGTTTTTCATGAGGGTCTACTCAGATTAAGGCCAGGCACCAAAGCACCTACAATCAACAGTATCAGCTGTTTGTGCAGGCACCTGGTGAATCTATAGATGCCATGTTTTCTCGCTTTGACGCGATAGTGAGTAACTTGCGATCCAACGGGACGCTTTCTTACAGTGATCATGATAGGGCTATCAAGCTTCTCTATGCTCTTGACCGTAGCATATGGGAAGTGAAGATATCCAGCATTGAAGAGTCCGCAGGTTATGACACCTTGACCTGTGATGAGCTCTTTAGCAAGCTGAAGTCCACAGAGATTGCCAAGGCATCTCTTGCTGTGCACAGAAGCTCTTTGCCACAACCATTGGCATTGGTTTCTAGCACTAGCCGTGGCACCTCTGCAGAACCAAGCACATCTGGCACTTGTGTTTTTGCAGATGGTTTTGCTTTGTCCTCCCTGATCTCCGTCACAAAGGAGCAGGTGGACACTCTAGATGATGATGAGCTTGCTCTCATTGCCCGGAGGTTCACCCGTTTTCATCATGAGAGACGGGATCAGAGGAGAAGTGGTTTTAGTGGTTGCTTTGAGTGTGGCGACACCTCTCACATTAAGGCCAATTGCCCCAAGCTCAAGAAGAGAGATGAGAGTGAGCGCCCTAAATACCACAAAAAGGAGAGGAAGCCTTTTGTGAAGGGCAAGCGCGGCAAGATGGCTAAGAAAGTAGCCAAGGCCGCTTCCAGAGCTTTTGTTGCTGCTCTCAGCGACATCGACACTTCCTCAACTGACGAGTCGAGCTCTGAGGAGGAGGAGTCCCCAAGGAAGGAGGACAAGAAGGACAAGAAGGGACGAGACTTCACCGGCCTTTGCTTCATAGCCGACAGCGATCACAGCGGCGATGAGCTAGACTCATCTGAGGTAACTCTATCATCTGACCAGCTATTGATCAAATTAGATGAGCTGAATGAAGTAGTTCTTGGTCAGGATAGATTACTTGTGCAAGCCGCTAGAGAAAGAAAAGACCTTAGACTTAGGTTAGAATCTATTTCTACTGAATATGTCATGCTTAAGTCTAAGATTAATGATGCTGAATGTGAATCTTGCTCTGTTGTCATGGGTGAGCTTGCTCAGTTGCGTTTTGTACATGCTCAAACTCTTTCTGAGCTTGAGACTGCACAGAAGCAGCTTTTGGAGGTGGATTCTAGACCTCATGATATTATTGAATGCATGAACTGTTCTTTATTACGCGAGAGCATTAATTTACGTGATAAACATGTTCATGATTTGGAGGCTAGATTGGAGAGGGCCGGTAGTTCTAAGGATGTGCAGCCTGTTTGTGACACGTGCATTACCCTTAAGGACCAGCTAGGCACTGTTAGAGAGCGAGCTGAGAACCTCATGTCTGAAAATGAGTACCTTCTTTCTGTGGTTAATAAATGCACTGAGGGAAAGGGTAGGATAGATTTGCTCTTGGCCAAGACCAAGTTGTGTGCTGACAGAGCAGGGGTAGCTCTAGGTTTGGGTTTTGAGAGGATACCTTCAGACAGTAAGACCAAAACTGTTTATACCTCTCCCACTACCTTAGAGAAAGAGAGAGCTCTGTTAGACACCCCATCAGCCAAAAAGCCTACCCAACCACAAAAGAAAACCACTCAGAGAAAACCCAAGGAGCCTGTGAGAGTTGCTCCTGTGACCCATGAGAGTGCCCCCAGGAGAGTTTTTCACTGTTCCTACTGTCAGCGGGCGGGTCATTTGGTTGGGTTCTGTTTTCGTCGCATCAAGGATGAGCGACGCTCTCAGGCGATGAGTTACCAGGACATGCATTACCCATCTTCAGGTATGCATGAGTCTGAGTTTTACTATCGTTCTGCTTTTGAGGCTCCTCGTACTTCTCGGAGAGGTTTTGCTCCTCGAGGTGTTCACCATGTTCCATATGGTGTTAGACCTCGGGTGAGTAGCTTTGTACCTCGTCAGAGTAGGAGACCTCGACATGTTGTTCGTTCACAGCATGTAGGTAGACCTCGCACTTTGCATTATTCTGATTATTATGTGCGTAGACCGTCTACTTTTACTGCGCCTACTACTCGTGTCACTCAGTGCTAGATGCCTCGTCATTATTTCACTCACCCCAGCACTGAGCGATCGAGACATCCTTATCGTGTGTAGGCGACAGATCGAGGCTTGGAGGGCACGTGGATCATGGACTCCGGTTGTTCGCGCCACATGACCGGAGATGCAGCATGGTTCTCCAGCCTCACCACAACCAAGCAAAGGGAACATATCACCTTCGGAAACAATCGAAGGAGTAGAGTGAGAGGTAAAGGAGTGGTAAGAATTAACTCGAATTTCACTCTCAAAGATGTTGCATTGGTTGAAAACCTGGGATACAATTTGTTGTCTGTATCTCAGTTGCTTGATGAGGGCTTCGAAGTGTGATTCCATCGCGATACTTCGCAAGTGCTCAATTCTGATGGCGCTGTGGTGTGTAAGATTTTTAGAGTTGGGAGAGTTTTTTGAGCTGATTTTTCAGAGTCGTCTGGTTCTTCTCATTGTCTTGTTGCACATTCGACATCTGAGCTTTGGAAGTGGCATAGGAGACTAGGGCATATGAGCTTTGAGTTGCTCGCTCATCTGAGCGCCCTAGGTCTGATCCGAGGATTGCCCAAGCTCAAGTTTGAGAAGAATTTAGTTTGTGCTCCGTGTCGACATGGAAAAATGATTGCTGCTTCGCATTCGCCAGTCACCACAGTGATGACTGAACAACCCGGAGAACTTCTCCACATGGACACTATAGGTCCCTCTCGGGTTAGTTCTTTAGGCGGCAAGTGGTATGTATTAGTTATTGTCGACGATTTCTCTCGCTACTCTTGGGTCTTCTTTCTTGCCAGCAAGGATGAAGTGTTTTCACACTTTCGGAGCTTGGCTTTGAGACTTTTCACTGAACTCCCAGGTGCATTGAAATTCATTCGAAGTGATAATGGCACCGAGTTCAAAAACAGTCTCTTTGTTGACTTTTGCATGGAGCATGGCATAGAACATCAATTCTCTGCTCCGCGGGTTCCTCAACAGAACGGTGGCGTTGAGAGGAAGAACCGCACTTTGGTTGAGATGGCTAGGACGATGCTAGATGAGCATAGGACTCCTAGAAAATTCTGGGCTGAGGCCATGAACACTGCTTGTTACATCTCAAACCGTATCTTCTTGCGCTCAATTTTAAATTTGACATCTTATGAGCTGCGTTTTGGGAGACAGCCCAAGGTTACTCATCTTCGAGTTTTTGGTTGTCGCTGCTTTATCCTAAAACGTGGTAACTTGGATAAATTTGAGTCGCGCTCTTCTGACGGGATCTTTTTGGGTTATACTACTCATGGTCATTCTTATCGTGTTTATAATTTGGAAACTAACACTGTCATCGAGTCATGTGATGTGACTTTTGATGAATCAACCCCCTCTGTTAGTTCTGCTTTTGAACAGGCTAATGAACACGACATGGAACAGACCATCTTTGAAGAGGAAGATCCCGGAGAATTCGAGGATGAACCCCTACTACCCTCGACATCGACCCCCGAAGCTGACCCCGCTTCAACTACTTCGGCACGAGGTCCCGAAGCGACTACCTCAACATCGGTCATCTTGGACCACTCCAACGCTCAAGTTGAGGGGGAGACTGCATCCCGCCGCGAGGCTCCACATCATGTTCAAAGGATGCACCCTCCCCAGCAGATCATTGGTGAGCTTGATCAAAGGGTAACACGTTCTCATGCCCATTTCACTAATGCTGCTTTTGTTGCTTCTTTCTAGCCCTTAGATGTTAGTCATGCACTTTCTGATTCTAGTTGGATCAATGCCATGCATGAGGAACTTGAAAATTTTGAGAGATACCAAGTCTGGACTTTAGTTGATCCTCCACCAAATGTTCATTTCATTGGAACAAAATGGATTTTCAAAAATAAACAAGGGGAGGATGGGACTATAGTTAGAAACAAGGCTAGACTTGTAGCTCAGGGCTTTTCTCAACTAGAAGGGATTGATTTTACTGAAACTTTTGCACCTGTTGCTCGCCTTGAGGCCATTAGGATTTTGCTTGCCTTTGCGACATCTCGGGGATTCAAACTCTATCAAATGGATGTCAAAAGTGCTTTTCTTAATGGCTTCATAGGTGAAGATGTTTATGTAAAACAACCCCCTGGTTTTGAAAACCCCAAGTACCCACATAAAGTCCTTAAACTTCATAAGGCTCTTTATGGACTCAAGCATGCCCCTCGGGCGTGGTATGACAGACTTAAGTCTTTTCTGCTTGAGCGAGGGTATTTGATGGGCTCGGTTGATAAAACACTGTTTACTCTCAAGCATGGCAAAGATTTCCTCCTAGTTCAGATTTATGTGGATGATATCATCTTTGGTGGCTCTTCTCATGCTTTGGTTGCCGAGTTTGCAGATACCATGAGCAGGGAATTTGAAATGTCAATGATGGGTGAACTCACCTTTTTCCTTAGCTTGCAAATCAAGCAAAGCAAACAAGGTACTTTCGTCCACCAGACAAAGTACACCAAGGACCTCTGGGTGTAGAATTGATAGGAAGAGTACCTCTGGTACTTGTCATTTTCTGGGTACTTCACTGGTTTGCTGGTCCTCCCGCAAACAGTCTAGTGTTGCACAATCGACGGCTGAGGCCGAATATGTTGCTGCAGCTAGCTGTTGCTCTCAGATTTTGTGGATGGTTTCCACTTTGCGGGATTTCGGGTTAGATTATAAGAGTGTTCCACTTTTCTGTGATAACACTAGTGCTATTTGTATTGCAAACAACCCGGTTCAGCACTCCAGAACCAAACACATTGATGTGCGATATCATTTTCTCAGAGATCACAATGAGAAGGGTGATATTGAACTTCAATATGTTGATACCCAACACCAGCTTGCCGACATTTTTACAAAACCCCTCGATGCTTCTCGATTTGCTTACTTGCGTGGGGAACTTGGCATTTGTCACCCTTACGGCATTTTGTGAGGGGGAGCAGTTTTAGATGGATGTGCATTTGCTACTTGTGGTCTGAAATTGCATTTACATCTCTTACACTTATATGCCTGCTTATAAATCATGAAATCGTGTCAGTTCAGCTCTTTTTAATTCATCTGAAACATTCATGTGCATGATGTTTTCTTTTCAAAATCAAATTGTGCTCACTGCTTAGTCTTGAATCTAGCATGTTTAGGCAGGACTGCTTTAGCCATCTTTTATCTGCCTGACAGCGAGACACTGTTCATTGGATGCTAAAAATTGCAACTTGAAAAATTGTTCTACATCTTCATGGATATTCATAAAATGCCAAACAATTGGTACACTTAGTTATATTCAAAAATTCCATGATTTGCATGCTTTAAGTTAAAAGATCCAGGTGGGTTTGTTTGTCGCACTACCCTATTCTAGACTGCTTACCATTGCACTTTGGTCTGAACTGGAATAGTGTAGTGTATGCCAAAATCATTGCCTTAAGCTTCTTATGGTTTTCATGCCTAGGCTTAGCCTGATTGGAAAGTATAAGGTGGACAAACAAATAACCCCTGGCACTAAGAAAAGAACAACAAAAATTCATTGATTATCAAGTTTGCTTTTCATGCTCCATTTGAACTGGCCTTGTCTGTCTAGAGTAGAATTTGACTAGCTTTGCGCAGTCCCTGCTCTTACTTGTCTAGTTTCCTTGACTAAGTGGTGATGCTTTTATTTCACAAATGATCAAATCACATGCTTCATCATGCTTTTAGAGAATGTTAATTTGAGCTGAGCCCATGATCATTGGTGTTATTGCTGGCATATTTTTGCTTTATATGTCTTTGCAATTCTGCTCATTTCCAAGCTATGCATCTTTTACATGCTCCTTGATGCTTGCATTGCCAAAGGGGGAGAAATTCCTAAAAGGGGAGACTTGCTACGTTCTCTGCCGCAAAGGGGCATAATTTCCAAAGGGGGAGAAAACGTGACATAAAGGCTCTTTGTTGCCAAAGGGGGAAATTTAACTCAGGGGGAGTTTTTTATTGCCGAAGGGGCTTTTTACTCTTTTGAAAAGGGGGAGGAAAATTCTTCTGTCAAGTGACATGATTTGGCTCTTTTCTGAGTTTTTATGGTCACTTGTGTGCTGAAAGTTTTTAATTTTCTTGGTCTTTAAAGTTGGTTGTCAATGCACTCATCAAGGGGGAGATTGAGAAACCAAGGGTTGGTTTCAGTGTTTGTGATGAGTGATTGACAGGCTTTTTACCCTCTGTTCGAAGGGTACCTCCGAAGGGTGTTCGGAGGTTGGACCTCCGAAGGTGTTCGGAGGAGGGTACCTCCGGAGGGGTTTTGGAGGTTGTACCTCCGAAGGGTGTTCGGAGGTGGTTTCACCGAAGGGTGTTCGGTGGTTTGGTTGCTGCAGCTGTTGCGGCGGAGTGTGCGTGTCGGAGGGGTCCGACAGTACACGATGACTGGGTTTGTACCGAAGGCTTCGGTACTTTGGGCGGTACACCGGAGTGTGTGCCGGAGGTTGCTAACCCGGAGAGGTCTCCGGAGTACTGGATACACTTGTCTGTTTGTCTGTGGTGCGCAGGGACTTCGGAGGCGACGAACAAGGTTCGTAGTAGGTGAACCTGGGTCAAGCGGGAGGCTTGATGCCAGGGGAGCGGGGAGCTCCGTCACGGTGGCTGCGAAGGTGGTCCGGGTCGGTCCTCGGGTCGAGGCATGCTAGGTCAAGGCAGAGAGTGCGGAGCGTGGCTCCGGCTGAAGGTACTCCGAGACAAAGTCCTCGGAGGCGAGGCACTTCGAAGGTACTCCGAATGGAGTGACTTCGGAGTTTGGTGGATCAAGTCCTCTGCGGAGGCAAGGAATTCGAAGTGTGCTCCGGAGGGAGACATTCGAAGGTTGCCCGACGAAGGTCTCAGAAGTCGAGGCGCATCGAAGGCATGGTCCGGGTGAGGCTCGTCGAGGAGTGTGCTCGGGGAGAGACACTGCGACGAAGGGCTCATGGAATGCTTCGTGCGGAGGCCTTGGACGAAGGAGGGACTTCGAAGGGTGGTACTCCGAAGGTGGGGCTTCGGAGTGAGGAAGGCTTCGGAGCGAGGCTAGCTACGGAGTGAAGTTGACTTGTGGTACTTCGGCCTACATGGCTTCGGTACACGGACTGACGGAGGTCGAGCTGGGAGTAGCTGCGAAGCCGTGGTGGTCCACTCCGGAGGTGTTGGTGCGAAGGCCCAAGGGCTTTGACGGCTTCGGCTCAAAACCGTCACTGTATCGGAGGCCATCTTCGGCGAAGCGAAGGCCACCAGGCTCAAGGCTTCTCGCCGAAGCTACCGCACCCTCGCGTGCGAAGGGAGGTTCCAGAAGGTCAAAGACTGCAAAGGCTAACACTGTCCATTCTGTAAAAAGCTGACGCTGTCCCCTCTGCAAAGCTGACAGAGAAGCCTCCAGAATAAAGTTGGACTACCTTTTGTACCCCTTAGTTCTGTAGAGACAAATCCTTTGTAAACCCTAGGGGTAGTGTAGTCATTTCACTTGGGTGAACTGTGGGCTATAAATATGGGGGCTCGGTAGGTAACATTTAACACTTTGAGCATTTACTATTGAGCTCCTGTAGCCACATACCTCGCTGTATTCATCCAGAGTTCAATCTATTTGTGTTCCTTGTTCAAGCGGCGAAGCCCTGCTTCTTTGTGCTTTTTGCTTGAGCTCGCGTTACATACCTCGCTAGTATAGTGCACCGAAGCCTGTCTGGGCGAAGGTTGTTTTTGTGCGAAGTGTGTTTTTAGTGTGTTGTCGCTCTGTGTAACAGGAGGCGAGACCTCGCTGCTTACTAGTGAAGCCCTGATCGAAGCCCGTTTTGCTTCTTGTGTCGAAGCCCTTAGCGTAGTCTGTCATTGACGCCGAAGAAGGTCTGAAATAGATTGTTCCGTTGTGCCCTGTCGTCCTGCTCCATGTGAGTGCTCAAGACGCGTTGTACAATAAGTGCTTCAAGGTCGGTAGTGGCATCCGGCGCAATAACAGCATCATCGTCGAATGTATCATCATCTCCTGCAATGTTAGCAGCAAGTGCATATTCATCTTCAACATCACTAGCACTTACATAGCCACCGTCTTCCGTAGCAATATAAGCCCGCTGACTAGGGCAGTCTTTCATCACATGGCCAAATCCTTTGCATTTGTGACATTGGATCGCTGCAGAACGTGCAGTAGAGGCTGCCGAGGAGGTGGGCTTGGCTGGCGCCTTGGATGCTGCAGTCTTGGAACTCTCAACCTGGGCTGTAGATGTAGAAGGTGCTGATGTAGCCGCCGGTCGAGAAGGGGGTGCGGGTGGTCGTTGCTGCTGCCCACTTGAGCGTGAAGTAGCACCACCAATGTTGGTCCTCATGCTGCGTTGTGGTTGTTGGCGACCCTGCAATTCTTTTTCTGCAAGCATAGCAAGGTGGAAAAGACGAGTGATAGTATTGTATTCTTTATAATCAATGATATCCTGAATTTCACGTCTTAAACCACCATAAAAACGGGCCATTTTATCCTCATTGTCCTCCTCAATTTCAGCACGCATGCAACCTATTTGCAACTCCTGATAATACTCCTCTACCGATTTATTTCCTTGGTTTAGGCGCTGCAATTTTTTTCTCAAATCACGTTTATATGAAGGAGGGACCCATCTACCACGCATTTGCCGTTTTAACATATCCCAAGTTTGTGGTTCATTTCCAACCTGAACTATTTCAGTCCACCAAAGAAGAGCATATCCAGTGAAGTCACTAGTAGCTAAACGCACGCGGTGGATAGCAGGAACCATGTGAGCATTAAATTTTTGTTCGACTGACATCTCCCAATCTAAATATGCATCTGGATCATAGGTGCCAGCAAAAGGAGGTACTGAAAATTTTACCTTAGAGTAGGGATCATTGTTCCTGTGGTTGTCATTGTTACCTCGTGGAGGGCGGTTGCGGTGGCCGCCCATACCTTGACGGTTGAACTGAAAGCGATGACGTGCAGCCTCGTCAGGGTCAATGGCATTGTTTCCGGCATAGGATAGGTCGTCTTCCTCTTCAATATGATCGTCTTCCTCTTCAACATGTTCATCGTTGGCTCGTGCAGCAGGCAATCGTGTTTCCAATGCAGTCATTCGGTCCACTAGGTCAGCCACAGTACGCGCGAGACGTTCGATGGAATGTTGGGTCTGCCGCTGAGACTCTAGTAGAGCACGCCGTGAGACACAGTCATTAAAATCAGATGGAGGGGTGCCGCTGTTATCTGCCATATTAGTGAAAAGATAAAACAACAAAGAATAATCCTATGTAAAACAGTTAGGTGGGGTGGTGGGTGTGGGGTGGAAGCAATCCGTCAAGCACCTTACCCACGCTTGCAAGTGTTCTTACCACGCCGCAGTGAGGTCACCGGCCTACAGGTGATGAACCAAGTCGAGCGTGGTGTACAATTGCAAGAAATGAACCTGTCCTGACCAAGAGAAAGGTGTAGCTTGGAAGGCAAAGTGAGTAGCAAGGATTAGCGATAATAATAACAGTTAAACCAAGTTCAATAAGTATTCCCTAGTACTCGTCAAAGTTGCTGGCCTTAGTGCTCCCAAGGTGAAAATTCAAGCAATAGAGGGAAACTATGTGCCCAAAACTCAAATGGAAGCAACACATACATGCCAAATTCAGCTCTCTGCAGATCGGACAAGAGATCGGACAAGAGATCGGACAAGGGATTGGACAAGCAGAAACTGCCACTAGAACCGCCACTGCCTGCCACTGATCGGACAAGAGATCGGACAAGAGTTCGGACAAGGGATTGGACAAGTAGAAACTGCCACTGCCTGCCACTGATCGGACAAGAGTTCGGACAAGAGTTCGGACAAGCAACTAACAGGACCGCTTCTCTTTTTTTATATATATATTTTTTTTTCTCCTTTTTTTTCACTCTATTTTTTTTGAAACAAGGATGACAAGAGATACAACCACAAAAATTGGCACCGGTAACTGAGGTGGGATGTGGCTCACAGAAATTCAACAAGTTCGGTGAACGACGAGCAAAAACTTTGTCCAATTTTTTTTTTATCTTCCTGATTTTTTTGGCGACTTTGGTGAGGGCTAACCGGCAAAGCCGGTTAGGGTACCCACCCAAATTGGGTCAGGAACACGCTCAAAAAATTTCAGATTTTTCTGCCAAACGAGCGAAAAGTTATGCCTGTTTTACTGAAGGGGGGTCACAAAGAGTCGATGTGGAAAACAAAGTAGGGTTGCGGAAGGGGAGGGGTTTTCGGTGGGGAATTTTTTTCTGAGACACAAGAACAACTACTACTCAAACGACACAGAGGGATGACTAAACCAGCAATGAGACTCGACCAAGAACACGAACTCAACAAAGTTAAAACTGAAATTAAAATCGCAAGGCACAAAGGGGTTCTCGGTGTGGAATTTTTTTTGGTGCGGTTTTCTGGACTCTGGGTAAAAACAAAAGCAGATCGAGATTACCTAACGGGAAATCTGAGCTCTGGTACCAACTGATGGGGGATTGGTCCCGATCTTCTGCTAGGTAAAGGATAAACTTGGGTTGGTGGAGAATCTCGACGTTGGCGATCCAAGGCTCCGGTCCGGTGGATCAAAACCTTGCAATCGTTACACCACTGTCTCTGTTGTTTATCAACCACGCAGAACACGATTGACCTCGCCACGAAGGCTAATTCCTGCAAGCGAACCCAAGAACACAAGCAAGAACAGGAAGGATACAAATCGAATGCCAAATCACAGACAAACGAAGATAAGGTGAGGTTTCACAAACGCCAATGCAGCAGCCAATCGGTCCGGTGCAAGAGGCGAGATCTAAACACAACAGTGTAGATGCAACAAAGAAAAACCTGACCCTAGAGGCAGCTGGTGTGATAATATATAGGGCGACAGCCTGTGGAAGGCGAACAGACACGGGCTCTGGGCTAGAAGACGTACAGACTCAGACTATGGGCCAACATGGCCCAGTTCTGTCACGCAGGACTGTTTTAAACACACAGGACAGCTCGAGACTCCAAATGAGGTGGAACCAACAGCAAACGATCCGTCTTCTCCTCAGCTTTCCAAAAAGTCCAAGAACGCGCCAATCGGACTTCGTATGAGGAAGTTATGCCCATTTTGGTGCATGGTGGTTGATGTAGTCCGAACCAGCGATTTCTTGACTTCAAAATCATCCGTGTGACTCCGTATTCAACTCCAACTCTCCTACTCCATCTCCCATGTTCCTAAGCAACAAAATATCACTAGTATTCAGTAGCATCTCATCCAAACAAATATTAACATAGTTGCTAAGGAAAGAATTAACCTCATGGTTCAAGCGGTGGGCACGGGCGCGTGTGATTGGTCCTTGTAGCTGAATTGTAGGTGGAGGCTCCATGTGTGTATCATGTGAAGTGATGTCCTCATCATAGTTCGCGCCCGAGGACTAAAAATCTGTTCGCTTTTAAAGTCTTCAGACTCTTGTACGGATCCTAACAAGCCGGAGACTGGAATCCGTAGGGTGGCCACCTTCGGCTCTTTTACAGATACTTCGCACCCGGAGGCGGAAAGTCTGTTTTTCTTTAAAGTCCTTAGACTCTTCTACGGATCCTAACAAGCCGGAGCCTGGAATCCATAGGGTGGCAACGGAGCCTCTGAACCAATGGTTCGAAGGCAGCTGCCTGGGTCTTGGGAAAAATGCTTGGCTCTACAAGCATCTCCGTCCTCCCAATGCGTCCATCAGGAGTAAGGGATATTCAAAGAGCAAACAAAATTCGACCCTTATCTTTATTCATAGAAAGGAAAGTTTTACAAGTGATTACAAGGGGCCCCTAAGCAAAATAACGCTTAAGGTGCTCCGCATGCCATGCATGCTTCAATTCTTCTCCTTCTAAATTAGCTAATTTAAACGATACGGGACGTCCTGAGCGTAGGATAACATATGGTCCTTCCCATTTGTTTCCTAGCTTCCCCGGAGCTATTACACTTCGCAACACTAGATGACCAGGCTTTAACTCATTTAGCTTTACCTTTGGGTCATACCATGTTTTGGTGTGGTCCTGGTACTTAGTCAGGTTAGTGACAGCTCGAAGCCTTGTTTCTTCTGACAAATCCAGCGAAGTGCTCCTGTCATCTTCGTCCCCAAGTTGAACTACACGAAGCGATCCACCTCTGAGCTCCGTAGGAGTCATGGCCTCATCTCCGAACAGCAATCTAAATGGGGTGAAACCTGTGGACCTGGTTTGAGTGGTTCGAATGGACCACAAGATTTTAGGGAGCTCTTCGACCCATAGCCCCTTGGGCAATCCAACGATTCGGCGATTCAGCCCGGAGAGAATGTTCCCGTTGGCTCGCTCAACGGCTCCGTTGGACTGTGGATGTCGCACCGCCGCGAAGCACAGCTTAATGCCTAGTTCTTCACAAAATGTTTGGAAGGTGTCAGCTTCGAACTAGGTTCCATTATCCACCGTCAACTCTCTTGGAACTCCGAACCTGCATATAATATTCTGCCAGAAACATTTTTGCACATTCCTCGAGGTGATAGCTGTTAATGGCTCCGCTTCAACCCATTTTGAGAAATACTCGATTGCCACTGCCGCGAATTTCAAGCCGCCTTTTGCCATTGGGAAAGGGCCTATGAGGTCCATGCCCCATCTAGACATTGGCCACACTGGGGCAATAACTTGAAGCTGAGCTGGCTGGCGATGACTCCGCCTGCCCATCCACTGGCAGCCTTGGCATGTTCGAACCAGTTCCTCCGTATCTCTTACTATAGTTGGCCAATAAAACCCTTGCCGAAGCGTCTTGCCCGCTAGCGCACGAGGGGCTAAATGACCTCCGCACAACCCTTCGTGGATGTCTCGAAGTATGTCTTGACCTTCGGGCTGTGAGATGCATCGAAGTAGAGGTGAACACACTCCAGCTTTGTATAACATTTCATTAATAAGCTTGTAATTTCGAGCTCTTGCTTGCAACCTTCGGGCTTCTGGACCTTCGGGAGGGTCCATGCTACTTTGCAACATGTTCATTATCGGAGCCCGCCAATCTGTAATTTGAATGCACAGTACCTTCGAAGGGGGTAATTGAACAGCCGTTGGTTGCGCTAGTTCTTCGTAGAAAGCACCCTCCGGGAGGTCCACCGCCCCTGCTGCAGCCTTTGCAAGAATATCTGCAAGTTAATTCTCTGCCCGAGGGATACTTCGAACTGTAAATCCTCTGAATGCTGCTTCGGCCTTGCGGATTTCTTCAAGGTATTGTGCTAGATGTGGATTCTTTGCTTGAAAACTTTTGTCAACATGCCCTGCGACGACTTGGGAATCTGTCTTAATCACTATTCTTGCAGCTCCGAGCGCTTTAGCCTTTCGGAGGCCTAGCAAGATTCCTTCATACTCGGCAATGTTATTAGTGGTTCTGAAGTTGAGCCTCGCAGAATACATGGCCTTCTGCCCCGATGGTGATATGATGATGGCCCCTGCTCTGGCACCGGATGCTTGATAAGCTCCATCAGAAAATATTGTCCAAAAACCTTCGGAGTATCTGACTTTGGCTCCGGATAATGCCTCCGACACAAAATAAACCGGATTTTGGACTAGCTTTTCCTTAAGCTCGACTTCCCGGACCAATACTGCGCTCACCGCTGAACTTGTTGCTGCAAGATAAAGGAGCAGTGTTTCTTCTGGAAGTGGAACGGTCAAAATTGATAATCTTCCGAGGTATGCCTTTATATCATCGAAGCTCTTTTGGCACTCCGGTGTCCACTGAAAGCTTTCGGACCCCTTAAGTGCTTTGAAAATTGGGAGGCTCCGCTCTGCTGACCTGGCCAAGAACCTGCTAAGAGCTACGAGCCTTCCTGCTAGCTTTTGAACTTGCTTCAAATTCTCTGGTGGAGCCATCCTTTGTAGTGCGCTTATCTGTGTTGGGCTAGCTTCGATTCCCCTGCTCGAAACTAAGTACCCTAGCAGTTTTCCTGCTTGTGCCCCGAATATACATTTTTCCGGATTGAGGCGTACTCCACATGCTCGGAGGCTCTCAAATGTTTCAGCTAGGTCTAAGCTATGCTGGTGCTTTTGAGCACTTTTTATTACAATATCATCCATATAGGCCTCGACATTCCGGCCTATCTGATGACCTAGAGCCATAGCTATTAAACGAGAAAAGGTGGCTCCGGCATTCCGCAAACCAAAAGGCATTCTTATATAACAAAATACTTCGGAAGGAGTTATAAAGCTTGTCTTGGCTTCGTCTTCGCGTTTCAGCCATACTTGATGATATCCGGAATAATCGTCGAGGAAACTTAGCAATTCGGAGCCGGCTGTGGAATCTACCACCTGATCTATTCGGGGCATCGGGTAGGGGTCTCGTGGGCATGCTTTATTTAATGAAGTGAAGTCAATACACATGCGCCATTTGTTCGAATCCTTTTTCCTTACAAAAACAGGGTTAGCCAACCACTCGGTATGGGCTACTTCCCTGATAATGCCAGCTTTTAATAATTTCTCTACTTCTGCTTTAGCGAGGCTTGCTCTTTCTGCTGACAGCTTGCGGAGCCCCTGGCGCACTGGCTTGGCCTTCGGGTTGACGAGCAGACTATGCTCGATGATGCTTCGATCGACCCCGGTGATGTCTTCGTCGGTCCAAGCAAAGACGTCCAGATTTCGCCTGACGACTTCTTCTAACGAAGTAGCTATCTCCAGGGATAGCCCTCTGCCGAACTGTACTGGATACTCTTTGCCATCTTTTGAAATTATTCTTGTTTCGATATCACCTTCTGGGCTTGGCTTGAGCGAGGACCCCTTCGAAGGGTTCGAGGTCACCGGCACTTCTTTGATGCCTTTCGCCACATTATGCACTTGCCGGGGGTCCAACGGCTGCCCATGGCCATACTCCGTCCTCCGGGCTACAGCTTGGTCTCCTGAAATAGTAAGCACTCCACCTTGCGTGGGCATTTTGAGACAAAGGTAATTATGGTGCGCTATAGCTCCGAACTGGTTCAACATCCCTCGGCCGAAGATTGCATTGTAAGCATATGGAGCGTCGACAACGTCGAAGATCACCTCTTCTATCTTGGCTAGAGGCCCCTCTCCAAAGGCAACCTCGAGGCCTATCTGGCCGAGGGCATCGAGAGGCGGTCCTGAGAACCCTTGAAGCGGCCGGGCCACTAGAAGTAGATGCTTTCGAGGTATGCACATCTGATCGAAGGCCTGGACAAAGAGTATGTCTGCGGAGCTCCCACCATCTACCAGGATCCTTCGGACCTCCACTCCTGCTATATCAGCAGAAATGACCAATGGGTCAGCATGGGGGAACTTCACCCCCGCAGCATTGTTGGCGGTAAATGAGATGGGTACATGGGACCACTCTGGCATCTCTTCGGCGGAACTCGAGGTCCCAATGTGCCTGACTTCGCGGACGTACTCGCGCCGCTGCCTTTTGGACATGCTTCCGAGGGTCCCCCCTCCGGAGATGGGCAGGACCACTCTCTTGCCGCGGTCCTGCGGGTCTTCCTGCTTTGGTGGTGGCATAATGTTGGCCACCGGCAGCCGTATGGGGGCTTCAAGGGCACCGGCTCGGGCCACAACTTGTACAGGCTCCGACCGTGCCGATGGTGGGGCTCGATCCGAAGTACCCCGCCCGGTACTTCGTTCAAGGTAGTCGCCTCGAAGGGCCAACACTGCCTTGCAATCCTTCATGTCATGGCTTCTATTGTTGCCATGCACGCAACAGAAAAAACTCTGGCGCCTGCCAGGCACCCTTTCTTGAGGCTTCGGCGGCCCAGCCTTGAAATTCTTCACCTGCTGGAAATTGGCAGGTGCCTTCGGAGCAGAAGGTGCAATGTTTAGCACCTTTGAACGAAAATGCTTCTTTCCCCGCTTGTGCTCGTTGAAGCGGTTGTCTTGAGGAGGCTGCAGGGGAGTGGAGGTTTCGGTCTCCATCTTTACTTCTCGGAGGGTGGGTGATGGTGCTTCAGCTCGCCGAAGACAGCCTTCCTCCGCTTTGGCATACTGTTCGAAGTATGCCATTAGCTGCGCCACAGAGGTCACCGGCTTCCGATACAGCTTACTGAGGAGGTCGGGGTTTAGCACCCCTTCGCGGGCGGCGTCGACTACCGAAGAGGTAGACAGGCCCTTGATCTGTGATTTGGTGTGGGCGAAGCGCGTGAAGTACTCCTGGAGTGTTTCTCCCACCCGCTGCTTCACCTACAACAAACTTCCTATGGACATCGGGGCTACGAAGGTGCCTTGGAAGTTGCTCACAAATTTCTTCTTCAACTGCTCCCAGGAACTGATCAATCCTGGCTTCAGGGACCAGAACCAGTGAAGTGCCACGCCTTCGAGGGTGAGGGGGAAGCATTTTGCCATAGTGCTTCGCACCCCTCCACTCGCTTCTATTGCCAGGGCATATGAGCGGGCGAACTCTCCGGGGTCCGACCCCCCGGAGTACTTGTGCAGTTTCGAGGTCTTGAATCTGGGGCCGAAAGGCACTCTCTGTAAATTCGAATGTAATGGAGACTCGTTATCGAAGGATGCATTCTCGGCTTCCTCCGGACTTGGATAACTTCTGGGAGATTGTGGGTACCACCGTCTTGAGGCCCTTCTGGAGTTTCGGTGGAAGCTTGAGTGCGGAGGCGATCGGCGGCCTCTTGCCTCCACCTGGATACTTCCTCCTGAAGCCTGGCTAGTTACGTAGCCTCGGTTTCAGGAAGGTCTTCGTCTTCGTCGGAGGGCACCTCCAGGTCTCGGGAGCTGACGTAATCGGTCTGAAGCACCGTAGGAGGAGCTCGAGGGCCCCGGGGTGCTCGACGCCCAGCAGCCTCAGTGGGAATCGCCAGAGTAGCCGAGGGTCCGGCTCCTGTGGTCCTAGGGGACCTTCGGAGAGGACCTGAAGCCTGACTTCGCTTCGGAGGCATAGCTAGCCACGAAGAGGTCTTGGAGACGGAGGACTTCGAACGACTCGAGAGGTCGAGTGAAGGCCTTCAGGCTGCACTAAGAAGCCCTTAACTGAAGGGTGCGCGGAATCTTGAGACTCCGAGGCTACCTCCGTAAGTGCTCTTCGAAGTGCACTCAGCAGCAGAGAACAAGCTTTTAGAACTTAGTTCCCCATGGACGGCGCCAACTGTTGGCGCAAATGTTACGCCAACAGGTTCTCTGAGATCAAGAACAGACAAACAAGGAGTTTGCGTTTTAGGACTACCTCGAACCTCCGAATTGGATAATAACTCGAATAGTCCGAATGAGTGTAATGAATAACTTGTTCTGGGATGCTTTTTTTACAGGGTACAAAGGGGGGTATTTATAGGTAAAAAACATAAGGGAAAGACCTAAATACCCCTAGATTACAACCGACATCGTGGAACCTATTCGGTACCAGGAACAAGGTTATATAAGGTAAAATACTACAAGGTAGATGGATAAGCTGGACATCCCATCAATCATGTCCTTCGGCTTCGAGGCCTCCATCTTCCATTCGGAGGGTTCTCCAGGGCTTCACACCGCTACACCCTTCGGCGTGGCGACTCATACTTCGAACAACTGCTCACTAGCTTCGGAGTCCTCCTCAGCCTTTGAAGGATTAATCTTTCAGCCCTGGAAATGGAGTAATTTCCCCCAACATCTGCCTCCCCTTCGGTGCCCCAAGTCACTCCTGCGGAGGTCCTATGCATACCAAACACCGACTGACAGAGTTCAATTATGGAATTATTGCAAGGTGAAGCTAATTTTCCCGAAGGCCCAAAGCTATCAAGATTGCAGTTAAGAATCCAGAATTATCATAACCTACGGACTCCTCAATGTGTCATAACCTGCGGACTCCTTAATGCTGGATATCTTCACTTCCCATATGCTACGGTCAAGAGCATAGAGAAGCTTGATAGCCCTATCATGATCATTGTAAGCAAGCGTCCCGTTGGACCGCAAGTTACTCACTATCGCATCAAAGGGAGAAAACATGGCATCTATAGATTTACCAGGTGCCTGCACAAACAGCTGATACTGTTGATTGTATGTGCTTTGGTGCCTGGCCTTGATTTGTGTAGAGTCCTCATGAAAAATAGTGAGTGTTGACCAAATTTCCCTAGCAGTCCTAAGGTGCTGCACCCTATCAAACTCACTCCGGCTCAAACCAATGAACAATATATTTCTTGCCTTGGAGTTGGCATTATACTGATACTTCTCTGTTTGAGAGGTGCGAGTATCAGGGATGGAGTATTGTGAGTCCACAATCTCCCAAATTGCATTTCCTTGGCTTAGCAAGTAAGCCTCCATGCGCACCTTCCAGTATTCAAAGTCAGTCCCATCAAAAAGAGGAATTTTACTAGCTCTGTCCATGTCGCCAACAGATCACAAAACCGGTTAAGGTCAACTGGTGATCTTAACCTGCTCTGATACCAATTGTTGAACCAGAAACGGCGACCAGAGGGGGGGTGAATGGGAGCTTTTAAAATTTCAGGCTTAAATTAGCCTTCTGTTTTAATACAGTCTACTGCGGAACAGGCTTCGAACAAAACCTTCGAAGTTCTGGTTCGGAGGTTTTTGACGGCTCCGAACACAAGCTTCGCAAGGAGCAAAAGTTCGAAGCCAAGAAGACTTCGCTCCACTCAATCCCGAACAACCAATTCTGCTATGTCAGTGCAGGCTCCGCACACAGGGTGCTTCGAGCAGGCTTCGTACTTAACCCTTCACAAGAGTGGACTACCCTCTGAGTACTTCGACCAAGTACTTAGCGACAACAACTAGTGCTGGGCTTTGTACACCGAAGGTCTAAATGCACACTAACAAACTTCGCTAGGGACTTAGACACGAGAAAAGAACCAGATTTCGATCAAGGCTTCGCTAGTAAACAGCGAGGTCTAGCCTCTAGTTACACAGAGCGAACGCACTGAAAAACACACTTCGCACAAAACACACTTCGCCTAGACAGGCTTCGGTGCACTACTACTAGCGAGGTATGCAAACAAGCTCAAGCAGAAACTCAACACAGAAGCAGGGCTTCGCTGCTTGAACAAGGAACACAATAAATGAACTCACAGGATGAATACAGAGTGTGGTGGCTAGTACAGGAGCTCAACAGTGAATGCTCAAAGTGTTAAATGTTACCTACCCAGCCCCCATATTTATAGCCACTATTCACCCATGTGAATTGACTACTTTACCTCTAGGGTTTACAATGGTTTTGTCTCATCAAAACTGAGGGGTACAAAAGGTAGTCAACTTTATTTGGAGGCTTCTCTGTCAGCTTTGCAGAGGGGACAGCGTCAGCTTTTTGCAGAGCAGACAATGTCAGCCTTTACAGTCTTTGACCTTTCTGAAGCCCCCCTTCGCACGCGAGGAGTGCGGTAGCTTCGGTGAGAAGCCTTGAGCCTGATGGCCTTCGCTTCACCGAAGTTAGCCTTCGATACAGTGACGGTTTTGAGCCGAAGACGTCAAAGCCCTTGGGCCTTCGCACCAACACCCTCGGAGTGGACCACCACGGCTTCGCAGCTACTCCCAGCTCGAACTCCGTCTGTCCGTGTACCGAAGCCATGCATGGCCGAAGTACCACAAGACAGCCACACTCCGAAGCCCCACCTTTGGAGTACCACCCTTCGAAGTCCCTCCTTCGTCCAAGGCCTCGGCATGAAGAATTCCATGAGCACTTCGTCGCAGTGTCTCTCCCCGATAACACTCCTCGACTAGCCTCACCCGGACCATGCCTTCGATGCACCTTGACTTCTGAGACCTTCGTCGGGTACCTTCGAGTGTCTCCCTCCGGAGCACACTTCGAACACCTTGCCTCTGCTGAGGACTTGATCCACCATACTCCGAAGTTACTCCACTCGGAGTACCCTTCGAAGTGCCTCGCCTCCGAGGACTTTGTCTCGGAGTACCTTCACCCGGAGCCACGCTCCGCACTTACTGCCTTCTCCTGGTGCACTCGACCCGAGGTCCGACCTAGACCCCTTCACAGCCTCCGTGACGGAGCTCCCTGCTCCCCTGGCATCAAGCCTCCTGCTTGACCCAGGTTCACTTGCTACGAACCGTCTGTCGCCTCCGAAGTCCCCTACGCACCACAGACAAGCAGACAAGTGTATCCAGTACTCCGGAGACCTCTCCGAGTTAGCAACCTTCAGCACACACTCTGGTGTACCGCCCAAAGTACTGAGACCTTCGGTACAAACCCAGTCATCGTGTACTGTCGGACCCCTCCGACAGGCACACTCCGCTGCAACAGCTGTAGCAACCACACCCACCGAACCCTTCAGTGAAACAGCCTCCGAACACCTTCGGAGATCCAACCTCCGAACCCCTTCGGAAGTACCCCTTCGGAGGTACCCCTTCGAAACAGAGGTTAAACACAGTCAATCACTCATCACAGACTCCGAAACCAACCCTTGGTTTCTCAATCTCCCCCTTGATGAGTGCATTGACAACCAAATTCAAGTTCAAGAAAATTTAAAGAATTTCAGCACACAAGTGACCATAAAAACTCAGAAACGAGCCAAATCATGTCACTTGACAAATGAATTTTTCTCCCCCTTTTCAAAAGAGTAAAAGCCCCTTCGGCAAATCTCCCCTTTTTCAAGATAAAAACTCCCCCTGAGTAATTTAATTATACCCCTTGCAACAGAGAACTCAAAAATTTCTCCCCCTTTGGCAATGCAAGCATCAAGGAGCATGTAAAAGATGCATTGCTTGGAAATGAGCAGAATTGCAAAGACATACAAAGCAAAAATATGCCAACAGTAATACCAATGATGATGGGCTCGGCTCAATTTAACATTCTATAAAAACATGATGACAACATGTGATTTTATCATTTTTTGAAATAAAAGCATCACCACTTAGTCAAGGAAACTAGACAAGTAATAGCAGGGACTGCACAAAACTAGTCAATTTCTACTCTAGACAGACAAGTCCAGTTCAAATGGAGCAATGAAAGCAAACTTGATGATCAATGAATTTTGTTGTTCTTTTCTTAATGCCAAGGGTTATTTGTTTGTCCACCTTATACTTTCCAATCAGGCCAAGCCTAGGCATGAAAGCCATCAGAAGCTTAAGGTAATGATTTTGGCAGACACTACACTATTCCAGTTCAGACCAATGTGCAATGGTAAGCAGTCTAGAATAGAGTAGTGCGACAAACAAACCCACCTGGAGTTTTTGATTTTAATTAAGTGAACCAATTTTTGGCACTTGACGAATATCCATGAGTAAGTAGAACAATTTTTCAAGTTTGCAATTTTTAGCATCCAAAGAAAAGTGTCTTGCTATCAAGCAGATAAAAGATAGCTAAAGTAGTCCTGCCTATACATGCTAGATACAAGATTGAGCAGTGAGCATGATTTGAGTTTGGAAAGAAAACATCATGCACATTAATGTTTCAGATAAATTAAAAAGAGCTGAGCTGTCATGATTTCATGAAGTAAAATGAGGCATATAAGTGCAACAGATGTAAATGCAATTTCACACATGATGAGTATATGCAAGATAATTAAAATCAGCTCCCCCTCATAAAATGCCGTAAGGGTGACAAATACCAAGTCCCCACGCAAGTAGGCAAATCAAGAAGCATCGAGGGGTTTCGTGAAAATATCGGCTAGCTGGTGTTGGGTATCAACATATTGAAGTTCAATATCACCCTTCTCATTGTGATCTCTGAGAAAATGATATCGCACATCAATGTGTTTGGTTCTGGAGTGCTGAACTGGGTTATTTGCAATACAAATAGCACTAGTGTTATCACAGAAAAGTGGAACACTATTATAATCTAACCCGAAATCCCGCAAAGTGGAAGTCATCCACAAAATCTGAGAGCAACAGCTAGCTGCAGCAACATATTCGGCCTCAACCGTCGATTGTGCAACACTAGACTATTTGCGGGAAGACCAGCAAACCAGAGAAGTACCCAAAAAATGACAAGTACCAGAGGTACTCTTCCTATCAATCCTACACCCAGCAAAATCCGCATCGGAATAACCTCGAAGACACAAAGAGGAAGACGCTGAATACCATATGCCGAACTCAAGGGCATGTTTGAGATACCTTAGAATGCGTTTTACCGCTTGACGGTGCGAAGCTCGTGGTGAAGCCTGAAAACGAGCGCACAGACACACTGCGAAGTGTTTGTCCGGCCTCGTAGCAGTCAAGTAGAGGAGGGAGCCGATCATGCTTCGGAACTCCTTCTGATCTACGGCTTCTCCATCTTCGTCAGGATCCAATGCTACAGATGTAGCCATTGGAGTGGTGAGGGGCTTCGCATCTGCCATGTCAAATTTCTTGAGCAGGTCCTTGGTGTACTTCGTCTGGTTGACGAAAGTACCTTATTTGCTTTGCTTGATTTGCAACCCAAGGAAAAAGGTGAGTTCACCCATCATGGACATTTCAAATTCCCTGCTCATGGTATCTGCAAACTCGGCAACCAAAGCATGAGAAGAGCCACCAAAGATGATATCATCCACATAAATCTGAACTAGGAGGAAATCTTTGCCATGCTTGAGAGTGAACAGGGTTTTATCAACAGAGCCTATCAAATACCCCCGCTCAAGCAGAAAAGACTTAAGTCTATCATACCAAGCCCGAGGGGCCTGCTTGAGTCCATAAAGAGCCTTATGAAGTTTAAGGACTTTATGTGTGTATTTGGGGTTTTCAAAACCAGGGGGTTGTTTTACATAAACATCTTCACCTATGAAGCCATTAAGAAAAGCACTTTTGACATCCATTTGATAGAGTTTGAATCCCCGGGATGTCGCAAAGGCAAGCAAAATCCTAATGGCCTCAAGGCGAGCAACAGGTGCAAAAGTTTCAGTAAAATCAATCCCTTCTAGTTGAGAATAACCCTGAGCTACGAGTCTAGCCTTGTTTCTAATTATAGTCCCATCCTCCCCTTGTTTGTTTTTGAAAATCCATTTTGTTCCAATGAAATGAACATTTGGTGGAGGATCAACTAAAGACCAGACTTGGTTCCTCTCAAAATTTTCAAGTTCTTCATGCATGGCATTGATCCAACTAGAATCAGAAAGTGCATGACTAACATCTAAGGGCTCGAAAGAAGCAACAAAAGTAGAATTAGTGAAATGAGCATGAGAACGTGTTACCCTTTGATCAAGCTCACCAATGATATGCTCGGGAGGGTGCATCTTTTGAACATGATGTGGAGCCTCGCGGCGAGATGCAGTCTCCCCCTCAACTTGTGCGTTGAAGTGGTCCAAGATGACCGATGTCGAGGTAGTTGCTTCGGGACCTTGTGTCGAAGTAGTCGAAGCGGGGTCGGCTTCGGGGGTTGACGTCGAGGGTAGTAAGGGTTCATCCTCGAAATCTCTGGGATCTTCTTCTTCAAAGATGGTCTGTTCCATGTCGTGTTCATTTGCCTGTTCAAATGCAGAACTAACAGAGGGGGTTGACTCATCAAAAGTCACATCACATGACTCGATGACAGTGTTAGTCTCCAAATTATAAATACGATAGGAATGACCATGAGTAGTGCAACCCAAAAAGATCCCGTCAGAAGATCGCGACTCAAATTTATCCAAATTACCACGTTTTAGGATAAAGCAGCGACAGCCAAATACTCGAAGATGAGTAACCTTGGGTTGTCTCCCAAAACGTAGCTCATAAGATGTCAAGTTTAAAATTGAGCGCAAGAAGATTCGGTTTGAGATGTAACATGCAGTGTTCATGGCCTCAGCCCAGAATTTTCTAGGAGTTCTATGCTCATCAAGCATCGTCCTAGCCATCTCAACCAAAGTACGGTTCTTCCTCTCAACAACACCATTTTGTTGAGGAACCCGCGGAGCAGAGAATTGATGTTCTATGCCATGCTCCATGCAAAAGTCAACAAAGAGACTATTTTTGAACTCGGTGCCATTATCACTTCGAATGAATTTCAATGCACCTGTGAGTTCAATGAAAAGTCTCAAAGCCAAGCTCCGAAAGTGTGAAAACACTTCATCCTTGCTGGCAAGAAAGAAGACCCAATACTAGCGAGAGAAATCGTCGACAATGACTAAAACATACCACTTGCCGCCTAAAAAACTAACCCGAGAAGGACCTACAGTGTCCATGTGGAGAAGTTCTCCGGGTTGTTCAGTCATCACTGTGGTGACTGGCAAATGCGAAGCAGCAATCATTTTTCCATGTCGACAAGGAGCGCAAACTAAATTCTTCTCAAACTTGAGCTTGGGCAATCCTTGGATCAGACCTAGGGCACTCAGACGAGCGAGCAACTCAAAGCTCATATGCCCTAGTCTCCTATGCCACTTCCAAAGCTCAAATGTAGAATGTGCAACAAGACAATGAGAAGAACCAGATGACTTTGAAAAATCAGCTCCAAAAACTCTCCCAACTCTAAAGATCTTACAAACCATAACGCCATCAGAGTTGAGTACTTGCGAAGTATTGCGATGGAATCACACCTCGAAGCCCTCATCAAGCAACTGAGATACAGAAAGCAAATTGTATCCCAGGTTTTCAACCAAAGCAACATCTTTGAGAGTGAAGTTCGAATTAATTCTTACCACACCTTTACCTTTCACTCTACTCCTTCAATTGTTGTCGAAGGTGATATGTTCCCTTTGCTTGGTTGTGGTGAGGCTGGAGAACCATGTTGCATGTCCGGTCATGTGGCGTGAACAACCGGAGTCCATGATCCACGTGCCCTCCAAGCCTCGATCTGCCGACTACACATGATAAGAATATCTCGATCGCTCAGTGCTGGGGTGAGTGAAAAAATGACGAGGCATCCAGCACTGAGTGACACGAGTAGTAGGCACAGTAAAAGTAGACTGTCTACGCACAGGATAATCAGAATGATGCAAAATGCGAGGTCTACCTACATGTTGTGAACGAACAACATGATGAGGTCTCCTACTCTGACGAGGTACAAAGCTACTCGCCCGGGGTCTACCACCATATGGAATATGGTAAACACCTCGAGGAGCAAAACCTCTCCGAGAAGCACGAGGAGCCTCAAAAACAGGACGATAGTAAAACTCAGACTCATGCATACCTAAAGATGGGTAATGCATGTCCTGGTAACTCATCGCCTGAGAGCGTCGCTCATCCTTGATGCGACGAAAACAGAACCCAACCAAATGACCCGCCTGCTGACAGTAGGAACAATGAAAAATTCTCCTAGGGGCACTCTCATGGGTCATAGGAGCAACTCTCACAGGCTCCTTGGGTTTCTGCTGAGTGGTTTTCTTGGGAGGGATTTTCTTGGCAGGAGGAGTGGTTTTCTTTTGAGCTCGGGTAGGCTTTTTGGCTGATGGAGTGTCTAACAGAGCTCTCTCTTTCTCTAGGGTAGTGGGAGAGGTAAAAATAGTTTTGTTTCCACTATCTGAAGGAATCCTCTCAAAACCCAAACCTAGAGCTAACCCTGCTCTGTCAGCACACATCTTGGTCTTGACCAAGAGCAAATCCATCCTACCCTTTCCCTCAGTGCATTTGTTAACCAAGGAAAGAAGGTATTCATTTTCAGACATGAGGTTCTCAGCTCGCTCTCTAACAGTGCCTAGCTGGTCCTTAAGGGTAATGCACGTGTCACAAACAGGCTGCACATCCTTAGAACTACTAGCCATCTCCAATCTAGCCTCTAAATCATGAACATGTTTATCACGTAAATTAATGCTCTCGCGCAATAAAGAACAATTCATGCAATCAATTATATCATGAGGTCTAGAATCAACCACCAAAAGCTGCTTCTGTGCAGTCTCAAGCTCAGATAGAGTTTGAGCATGTACAGAACGCAACTGAGCAAGCTCACCCATGAGTACAATACAAGATTCACATTCAGCATCATTAACCCTAGACTTAAGCATGGCATATTCGGTAGAAACAGATTCCTCAATGCTGGATATCTTCACTTCCCATATGCTACGGTCAAGAGCATAGAGAAGCTTGATAGCCCTATCATGATCATTGTAAGCAAGCATCCCGTTGGACCGCAAGTTACTCACTATCGCATCAAAGCGAGAAAACATGGCATCTATAGATTCACCAGGTGCCTGCACAAACAGCTGATACTGTTGATTGTATGTGCTTTGGCGCCTGGCCTTGATCTGTGTAGAGCCCTCATGAAAAATAGTGAGTGTTGACCAAATTTCCCTCGCAGTCCTAAGGTGCTGCACCCTATCAAACTCACTCCGGCTCAAACCAATGAACAGTATATTTCTTGCCTTGGAGTTGGCATTATACTGATCCTTCTCTGTTTGAGAGGTGCGAGTATCAGGGATGGAGTATTGTGAGTCCACAATCTCCCAAATTGCATTTCCTTGGCTTAGCAAGTAAGCCTCCATGCGCACCTTCCAGTATGCAAAGTCAGTCCCATCGAATAGAGGAATTTTACTGGCTCTGTCCATGTCGCCAACAGATCACAAAACCGGTTAAGGTCAACTGGTGATCTTAACCTGCTCTGATACCAACTGTTGGACCGGAAACAGCGACCAGAGGGGGGGGTGAATGGGAGCTTTTAAAATTTCAGGCTAAAATTAGCCTTCTGTTTTAATACAGTCTACTGCGGAACAGGCTTCGAACACAACCTTCGAAGTGCTGGTTCGGAGGTTTTTGACGGCTCCGAACACAGGCTTCGCAAGGAGAAAAAGTTCGAAGCCAAGAAGACTTCGCTCCACTCAATCCCGAACAACCAATTCTGCTAAGTTAGTGCAGGCTCCGCACACAGGGTGCTTCGAGCAGGCTTCATACTTCACCCTTCGCAAGAGTGGACTACCCTCTGAGTACTTCGACCAAGTACTTAGCGACAGCAACTGGTGATGGGCTTCGTACACCGAAGGTCTAAATGCACACTAACAGACTTCGCTAGGGACTTAGACACGAGAAAAGAACCGGATTTTGATCAGGGCTTCGCTAGTAAACAACGAGGTCTAGCCTCCAGTTACACAGAGCGAACTCAATGAAAAACACACTTCACACAAAACACACTTCGCCTAGACAGGCTTCGGTGCACTACTACTAGCAAGGTATGCAAACAAGCTCAAGCAGAAACTCAACACAGAAGCAGGGCTTCGCTGCTTGAACAAGGAACACAATAAATGAACTCACAGGATGAATACAGAGTGTGGTGGCTAGTACAGGAGCTCAACAGTGAATGCTCAAAGTGTTAAATGTTACCTACCCAGCCCCCATATTTATAGCCACTATTCACCCATGTGAATTGACTACTTTACCCCTAGGGTTTACAATGGTTTTGTCTCATCAGAACTGAGGGGTACAAACGGTAGTCAACTTTATTTGGAGGCTTCTCTGTCAGCTTTGCAGAGGGGACAGCGTCAGCTTTTTGCAAAGCAGACACTGTCAGCCTTTATAGTCTTTGACCTTTCTAAAGCCCCCCTTCGCACGCGAGGGGTGCGGTAGCTTCGATGAGAAGCCTTGAGCCTGACGGCCTTCGCTTCACCGAAGTTAGCCTCCGATACAGTGACGGTTTTGAGCCAAAGCCGTCAAAGCCCTTGGGCCTTCGCACCAACACCCTCGGAGTGGACCACCACGGCTTCGCAGCTACTCCCAGCTCGAACTCCGTCAGTCCGTGTACCGAAGCCATGCATGGCCGAAGTACCACAAGACAACCACACTCCGAAGCCCCACCTTTGGAGTACCACCCTTCGAAGTCCCTCCTCCGTCCAAGGCCTCCGCATGAAGCATTCCATGAGCACTTCGTCGCAGTGTCTCTCCCCGAGCACACTCCTCGACTAGCCTCACCCGGACCATGCCTTCGATGCACCTTGACTTCTGAGACCTTCGTCGGGTACCTTCGAGTGTCTTCCTCCGGAGCACACTTTGAACACCTTGCCTATGCTGAGGACTTGATCCACCATACTCCGAAGTTACTCCACTCGGAGTACCCTTCGAAGTGCCTCGCCTCCGAGGACTTTGTCTCGGAGTACCTTCACCCGGAGCCACGCTCCGCACTTACTGCCTTCTCCTGGTGCACCTCGACCCGAGGTCCGACCTAGACCCCTTCACAGCCTCCGTGATGGAGCTCCCTGCTCCCTTGGCATCAATCCTCCCGCTTGACCCAGGTTCACCTGCTATGAACCGTCTGTCGCCTCCGAAGTCCCCTGCGCACCACAGACAAGCAGACAAGTGTATCCAGTACTCCGGAGACCTCTCCGGGTTAGCAACCTTCAGCACACACTCCGGTGTACCGCCCAAAGTACCGAGACCTTCGGTACAAACCCAGTCATCGTGTACTGTCGGACCCCTTCGACAGGAACACTCCGTTGCAACAGCTGCAGCAACCACACCCACCGAACCCTTCGGTGAAACAGCCTCCGAACACCTTCGGAGATCCAACCTTCGAACCCCTTCAGAAGTACCCCTTCGAAGGTACCCCTTCGAAACAGAGGTTAAACACAGTCAATCAATCATCACAGACTCCGAAATCAACCCTTGGTTTCTCAATCTCCTCCCCACAGCTCGTCCGCTTCAAGGCTTCGCAGGACCTCCTCTTTATGCCCTCGGCCAAATAGGCCCTAAGGTTGCCTTCGGAGAGGGGCTCTTGGCTAGAACTGAGGAGGTGATTTTCGACGTAGTTGATGCCCCCTATGCCTATAATGTCATCTTCGGAAGGGGCATGTTAAATCAATTCAGAGCCGTGGCACATCATAATTATCTATGCCTAAAGATGCCCATGCAAGGAGTGCTCACGGTCTTCGGTGACCAAGCTACAGCACGAAGGGCAGAATATGACCATGGTCCACCTCTTGATCCTCGACAAATAAATAATGTGCAAGACATTTGGAGGATATCCCTGTGTCAAGTGAATTCTCGAAGATGTCCTCCCCTAGGCCAAGCCCCGAAGGAGAAATTGTAACGAAGATCATTGTAAAGGTCGACAAAGATTATCCTATCCAGTTTGGCAAGGAATTGCCTCCAGAAATTGCTACTTTGCTAGAAGAAGTAGTTAGAGAACATTTGGATGTCTTTGCCTGGTCCGATGAAGACATTTTTGGAGTTGACTGAAGTATCATTGAGCACAGCCTACTCGTCAACCCAAGGGTTCGACCAGTTCACTAGGGCTCCACAAATTGTCAACAGAGAGGGCAAACCTTGCTAAAGCAGAAGTGGAAAAATTGTTGAAGGCCGGGATAATTAGAGAAGTGGCTCATACGGAGTGGTTAGCCAATCCAGTCTTCATCAAGAAAAAGGCCTCCAACAAGTGACACATGTGTATTGACTTCACATCCCTAAATAAAGCATGCCCACGAGACCCCTGCCCCATGCCCCACATTGATCAACTAGTCGACTCCACTGCTGGCTCCGAGATTTTGAGCTTCCTCGACGCGTACTCCGGCTATCATCAAATATGGTTAAAATGTGAAGATGAAGCCAAGACAAGCTTTGTAACTCCTTCGGGAGTCTTTTGCTATGTAAGAATGCCCTTCGGCTTATGAAATGCTGGGGCAACTTTTCCAAGGCTAATTGCTAAGGCTCTAGGTCACCAGATAGGCCGCAATGTCGAAGCCTATATGGATGACATTGTAATAAAGAGTGCTTTAAAGCACCATCATAATCTAGACTTAGCAGAAACTTTTGAGAGCCTCTGAGCATGTGGAGTTCGCCTCAACCCTGAAAAATGTATCTTCATGGCTCAAGCTGGGAAATTGTTAGGGTATTTAGTTTCGAGCAAGGGGATCGAAGCTAGCCCAACTCAAATAAGTGCACTGCAGAGAATGGCTCTGCCCAAAAATTTGAAGAAAGTTCAGAAGCTTGCTAGATGCCTTGCAGCCCTTAACAGATTTCTAACAAGGTCCGTAGAGCGGAGCTTCCCAATATTCAAAGTCTTGAAAGGGCCCGAAGATTTTGCATGGACACCGGAGTGCCAGAAGAGTTTTGATGATATTAAAGATTATCTCAGCAACCTCGCAACACTCACTGTGCTCATTGCAGATGAAACTCTTCTCCTCTATCTTGCAGCTACAGGCTCCGCTGTCTGTGTGGTCCTTGTTCGAGAAATGGATTTCAATGGGAAGTTGGTACAAAATCAAGTATATTTTGTATCAGAAGCCTTATCCAGAGCAAAAACCAGATACTCTGAGTTGGAAAATTTCACTTATGCTCTGGTAATGGCTTTGAGGAAATTACGATATTATTTTTTGGCACATAATGTAATTGTACCAACTTCTTATCCTCTAGGAGATATTCTCAGAAGCAAGGACGCTATAGGGAGAATTGCAAAATGGGCCGTTGAGCTAGCACCTTTCAGCATCTCCTTTGTAGCAAGAACAACAATCAAGTCACAGGTGGTGGCGGATTTTGTAGCAGAATGGACTCCGTCTGTAGTCTGGGCTCCGAAAGAGTCAAGTGAAGGAATATGGACCATATACTCCGATGGAGCTTTTCAAGCATCCGGAGCAGGTGTCGGAGTGGTGATAATTTCTCCTTCCAGACAAAAAGCAATGTACTCCGCAAGGCTCAATTTTAAGTCCACCAATAATATTGCGGAGTACGAAGGAATTTTGCTAGGTCTTCACAAGGCACATGCCCTTGGTGCTACAAGAGTTGTTATCAAAACAGATTCCCAAATTGTAGCAGGGCACATTGATTAAAGTTTTCAAGTTCGGCATTTGCAACTTGCTAAATATTTAGAAGAAATCTGCAAGATTGAAGCAGCATTTAAAGGGATCTCTGTTCGAAGAATCCCAAGAGCCGATAATGCACAAGCTGATATCTTGGCAAAAGCTGCAATGAAGCCATATATATTTCAGAATGGGCTTTTTATGAAGAACCTGCCTCCCCTTCGGTGCCCCAAGTCACTCCTGCGGAGGTCCTATGCATACCGAACACCGACTGGCAGAGTTCAATTATGGAATTATTGCAAGGTGAAGCTAATTTTCTCGAAGGCCCAAAGCTATCAAGATTGCAGTTAAGAATCCAGAATTATCATATTATCAACGGTATTTTATACAAGGCCAGAGTATGTTCTCCCCTACTCTGATATATTTCCCAAGCTAAAGGCCAAGATATACTCCGAGAAATTCATGAAGGCCTTTGTGATAGCCATCTTGCCCCTCGAGCCTTAGCAGGAAAAATATTTCGCCAGAGGCTTTATTGGCCTACAATAGTAGCTGATGCGGAGGCCTTGGTCCGCACTTGCCAAGGTTGTCAATGGATGGGAAGACAGAGTCATCGTCTGCCAACACCTCTTCAAGTTATTGCTCTGGTGTGGCCAATGGCCCGGTGGGGTATGGTTCTCATTGGCCCCTTCCCAATGGCAAAAGGCAGTTTAAAATTTGTAGTGGTAGCAATCGAATATTTTTCTAAGTGGGTCGAAGTAGAACCCCTTACATCTATCACTTCAAAGAATGTATATATGTATATATGTATGAAGAACAATGTAAGTAAATTATGTATATATGTTCAAATTAAATTCATTTTTGTAGGTGCTTCGTACCTGGTAAGCCGCCCATTCAAGAGAAGCATCAATCTCTAATCCTTCGGCCTCTCCAAGGATGGAGACCAAGTCAGTATCCCCAAATTCATGACTAGCTAGAGCCAAAGGCTCTAACAAAGTCCGAAGTCCTGTCCTCCATTCAAGGAAGGGGGCTAGGAGGGGGAGCCTTGACAAGGCACTCCAATCATCATTGCTTGGAGAAGGACCAGAGCTCAATGAAGCACGTTCAGAGGCCTCCGTAGATTGGCCTCCGTCCGTAGACTCTGACGGAGTCCACCCTAGAATAGCAGCAGGTAGGGGCCAACCTTTACCTTCACCTTTTCCAGGGCCTGCTACCTCCTTCGGAGCTACCTCCAAAATTGGAGCCACAGGCACCGGGGCGACTTCTGTAGCAGGAGTTACCTCCACTAGAGCCGATCCTATAAGGATCAAAGGTAAATAACATTGTTTAAATTGTGTAGATAAAAAGGAGAGAAGAGAAGGTATTCAGCTAAAGCTTACCTCTGACATCTTGTTGACGAATGAGCACTGGACTGCTCAGGGGCTCGAACATCTGTCCAAAGTCCTCTTCAGACTATAGACTTCGAACCAAAGGAATAGATGTGGAGATATCTTCGACCACTGCAGCTATCACTTCGTCCGGAGACAAGACTTGGGTATCCATAGTTTCGACTCCACCTTCTTCCATGGCAGGATCATTTACCTGGCTAGATGGGGCATTTGCAGTCTCCGCCTGCTCAGGGTCACCTTCAACGGTAGGTGCCACCACCGCGTCATCTCGAATGGAGACTTCAACTCCCATTCGAGAAGATTCGTCTCCAGCAAGAAGGGCTTCGAACTCCTCCATCATCGCCATGTCCGCATCATCTTCATATTTAGATTGTTCTGGTGGCGAGACTGGAGATTTCGAAGGAGTGAGGGCCTTCAGCTTTCGGACCACTTTTTTAGCAGGTGTCTTCACCGATCCTAAAGGCCTTTCTTCCGCTTTCCTTTTCTTCGGAGCTTGGTCCAAAGCAGACCAGTCTGGGAGAGTTGGGGGCTCAACTCCGAGCACACTCCACACTCGATTGAATCGCTCCCAACTCCTGACCAACTTGACCCTTCGCTCCTTTTCAATGGGCGTAGGGGCTCCGAGAACCTTCTCCACAGCTCGGACAATTTTTTCTGGAGTAAGGGTCACATGCGGAGCTAAAAGATAAGATGTCATTTTAATTAAGTCATTTCTGTAAAATCGAAACTGTGTGCAAAACACTTTGTACGATATATGGAAAGTTTACCTACGGAGCTTGAAGGGATCTCCCGAAGTCCCCCTCCGAGTTTTCCTCGAAGTTGATTGGCCAAGCGGCCATTAGAGGAGGGATCCGGAGTCCGATGAACTCCTCTGCCAAGTCGCACATACTCATGCAGAAACTCACAGAGTGCAGCAACCTAAGGCGGACTTGAAGTTGACTTGGGTCAACTTGGACCTCCACCTCCCTCCGGTAAAAAATGTCCTCTAAGGGTCTAGCCAAGGCATGGTCCATCACGACCTCGGCGTAGAACCAATGGAGGATCTAGTCTGAATACCATCTGTCATAGATGGCCTTCGTTGGGAACCGGTCCTGGAACTCTTCTCGGAGCTGAAAGTTTATGCTCCCAAAGGCGATCACCATCTTCACTCCTCTGGCTCTGAGGAGCCATGCTGAAGAGTATGGGCCTCATGGCTCCAGATGTGATGAGTGATTGTCAACAGAATTCAAAGAGGACACAAGAGAAAAGAAGACCTGCTTTGTCTGGGCCACATGTGACTCAGGTACACAGGCAGCGAGCGACTGTCGGGTAGAGGGGCGGTGAAGTCGAGCTGGCCTAATCCGAGTACATGGGCTAGGAGAAGCAGAGGATCCACTGGGTTGTTGACCGGGATTGACTCAGGTACACGGGCGGTGAGCGATTGCTAGGCTTAGAGAGCTGCGGAGTCGGGCCGGCCCAATCCGGGTACCCGGTGCGAAGACGGTGGACGCTTTGTCAGTTTCAGCGCAAAACTGACGACCGCTGATCTCAGATCTAACCATTCTGAGGCGAAGCTATAGCTCCTACGAAAGCTCCGCTTCAGGATAAGTCATATGTATTTAGGAGTTTACTATTTTGCCTTTAGGCCCACACTCAGTCAGTCGAGTCTATAAAAATATCCTAAGGGCATTTTGTTCTTTTCCATTTTATTTCAACGTCTGTAAAACCCTAAGGGTCTTTTGGTATTTTCCTAGGCTATTGGGCTGCCTATAAATAGGGCCCCAATCCCTAGGGTTAGGGTTACCCTTTCTGAAATCACTTTTCTAATCCAAAAAGATTGGGTCATTTTCTCTGTTCCTTCTGTTTGCGCCGTCGGCGTGTTTATCACCGCCGCTGTTCATCACGTGATTGGTTGATCTGTTTCTTAGGCAAATAGGAAAAATCACTACATCAGGTACTGTTATTCCTCGTTCAATCTTCAATCATCACGTTGTGGAGTTATTGCTCTGTTGCCTCGTTTTGCGCATCATGGTTATTCTTCTAATTTGAGTTCGCCGCAGATATCTTTTCACTCGAAGCCCCTGCAATCTCTTTTGCTTGCACAGTTTTCCACCGAGCATGCTTTTCCTATTGCTTATTTTTATTTGATAGCTTTTGGAACTAGCCGGCAGCTTCGCACTGTAGCAACAGTAGTATGTATGCGCAACTTGGCAGTAGCAAGCAACACGACAGTCAAGTGCGTCTCACACAGGAGCTAGGCGATAGGCGGTGCAGGCCTAATCTTTACACAGCAGTCAAGGCTAGGCCCTAGCGTGTAGTAGCTTGCATAGCATCTCGGCAGAACAAGAGTTTTTCTTTGTTTATTTATCGGTATTGCAGTTGCTTGTATTTTGATAAGGAGCAGACAACGCTTGGTAGCAGTAGAGCTGTTCGGCTTGGCAAGTCATAGTTGTAGAGGCTAGCGTAGCTAGGCTGCTGATCTAGTGCGACAGCTACAGCGCCTAGGGTCTGCACGGCTCGCTGCACGCGATAGCACCAAGCACGGATCCAGCTGACTACATCCGGATCTTCTACGGCTAAGTGGCGGAGAAATCGGGAAGCACTCGGCAACACGCACATTGCCGAAGCAGTTACTTCGCACGGAAAAGTGTGCACGTTTTCCGGAGAAAGCGATCTCGCCTGGATTTTTGCTTTGTACTCCATCACATTCGGAGTAATCTGTTCGAAGCACTCAGCGAGGTCTGTTCGAAGTGTAGGCTGCGCGTTTTTTTTTGCGAAGTGCAGGATAGCGTAGTCTAGGTTCGAAGTATAGACTCCGTTCGGTTTTGTTCGGAGTGTGCAGGGACTTTGTGTGGTCCAGTGTTTTAGCTTCTGTGGTCTTCGGTTGTGAAGTGTCCGTTTCTCGAAGGTCGTTAAGCAGGTTTCGGAGGGTGAGGTTCGGAGCATACATCACAGCCTTCAGAAAAGACTTCGATATCCACGATTCCAGCCTTCGCGTGATGACTTTGAAGTAGGCTTCGGAAGTCTGCTAAGCAAACTTTGACATGGCTTCAACAAGCTTCATTTCAGGCTTCGCACGTCCACATCACACAGGGTTCGACAAGTAACAATCAGGAGACAAATTTGAATAGTAACATTTCTTCTCGGTTTCAGTTAATCTGCCTTTAAGCACTGTGTTGGTGTCTCTTCATTTAGGACACCGGTCGTTTTTAGGCTAGATCATTTTAGGTTCGGGTGATCTAGTTACTTTTCCCTGCTAAGTCTATTGAGGTGCGTTGGGTGTTGGGAGCAGGCCATTGATTCGAAAGAATTTTTAGGCGCCCATTCACCCCCCTCTGATCGCTACTTTTGGTCCTACAAGTAGTATCAGAGCTTGGTTAGGGTTTTTTCCATATCTTAACCGGTTCTAAACCCAGGTAGTGATCATGACTTCTTCTGGGAAGGTCCCATCCTTGGATGCTTATGGCTATAATTATTGGAAGACTCGCATGCGAGACTATCTCATGAGCCAAAGCTCGGTCATTTGGGACATTTGTGTTCACGATACTTTCACCATATTGCCTGTTGCTGAGCGTACATCTGCTGATATTATCGCCCAACATCAGAACAACAACAAAGCGGTGAAAATTTTGTTTTCTAGATTAGGTCCCACTGAATTTGAGCGTGTGAGCCATCTCACCACTGCTAGAGAGATCTGGGCTACCCTCCAGGCACACTGTCGCGCCCCGATTTAATAAATCAAGACTTTATTGAAATTCCATAGAAAATCAATAAAACAAGACGTTCATCATGCGACCACGTACAATACGGCAATCATTCATGGTTCGTAGACCGCATTAATACAAAAGTGAATAAAGATGAAGAGAAACTAATAAAACAAGGGTCCTAGATGAACGCCTCCTTCCAGTCTCGCCTTGACTGGGTCGCTACTCCAGACCTTCATCCTCCTCGTAGTAGACGGGCTCTGATGTTGTAAGTCATCGGGGTGAGTACTGATGTACTCAGCAAGCCACCGAATGCAAATATAATGCAAGGTAATAACAAGGGAGATAGTGGCTAATTTTGCGGAAGCAGCATAATTGTAAAGCTTTAAATGAGAGCAATTTATTAGTACGGAAAAGTAAACATGTGCATGTGTATCATCATCTTCTAACTCGAGGGGTACAGTCACCCCACCTCGCTCAACAGTCCTTACGTGCCATGAATAATCCGAACATTCACACAATTGTAAACTAACTGCGAGTAGTCACACAACCCGCCCTTGACCGTGGGCTCGGCTTTTCGAAAAGATTTAATTACTCTGATCAGAGATGTACCACTGTACCCACAAGGCACGCACTCATCACTTACACCAAAGTGTAACGAGATGACCCATTTCACGGGAACTCGTGCCAAAACCTTCCATATGGTTCCCTCCGACTCCACAACACCCTCTTATGGGTTTCGTATCGTGTCTCGACGCGTCGAGTGCTCACCATACCCCCCCTTGAGCCTTCTTTGGTACAAGTCGCCCGCAGGCTAGCCCCTTGTACCCCTCCACTATGGTGCATAGAGCCGAAGAGTTCCACACTTCCAGTTAGGACTTACCCATTAGACTTGTGGTTGGTACGGAAGTGCTTTGCAACAGATCCCACAGACCAGTCCTTATAGTGCCCCGGGTGCGACAAACCAGTGCCCGAGCTTGCACCCGGAACCCACCATACTTATAACCTAGCCAACTCCAACAGAGTCCAGAGACGAGAATAACAGGGAAATACATATACAGAATCTAGCTATCTACGACTCGTTCTTTTTAACCTATAGCAGTTGTGCCGGTACATTGGGCACTAGTGATGGGAGATTGGTCCCGATCTTCCACTAGGTAAAGGATAAACTTGGGTTGGTGGAGAATCTCGACGTTGGCGATCCAAGGCTCCGGTCCGGCGGATCAAAACCTCGCAATCGTTACACCATTGTCTCCGTTGGTTATCAACCACGCAGAACGCGATTGACCTCGCCACGAAGGCTAATTCCTGCAAGCGAACCCAAGAACACAAGCAAGAACAGGAAGGATACAAATCGAATGCCAAATCACAGACAAACGAAGATAAGTTGAGGTTTCACAAACGCCAATGCGGCAGCCAATCGGTCCGGCGCAAGAGGCGGGATCTAAACACAACAGTGTAGATGCAACAAAGCAAAACCTAACCCTAGAAGTGGCTGGCGTGAGAATATATAGGGCGGCGGCCTGTGGAAGGTGAACAGACTTGGGCTGTGGGCTAGAAGACGTACAGACTCAGATTATGGCCAACACGGCCCAGTTCTGTCACGCAGTACTGTTTTAAATACACAGGTCGACTCGAGACTCCAAATGATGTGAAACCAACGGCAAAAGATCCGTCTTCTCCTCAGCTTTCCAAAAAGTCCAAGAACGCGCCAATCGGACTTCGTATGATGAAGTTATGGCCATTTTGGTGCAGGGTGGTCGATGTAGTCCGAACCAGCGAAATCTTGACTTCAAACATCCGTGCGGCTCCGTCTTGAACTCCAAGTCTTCTATTCCATTTCCCATGTTCCTAAGCAACAAAATATCACTAGAATTCAGTAGCATTCCGTCCAAACAAATATTGAAATAGTTGCTAAGGAAAGAATTAACCTCATAGTTCAAGCGATGGGCACGGGCGCATGTGATTCGTCCTAGTAGTTGATTTGTAGGTGGAGGCTCCATGTGTGTATCATGTGAAGTGATGTCCTCATCAACTAGCTAATATTTTAATAGTAGAGTGACAAGGAGTTAAGGCTCAATAAGCATGGCTTGGGTTTGCACACGAGGACAGGGATCTAATAAATATAAGTGTAAGGCTTGAGTATTTGACTAATGCAATATTAACCTATGGGTTATAGCGATAAGTTATTAAAACATGGGCTCAATAATGATCAACTGTTTCCACAGAGGTGGTCGATGACTTGCCTTGCTCAGCAAAGGGTGAAGGAGGAACCTCGGGGTAGAACTCCTGCTCCTCGACGAACTCGTAGTCTTCTCGTTACGAAAAATAAATAATACATTCAATAAACAGATAAAATTCACAAAATAAAGGAACATACATCATTTGTGGGTGTTTTTATGTGAAGTAGTATTTTAATATTCTGAGTTTTATATAAAACAGTAAAGTCTAATATTTTAGGATTTTTCCCAATTTATTTTCTGTATTATTCATTTTAATCATAAGGGATTTTTATTCATTTATTTATTAATAATATTTTGGGAAACAGAAACATACTGTTTTTATGGCATTAATGTGTGGAGAATAATATTCTGGTTCTAACAAAATTTGAATGGTGAAATTTGGAGTTAAAATGAGCAAGTTATGAATTTTTGAAGTTTAAACTATTTTCTGAATTATTTTTAAACTGAAAACCATCTCGGGTCCACGGTGAACTGGGTTCACCGTGAACCGTTGACCGCGCGCGTGGACCAGGCCGAGCAGGACCGTTGGATCCAGATCCAACGGGCGATCGCAGGGCGGGGCGCTTAAGTGCGATCCAACGGCCGATGGCGGTCGGTACCCCTTTGACCGAGTGAACGGCCCAGATTAGACCCGAGCGGGCTCTAATCTTAGCCGTTCATCTCCGATCGCACGGTACCGAGTTCGTCCGGCACGCGCACGGCACGGGGGATGACCGAGGTCTTCGTCCCTGACTCCGGCGGTGCGACGGCGAGGGGCGAACGGCGGCGGCGGGGTCCATGGCCCTAGGCGACGGCGAAAACGGAAAGAGGATGGAGAGGGGAGTGCAACCGTACCGGAGATGGGGACGGTTGGAGACTGGAGGCGGCCGGCGGCGAGGAGAGGCGATGAAGACCCTCGGGTCGACGGTGGCGACGGCGATCCGGCGATGGGAAACGCGAACGGAGGCGAGGCCGAGGGAGCAGTGGCAACGGCGGTCCCGGCGGTGGCCTTCGGGATTGCGCCAACTAGGGCTCGGGTGGTGTGCTCGGGTTGCGGCGAGGCTGGGGCGCTCTTATAGGGGCTCGCCGGCGTCGGTTTGGAAAGGAAAACGAGGGAAACCCGAGGAGGATTTCCTCCCAATTCTGGCGAGGTTACTATAGCTCTCGGATTGGCTTCCAAATGGATGAAATCGCGTCGGTTTTGGTTGGAAATGAATCACCGGTGAACGGGGGTCAGGATCCCGTGCCCAATTTTGTGGATTCGGGTGGCCGGCGGCGATTAGGGCAAGGGGCCGACGGGAATGGAAGGGGGGGATCCCCTTCCATTGTTGAAGACGAATCTGACAGGTGGGGGCCACCTGTCAGTGGGCGAAGGCGGGGCAAACGTGCCGACAGGCGGGCCCGGGATGTAAGCGGCGGAAGGGTGCGAGCGGGAGGCTGCCAGGTGGACCCTGTGGAGCGAGCGGGAGAGGAGAGAGGGGGGAATGGCGCCGACAGGCGGGACCCACGGGTCAGTGAGGGACGGCTGGGCTGGGCTGGGTTGAGAGTACTTTGGAGGTGTGCGGCCTGTTAAGGATTTTAAATGTTTTTCTGATTAAAATAATTCCAGTAATTCATATATTTGCTTAAGGGTTGAATCACTGTTGATAAAAATTTGTAAAAATTCCTAAAATTATATTTTGGCCTCTAGTTTATCTCATAAAATTTTCAAGTCCAGATTTTTAGTATTTTTCCCTGTTTGGCTTTATTTGGGTTCTTTTGTGAATTTCCCTTTAATAATTAATCAAAAATGATTTAGATAATACTTTTCTTTTTATTTTATTCCTTTTATTTTCTGGGGTGTTACAATCCTATCCCCCTTACAGAGAATCTCGTCCTCGAGATTCGGATCAATCCTCGAATAGCTCAGGATGCTGTGCCTTGAGTTCATCTTCTTTTTCCCATGTAGCTTCTTCTACCGGATGATTGCTCCACTGCACTTTGCAGAAGCGGATGACTCGACTCCTGGTGGTTCTCTCTTTGACCTCCAATATCTTGACCGGCTTTTCCACATAGGTCAGATCTTCTTGGACATCCAACTGCTGAAGGTCCACTTGCTCTGTGGGGACGCGGAGACACTTCTTGAGTTGAGATACATGGAATACATCATGCACTCCAGTCAACGAGGGTGGTAATTCCAACTGATAAGCTACTTCGCCCTGGCGTCGGATAATAGGGAATGGTCCAACATATCGAGGGGCCAACTTTCCTCTCATGTTAAACCGTTGAGTCCCACGGAGAGGCGTAACTCGAAGATAGACGTGTTCTCCTTCTTCAAAGGCTAAGTCTCGGCGGCGATTGTCTGCGTAGCTCTTCTGTCGCGATTGGGCTGTCTTGAGTCGGTCTCTGATGATCCGTACCTTCTCTTCAGCTTCACGAAGAATGTCGGTTCCGAATACTTGGGATTCACCAGTTTGGTCCCAAAGTAGAGGCGTTCTGCACTTACGTCCATATAGGGCTTCAAAAGGAGACATCTGAAGACTGGCTTGATAGCTGTTGTTGTATGAAAACTCAGCGTACGGCAAGCTCTTATCCCAAGTGGCTCCAAAATCCAAAACACATGCTCGAAGCATATCCTCTAGTATCTGATTTACCCTTTCTGTTTGTCCATCTGTCTGAGGATGGTAGGCAGTACTGAAATTCAACCTCGTGCCCATCTCCTCTTGGAGGTTCTTCCAAAAGCGAGAGGTAAACTGACTTCCTCGGTCAGACACTATCTTCTTGGGCACTCCATGAAGACATACTATCCGGGCCATATATAGCTCTGCTAGCTTAGGGCCACTGAAGGTTGTCTTGACGGCTATGAAATGAGCAACTTTCGTAAGCCGGTCGATGATCACCCAAATAGAATCATACTCAAGTTGGGTCTTTGGTAGTCCGGTGATGAAATCCATACCGATCTCTTCCCACTTCCATTCCGGCACTTTAAGTGGTTGTAACAATCCTACGGGTCTCTGATGTTCAGCTTTTACTCTTCTGCAGGTGTCACATTCGGCGACGAACTGGGCAATCTCTCTCTTCATGCTAACCCACCAATAGCGTTCCTTCAGATCCTGGTACATCTTGGTACTGCCGGGATGAATGGAGTACATTGTCTCATGGGCTTCTTTCAGGATAAGGGTCTTTATCTCCGGTTTATCTGGCACACATATCCGGGTTCCAAACCATATGGTGCCGTTCTCGTCCTCTGAAAATCCTGGGGCTTTTCCTTGTCTCATGTTCTTCTTAATGGCTGCTATATCCGGGTCTTCTGACTGAGCTTCCCGGATTTGTTCGAACAAGACAGGTTGAGTTTCCAAGGTGGCTAGATATGCTCTTGTGGTCAACCCGAGATTCAGCTTCTCCATCTCCTTACATAACAAGGGTGCGTGTTCCTGAATCATCATGGCTGTGCAATATCCCTTGCGACTTAATGCATCAGCTACCACATTAGCTTTTCCGGGGTGGTAGTGAATACCTAAGTCATAGTCCTTTATTAATTCCAGCCATCGTCTTTGCCTCAAGTTAAGGTCTGGCTGTGTGAAGATGTACTTCAAACTCTTGTGATCCGTAAAGATCTCACAGCGATTTCCAACCAGATAGTGCCTCCAAATCTTAAGGGCGTGCACTACAGCGGCTAATTCCAAATCATGGGTCGGGTAATTCAACTCATGAGGTCTCAACTGATGGGAGGCATAAGAGATAACCTTTCCATCTTGCATAAGAACACATCCCAATCCTTGGCGAGATGCGTCGCAATAGACATGGAAGTCTTTGCGGATATCCGGTAGGGTCAGTATAGGTGCAGACACCAAACGGGTCTTAAGAGTGCGGAAACTCTCCTCGCATTCAGGCGTCCATTCAAACTTCTCTCCCTTCTGCAACAACTTGGTCATTGGCTTGGCTATCTTAGAAAAATTCTCAATAAATCTCCGATAATATCCGGCCAAACCTAGAAAACTTCGTATCTCAGATACGTTCGTGGGTGGCAACCAATCCGTAACTGCTTCTACGGTGGCAGGGTCTACTGCGATTCCTTGCGCAGAGATGATGTGTCCAAGGAACTTTACTTCTGCCGTCCAAAACTTGCATTTGCTGTACTTGGCATACAATTGGTGTTCCCTTAACTTTCCTAAGGTTAACCGGAGGTGAGTCTCGTGCTCTTTCTGGTCCTTGGAATAAATGAGGATGTCGTCTATGAAGACCACGATGAACTTGTCCAAATACTCCATGAACACTTTATTCATCATATTCATGAAGAACGCAGGGGCGTTGGTCAATCCAAAGGACATAACCGTGCACTCATACAATCCATAACGGGTGGTGAAGGCAGTCTTGGGTATATCCTCTTCTCGAATCCTCAACTGATGGTAACCAGACCGCAGGTCGATCTTCGAGAATACCGTAGCTCCCTTGAGCTGGTCGAAGAGATCGTCGATCCGAGGCAACGGGTACTTATTCTTGATGGTTACCTCATTCAAGGCGCGATAATCCACACACATACGCTTTGCCTTGTCTTCTTTCTTCTCGACGAAGATGACGGGAGCACCCCACGGTGATGTGCTTGGTCTGATATAGCCTTTCTTCTCAAGATCCTCCAACTGTTGCTTCATCTCAGCTAATTCATTGGCGGCCATCCTGTATGGTCGCTTGTAAATAGGGGTGGTTCCAGGCACCAAGTCAATTCTGAACTCGATGTCCCTCCAGGGTGGCATTCCCGGTAATTCCTCTGGAAACACGTCCGGGTACTCACAGACTATCGGTATTTCTTCCAAGGAAATCTGATGCAGTCTTGGTCTCCTGATCTTTAGTCTTGGCATCTGAAACGTGATGGCAGTCCCTTCTTCGCTGGTCACAGTCACTTTTCTCTGGGCACATTCTATCACCCCTTGGTATTTATTTAACCAATCCATTCCTAGAATGAGATCTAGGCCTTGGCATTCTATTAGGATGGGGTCGGCCCAAAATACGGTGCCGTGGATATCTATCCATACTTTTGGGCTATATGTTAGGGCTAGAGTTTGTTTCCCCGGGGTGACTATTTGTACGGCTCTGGGTAGTTCTTCTGTGCTTAGATTGTTCTTTTCCACAAATTCAGTTGAGATGAAGGAGTGCGTAGCTCCGGTGTCAAACAAAACTATTGCAATTGCTGAATTTACCATGAACTTACCCATCACGATCTCGGGCGCAGCCTGGGCTTCCTCGGCGGTGACATGGTTGACGCGAGCACGGATGGCGGGGTTCGTCGTGACTCCCTGTGCGCGCTTGGGGTGGGGGCACTGATAGGCAAAATGCCCCTCCTGGCGGCAGTTAAAACATACCACTGGCTTGCCGTGCTTGTCGCGCAGAATCTCTGCCTTCTTTGCCGGGGCGGGTGGTGCAGCTGGCGCGGCAGGAGCGGGGCGAGGCTGTCCGGCTCCGGTGTTGGCGGCAGGTGGTGCCGGACGATGTACTGGGCGGGGGTGGTATTGTGGCGTCGGAGGAGGAGGGGTGAAACGAGGCCTCTGCGCCACGCCTTGGTTCTGCCTGAAAGCAATCATTCTTTTCCTCTTCAGGTCGACCTTATTTTGCTGAGTCTCCTGAATAATAGCCTTATTAACCAACTTTTGGAAGTTGGTATAATCTCCGGAAACGAGTTGAAGGGACAACTCATCCTTAAGACCTCGAAGGAACTTAGACTGCCTGGCCGCGTCAGTACGGACTTCTTCAGGCGCGTATCGAGCCAGCCGGTTGAACTCGTGTAAATACTCCGTGACGGACCTGCTCCCCTGCTGCAGGTCCCTGAACTCCTGCTGCTTCTGTGCGATGATGCCCTCTGGGATATGAGCGGCACGGAAAGCGGCCGAGAATTCTGCCCAAGTGGGGGCGTGGCCCTCGGGCAGAGTCTCGCGGTGGTTGTCCCACCACTCAGCGGCGGGACCATGAAGTTGGTGGGTGGCGAAGGCCACCCTCTCCTGCTCAGTGCAGGTCAGCAGATCGAGCTTCTTCTCAATGGTCCTTAACCAATCCCCAGCCTCCATGGGGTTGGTGGTGCTTGAGAAGGTTGGTGGGCGAACTCGGAGGAACTCCGAGAGCTGGGACGCGGGAGCGGGAGCTGGGGCGGCGTGATGATGCAGCTCGGGCTGTTGGTGATGGCGGAAAAACTGAGCCTGCTGCTCTTGCATCTGCTGCTGCTGTTGTTGCATCTGGTTTAATAGGGCAGCAACCAACTGGTTCTGAGTGGCCATCATCTCAGCCAGTGTGGGGTGGTTGGCGACTGGGGCTTGCCTTTGCCCGGTCGCTCCCCACTGTGGCAAGTTGCCGTTCTCTCCTCCGTTCTGGGGAGCGTCGGAGCCTTGGTTGTTCGACATCCTGAGGTTTCCAAAATTAGACAACATTCTTTTAGTGGATACTTTTATTAAATTTTATTCCAAAAAAAATGCCGTTCTTGCGGTTACATTTATTTATTACTTCATTCATGCCTTAAGTTTTGACATGAATGCTAATACAATCAAGCAAAAATGAAAAACACTCAACCAAAAAACTACGTCTACGGTAGCTCGGGGGACGGCTCGATCTCGGGCTCGTGGGAGATGGTCGGGGTCGAGGAGCTGGCGGGTGGTGCGCTGCGGGAGATCCTCTTGGGCCTCACGGTGGGGATCCGAAGGGGTTTCTTCCTGCGAGGCGGAAGAGGTGCGATCTCCTCTATGTCCTTCTTCAATTCCTCGATCTGGTAGCGGAGATGTGGGTTGGTGACGACACGCTGCCGAAGGAGCTCATTTTGGCGCCGCAACTCCTCTGCCTCGGCAGCCAAGCGGTGTCCCTGCTGGATGCGGCGACGAAGATCTCCGTTCTCGCGGTTTAAATCCTCAGAAGACTGTCGGTAAAAACTGATTGTGTCGCGCTGTCCATTGGCGTCCTGCAGTGCCTCGTAGTGGAGATCATCCATGGCCTCCAACAAGCGCATGGTATGACCAATCGCCGAATGGCACTGGGAGAGGGTGCTGACGAAGACGCGGTGGGGACTCCCTGTAGTGCGAAGAGGCACGAAGCGGAAGTCCGTGTCATAGAGCTCACTGTCGTATCTCATCCGGAGCTCCGTGAGTGCCTGGAGGGCTGTGCGCTGACTGGCAACCAAGAAGGTAGGTCCTCCTCCGCGATAGGTGTGAGCTGTCTGAGGGGAGGGCTGGACGACGACGGTGACCTCGCAAAAGCTTTCTTCCTCGTCGGGGAAGACTCCATGGTACATCGGCTCATGCTCAAATCCGAGAAAACTGACGAGCATGCGTAGCTCGCGGATGAATCCGGCCTCATCACGAAGGTTCCCGCTCATGGTACGGGCCGGTATCTACAAAAGAGAGAAATTTTTGTGAAAACTTCAGAAGATGAGAAGGTAAGCATTTTGTAAGAAAATATGTTTAATATAAGTCCTAGGGTCAGGTCTGTTTGGCTTCCTACAGTCAAGTCGGCTCTGATACCATCTTGTCGCGCCCCGATTTAATAAATCAGGACTTTATTGAAATTCCATAGAAAATCAATAAAACAAGGCGTTCATCATGCGACCACGTACAATACGGCAATCATTCACGGTTCGTAGACCGCATTAATACAAAAGTGAATAAAGATGAAGAGAAACTAATAAAACAAGGGTCATAGATGAACGCCTCCTTCCAGTCTTGCCTTGACTGGGTCGCTACTCCAGACCTTCATCCTCCTCGTAGTAGACGGGCTCTGATGTTGTAAGTCATCGGGGTGAGTACTGATGTACTCAGCAAGCCACCGAATGCAAATATAATGCAAGGTAATAACAAGGGAGATAGTGGCTAATTTTGCGGAAGCAGCATAATTGTAAAGCTTTAAATGAGAGCAATTTATTAGTACGGAAAAGTAAACATGTGCATGTGTATCATCATCTTCTAACTCGAGGGGTACAGTCACCCCACCTCGCTCAACAGTCCTTACGTGCCATGAATAATCCGAACATTCACACAATTGTAAACTAACTGCGAGTAGTCACACAACCCGCCCTTGACCGTGGGCTCGGCTTTTCGAAAAGATTAAATTACTCTGATCAGAGATGTACCACTGTACCCACAAGGCACGCACTCATCACTTACACCAAAGTGTAACGAGATGACCCATTTCACGGGAACTCGTGCCAAAACCTTCCATATGGTTCCCTCCGACTCCACAACACCCTCTTATGGGTTTCGTATCGTGTCTCGACGCGTCGAGTGCTCACCATACCCCCCCTTGAGCCTTCTTTGGTACAAGTCGCCCGCAGGCTAGCCCCTTGTACCCCTCCACTATGGTGCATAGAGCCGAAGAGTTCCACACTTCCAGTTAGGACTTACCCATTAGACTTGTGGTTGGTACGGAAGTGCTTTGCAACAGATCCCACAGACCGGTCCTTATAGTGCCCCGGGTGCGACAAACCAGTGCCCGAGCTTGCACCCGGAACCCACCATACTTATAACCTAGCCAACTCCAACAGAGTCCAGAGACGAGAATAACAGGGAAATACATATACAGAATCTAGCTATCTACGACTCGTTCTTTTTAACCTATAGCAGTTGTGCCGGTACATTGGGCACTAGCTAATATTTTAATAGTAGAGTGACAAGGAGTTAAGGCTCAATAAGCATGGCTTGGGTTTGCACACGAGGACAGGGATCTAATAAATATAAGTGTAAGGCTTGAGTATTTGACTAATGCAATATTAACCTATGGGTTATAGCGATAAGTTATTAAAACATGGGCTCAATAATGATCAACTGTTTCCACAGAGGTGGTCGATGACTTGCCTTGCTCAGCAAAGGGTGAAGGAGGAACCTCGGGGTAGAACTCCTGCTCCTCGACGAACTCGTAGTCTTCTCGTTACGAAAAATAAATAATACATTCAATAAACAGATAAAATTCACAAAATAAAGGAACATACATCATTTGTGGGTGTTTTTATGTGAAGTAGTATTTTAATATTCTGAGTTTTATATAAAACAGTAAAGTCTAATATTTTAGGATTTTTCCCAATTTATTTTCTGTATTATTCATTTTAATCATAAGGGATTTTTATTCATTTATTTATTAATAATATTTTGGGAAACAGAAACATACTGTTTTTATGGCATTAATGTGTGGAGAATAATATTCTGGTTCTAACAAAATTTGAATGGTGAAATTTGGAGTTAAAATGAGCAAGTTATGAATTTTTGAAGTTTAAACTATTTTCTGAATTATTTTTAAACTGAAAACCGTCTCGGGTCCACGGTGAACTGGGTTCACCGTGAACCGTTGACCGCGCGCGTGGACCAGGCCGAGCAGGACCGTTGGATCCAGATCCAACGGGCGATCGCAGGGCGGGGCGCTTAAGTGCGATCCAACGGCCGATGGCGGTCGGTACCCCTTTGACCGAGTGAACGGCCCAGATTAGACCCGAGCGGGCTCTAATCTTAGCCGTTCATCTCCGATCGCACGGTACCGAGTTCGTCCGGCACGCGCACGGCACGGGGGATGACCGAGGTCTTCGTCCCTGACTCCGGCGGTGCGACGGCGAGGGGCGAACGGCGGCGGCGGGGTCCATGGCCCTAGGCGACGGCGAAAACGGAAAGAGGATGGAGAGGGGAGTGCAACCGTACCGGAGATGGGGACGGTTGGAGACTGGAGGCGGCCGGCGGCGAGGAGAGGCGATGAAGACCCTCGGGTCGACGGTGGCGACGGCGATCCGGCGATGGGAAACGCGAACGGAGGCGAGGCCGAGGGAGCAGTGGCAACGGCGGTCCCGGCGGTGGCCTTCGGGATTGCGCCAACTAGGGCTCGGGTGGTGTGCTCGGGTTGCGGCGAGGCTGGGGCGCTCTTATAGGGGCTCGCCGGCGTCGGTTTGGAAAGGAAAACGAGGGAAACCCGAGGAGGATTTCCTCCCAATTCCGGCGAGGTTACTATAGCTCTCGGATTGGCTTCCAAATGGATGAAATCGCGTCGGTTTTGGTTGGAAATGAATCACCGGTGAACGGGGGTCAGGATCCCGTGCCCAATTTTGTGGATTCGGGTGGCCGGCGGCGATTAGGGCAAGGGGCCGACGGGAATGGAAGGGGGGGGATCCCCTTCCATTGTTGAAGACGAATCTGACAGGTGGGGGCCACCTGTCAGTGGGCGAAGGCGGGGCAAACGTGCCGACAGGCGGGCCCGGGATGTAAGCGGCGGAAGGGTGCGAGCGGGAGGCTGCCAGGTGGACCCTGCGGAGCGAGCGGGAGAGGAGAGAGGGGGGAATGGCGCCGACAGGCGGGACCCACGGGTCAGTGAGGGACGGCTGGGCTGGGCTGGGTTGAGAGTACTTTGGAGGTGTGCGGCCTGTTAAGGATTTTAAATGTTTTTCTGATTAAAATAATTCCAGTAATTCATATATTTGCTTAAGGGTTGAATCACTGTTGATAAAAATTTGTAAAAATTCCTAAAATTATATTTTGGCCTCTAGTTTATCTCATAAAATTTTCAAGTCCAGATTTTTAGTATTTTTCCCTGTTTGGCTTTATTTGGGTTCTTTTGTGAATTTCCCTTTAATAATTAATCAAAAATGATTTAGATAATACTTTTCTTTTTATTTTATTCCTTTTATTTTCTGGGGTGTTACAATCCATGAGGGTACATCCCATGTCAAGGCTTGGCTCTATTAGACCTACCAGCGTTAATATGAAAATTTCACACAGAAGCCGGGTGAATCTGTTGAAGCCTTGTTTGGTCGTTTTCAAACGATCATCAACAAGCTTCGGGCAACCAAGGCCGAGGGAGTTTAGCTAGTCTCAGATCATGAGCAGGCGCTCAAGGTTCTCAGTACCTTGGACCCTAAAATCTAGGAGATCAAGGTATCCTCTATCATTGAGAGCACTTCTTATGATACCTTGACAATTTCTGAGTTGTTCAGCAAGCTCAAGGCCACAGCGGTTGATATCCAGTTGAGATCAAATCTCACTAGCTCTGGATCAAAAACCCTGGCTCTTGCTACACCTTCTGCTGACTCCTCTTCTGTGAGCTGTGCTGGGTTCTCCTTGATGTCTATCACTGAGGATCAGCTTGAGTCACTAGGAGATGATGATCTGTGCCTGTTTAACAACCGAGTGCATCGTGTCTATGATAAGCAAATGTTCAAAAGACACGGCACAAAATCCGGATGATTTGAGTGTGGTGATCCAGGTCACTTCATCGCCGACTGCCCCAAGCGCAATGGTCACAAGAAGGGTACCGTGGGTGGCTCCTACGACTCTGGCAAGCACGACAACTCCTCCTTCACAAAGGGAAAGCCCAAGACAAGATTCTTCAGAAAGGCCCTAAAGGACTAACGGCGTGATAACAAGAAGCGAGACAAGGCCTTCTTCACCGAGATGGAGAGAAGCTACTCTAAGCGTTCTTCATCTTCTTCCTCTTCATCGAGCTCAAGCGATGAGGAGATCGTGATCAGAAAGGGGAAGGACAAGGATGATCCGACGGGCCTCTGCTTCATGGCCTTTGGGGACAGGCTGAAGAGCCGCTCACATCACCGCCGAAGATCCCGCAAGAGCTTCTGCTCAATGGCTCTTGGGGATAATGAAGAGAAGGGCTCCCCCGACGACTCCGACAACGACGACAATGAAAAGGTATCTTCCTATGAACGCGAAATCATTGAATTACTTGAAGAGAACCGTCAGGAGTTGAGATATCGGGAGAAACTGCTTAGAGGGGCTAAGAAGAGGATAGATGAACTTGAGAGTGAGCTTGTCGTGGCCAACGGCAGAATTGAGAGTCTATCTTCTTCCCCTTGCTTGGGTGGTAGCAGTGAGTGCCCAAATTATGAGGTATTACTGTGTGACCTGACGACTCTAAAGTCCAAGTACACAGAGAGGGTAGATGAGAGGGATGCTTTGGCCACTGAGCTTGAGATCACTCAGCTGGAGCTAAAAGATGCTCATGCCACTGTCGTCGTGCCCTGTGTTGATTGCCCATCCCATCTAGCTAGTTTAGCTGAGCTGAAAGCCAAGGGTAATGAGCAGTTGGGCGAGTTAGAGAGAGTCTAAGCTAAGCTGGGGCAGACTAGGCTAGAGCTTGAGACACTGTCAGTTCCACCCACTGTTTGTGAGAACTACTTGTCTCTTAGATTGGAATTGATCAAGCTGAAAGCTGAGAAGTCTATCCAAGTCGAGAGAGAGTGTGAGACCTGCTTGTCTCAGATGGAGGTTCTAGCTTCCTTGAGAGAGGAGCTAGCTGATGTTCAGAATGAGAACTTTTACCTCTGACAGATCCTGAGTTGGGTGAGTGCCAAAGAGCCATAGCTCGGCATGATGATCCAGCAGTTTAAGAGGCAGGATTGTTTTGGGTAGGATACACCTATACCAAGGCTGATTTTGAGAGTGCCATTAGCCGAGCAGTGGAGTGGAGTAAGATGACTCCTGAATAGAGATATCCCAAGACTCACTCCACTGAGTCTTTCTGGGATAGTTAGCCCAAGGATGGAGTGTTCCAAGAATAGCCTAAAGCTCCACCCAAGAAGCCCATCTGGGTCCCAAAGCCCAAACATCTCCACACTTCTCTAGAGTCTCTACCTGCACCCTCTCACACCAAAGAGTCTACACCCAACACCACCAAGACCAAGAACCCCAAGTCTCAACCACATCCCAAGAAGCCCACCTACCACTGTGAGTACTGTCAGAGAGACGGGCATCTTAAGGAGTTTTGCTTCAGGAGGAAGCGGGTTGAGAGAGCAGAGAGAGCTCATGGTGGGCAGGAGAAGTTCCTCGACACAGGGAGAGGCTAGAGGCCAGGCCACGTCATGTAGGTGGTGGTAGAGGAGACGACTTTCATGCCCATGCTCCGAAGGGTGGTGTTTGCTCCGACAGAGCTCCAGGTCATTTTGGATATGACTCTGGACCTCGTGGCCAAGACTTTAGGCAGAACCGAGGACCGTGCTTTGAGTCGCGCTTTGGTCCAGACTCTTATGATGCTTTGTGCTTTCCTTCCTTTGAGAAGATGGCTCAACACTAGTTTAGCTCTGTTGCTAAACCTAGTGCCAGACCATTTGCTCCCTCTTACGGCCACTGATCGTGCAGGATCGAGGACTAGAGGACATGTGATCATGGATTCAGGATGCTCTCGCCACATTATGGGACATCGCAGATGGTTCTCCAGTCACTCTCCCCCGAGCTCCAAGGAATACATCACCTTCAGGAACAGTGGTCAAGGGAAGGTACACGGCATTGGCTCAATTCGCATCTCTGACCATTTCTCTTTGAAGAATGTTGCTTTGGTTGGAATCTTGAATTTCAATTTGATTTCTGTTTCGCAACTTCTTGAGGATGGTTTGGAGGTTCGTTTTAAGAAGGGCATGTCTTCTTTGGTTGATTCTAGAGGGTCTTTGGTTTGCCAGATCATACCCTTTGGTAAGGTTTCTCGGATTGACTTCTCTAGTTCTTTTGACCCTTCTCGCTGTTTAATTGTTGGATCCTCCTTTGAGCTCTGGAAGTGGCATAGGAGGTTAGGCCATTTGAGCTTTGATCTGCTAGTTAGATTGAGCTCTATGGACCTTATCCGAGGATTGTCCAAGCTTAAGATGGAGAAGGATCTAGTTTGCCATCCCTGTCGTCACGGGAAAATGGTTGCCGCTTCTCACTCACCTGTGACTCAGGTGATGACTTCGTACTCGGGAGAGTTTTTACACATGGACACTATTGGTCCAGCTCGGGTACGCTCAGTCGGTGGGAAGTGGTACGCGCTTGTGATCGTTGATGATTTTTCTCGATTCTCGTAGGTTTTCTTCTTGGAGTCTAAGGATAAGACTTTTCACTTTGTTTATGACCTGATTTTGAAGCTGAAGAACGAGAACAATGGTCGGATGCGAGCAATTTCGCTTTGACAACGACTCTGAGTTCAAGAACTCTCAGTTCATTAGCTTCTGTGGTGATCAGGGTCTTGATCATCAGTTTTCTACTCCTTACACTCCCCCACAGAACGGCGTTGTGGAACGAAAGAACCGCACGCTGGTCGAGATGGCCAGGACGATGCTCGATGAGCACATGACTCCTAGGCGCTTTTGGGCTGAATCCATGAACACGGCTTGCTATCTAGCCAACCACATTTTTTTTAGAGCTTACCTAGGTAAGACTTCATATGAGTTGCGGTTTGGCAGACAACCCAAGGTGAGCCACTTGCGAGCTTTTGGCTGCAAGTGCTTTGTGCTCAAGAAGGGAGGGCATTTGGACAAGTTTGAGTCTCGTTGCTGGGATGGAGTTTTTCTTGGTTATGCTTTGCATTCTCGAGGCTTCCGTGTTTGGAACCTCGACTCCCAGCAGCTTGTTGAGACTTGTGAGGTTTCTTTTGATGAGTCCTTGCCTTCTTTGACTCCTTCTTTTGAGCTTTCTGGAGATGATGAGCTTGGAGAGTCCATCTTCGAGGAAGATGATGATGCTCCTGCTATCGATGAGGATGGGCCTTCCGCACAGCCTGCAGAACCCACACCTTCTGAGACTTCGACTGAGGATGAGGGTGGACCTCTAATCACTTATTTCACTTCGATCGAGCCCCCTCAGTCGAGTCCAGAAGTGCCAGCTGCTGACTCCGGTGAGGTGACTTTAGATCACCTGGGATCCCGAGTAGTTCAGCGTGATCACCCCTCAGAGCTCATCATCGGTGATCTTTTTGAGAGAACTTTGCGCTCTTCTGTTGACTCGCTTGCTGTGTTTGCTGAGTCTGCGTTTGTTGCATTTTTTGAGCCTAGAGATGTTTCTCATGCTCTTTCTGATTCGAACTGGATTAATGCCATGCAAGAAGAGCTTGAGAATTTTGTCCGCAATCGGGTTTGGACACTGGTTGAGCTGCCACCCGGATGCAACCCCATAGGCACCAAGTGGGTGTTGAAAAACAAGCAAGGTGAATATGGGGTTGTGGTGCGCAACAAAGCTCGATTAGTTGCCCAGGGTTTTTGCCAGAAGGAAGGTATTGACTTTGAAGAAACTTTCGCCCATGTTGCCCGTCTTGAGTCCATTCGCATTCTCTTATCTTTTGCCGCTTCGAAGGGTTTTAAGCTTTTTCAAATGGATGTCAAGAGTGTTTTTCTGAACAGGTACATAGAGGAGGAGGTCTATGTTAGGAAGCCCCCCGGTTTTGAGAACCCTAAGTTTCCTCGACATGTTTTTAAGCTACAAAAGCTTTATACGGTCTGGAGCAAGCCCCCATGGCTTGGTATGACCGGTTGAAGTAGTTTTTGTTGGGAAAGAGCTTTGTGATGGGTTATGTTGATAAAACTCTTTTCTTGCTTAGAGATGGCTCAGACTTCTTGATTGCTCAGATTTACGTGGACGATATCATTTTTCGTGGTTCTACTGATATGCTTGTGTCCAAGTTTTTTGAGCAGATGCACAACAAGTTTGAGATGAGCCTCATGGTTGAGCTCAAGTATTTCCTAGGGCTCTAGATCAAGCATACCAAGGACGGCATCTTCATCCACCAGAGTAAGTACACACGGGACATGTTGAAGAAATTCGACTTTGGTGGAGAGCTGAAGCCTCAGATGACCCCCATGTGTACATCTAGGGGCTTGGACAAGGACGGGAGTGATGTCAAGGTCAACGATAGAGAGTTTCGAGGGATGATCGGTTCGTTGCTGTACTTGACGGCGACGAGGCCAGACATTCAGTTTGTCGTAGGACTTTGCGCACGCTTCTAGTCTTCACCTCACGCGTCTCATTGGCAAGCTGTCAAGCGCATTTTCAGGTACCTTACATATGCGCTCGATCTAGTATTTATTATTCAGCATCATCATCTCTTGATTTATCTAGCTTTTTGGACGCTGACTTTGGTGGGTGCCGGTTGGATCGCAAGTCGACTTCCGGTACTTACTAGTTTCTTGGTTCTTCTCTTGTCTATTGGTCTTCTCGAAAGCAGTCTGGAGTTGCACTTTCTACCACTGACGCTGAGTATGTAGCTGCTGCTAGCTGCTGCTCACAGTTGGTTTGGATGATTTCCACATTGCGAGACTTTGGGTTCTTTCCTACTAGAGTTCCTCTGTTTTGTGATAGCACCAGTGTGATTAGTGTAGGGAAAAACCCTTGTCTCCATTCAAAAACCAAACACATTGATGTGCGCTTTCACTTTCTGAGGGATCAATATGAGAAAGGTGTCATTGACCTTGTTCATGTTGATACCCATCATCAGTTGGCTGACATTTTCACCAAACCCCTAGATCAGTCTACTTTTGAGCGTTTACGAGGGGATTTGGGTGTTTTGTATCCTTTTTAGGATATTTTGAGTCAGTTTTCTTTCTTCTTTACTCTTTTCTTGAGTCTTTTTGTGTGTGTTCATATCATGCATATTCACATATGACACTTTGAGCCTACTTCTATTATATGATTGAACTGCTTTACTTATTCTAGCTGGTACATGCTTGTGATTACTTGTCAATGATCATGCTTTGCTTCAGTTCACATGATATGTCTGATATTTGTCATATGCATGGCTTTTATGCTTTAAAATTGAAAAATGATCACCATTGCTTTTGGTAACTAGCATGTGTAGGCTGAGTGCTTTTGCTATCTTTTACATACCTGGTAGATAGTTCCTCACTTAGATGCAGATATGCAACTTGGACATCTTTATGCTTTAACATGGAAAAATGTGCTATAAAAATGATGAAAATAAAAAAAAAATGAGAATTCCATGCCTTTTTATGCTTAATTTGAAAAGATCCAAGTGGGTTTGCTGTGCCGCACTGCATTGTTCTGGATTTCTTACCATAGCACTTTGGTATGAACTAGGACAGTGTAGTTTATGCCAAGACCAATGTCTTAAGCTTCTGATGGTCCAGTTCTGGCCTAGACTTGACTTGGTCAGTTAGCATAAGGTTTTACATGCAAATAACCCCTACAAAAATGAAAAAGGAAAAAGAAAAAGCCTGAAAATTAAAAAGATAACAAGTTTGCTGAAGCACTTTGTTTTGGACAATGCTTATCTTGATAGATATCAGTTAGCTTTTGCATCTCATGCTTTAACTTGCTTGTCAACTAGGAAATGTGTGTGATGCTTTTGTTTGCAAAAATTGAAAACTGCGTGCTAATGACTTTGTTTAGATATCATCTGTTGCGCTGATCATGCCATGTGTCTTAGACAGTATGTCTTTTGCTATACCTGCTAGATATTGTAATTACAGTCAATCATATCTGAGAAGCATGCTTTCTACACTCCACCTGCACCCCAGTTGCATTCATTGCATATTTTGAGGGGGAGCTGCATTTCAGGGGGAGTCGGAGGCTCTTTAGAGTGCATTTTTAGTCTCGCTTGATGAGTCCAATTGTTAACAAGCGGGAGAAATTTTGGGTTACTTGTTCTCTTCGAAGAGTTTAGGGGGAGTTTTGGCTTTCTCTGGGATTTGTTTTAGGGGGAGTTTTTGTCCTGTTTGTCCTTACTCTTTGATATCCTTGTTTATAATTCTGAGATTGCACTTGTTTTTGAGTCTTTACTTTTTGTTAACCATAATGACCACTTTCCTGCTTTTGTTCGGCTTTTGGTCATTAGGGTTAAACTTGTATTTTTATTTTTTCTGTTTTCTTGTCTTTTCATTTTCGTGTTTCCACATGTGCTTGCAGGTACTGGAGAGCTGATAAAGAGAAGTGTTGACAATGCACTCATCAAGGGGGAGATTGAGGAGGCATGCTGAAGAGTATGAGCCTCATGGCTCTAGATGTGATGAGTGATTGTCAACGGAAGTCAAAGAGGACACAAGAGAAAAGAAGACCTGCTGTGTCTGGGCCGCATGTGACTCAGGTACACGGGCAGCGAGCGACTGTCGGGCAGAGGGGCCACGAAGTCGGGCTGGCCCAATCCGGGTACATGGGCTAGGAGCAGCAGAGGATCCACTGTGCTATTGACCGGGATTGACTCAGGTACACGGGCGTCGAGCGATTGCCGGGCTGAGAGAGCTGCGGAGTCGGGACGGCCCAATCCAGGCTAAGAGGGCTGATGTAGCGCCCCGATTTATCAAATCGAGACATTATTGAATTTCCAAAGAAAAACAATAATCCAAGAGGTTCATCATGCGACAATCGTACATAAGACGGTATTCATGGTACGCATACCATATTTATTACATCAGAGTTTAATAAAAATAGCAAAAAGTAATTAAAATTGCATGACGAACGCCTTCTTCAGGATCTTTCTTCTTGACTGGGTCGCTACTCCAGACCATCCTCGTAGTAGGCATCCTCTGTGGGGTCCAACGGGTATGAGTACAAAAAGTACTCAACAAGCCACCGCAAATGCAAGTAGTAATGCAGGATAATAAACAAGGAAAGGTAATGGCTCAAAGTGCGAAAAAGTACATTTATGATTATTGCATTTAGTGTAGTCAAATTTATTCGTACGGAAAAGTAAACATGAGCATCAACATCTACTAACTCGAGGAGTACGTTTTACCTCCTCGCACAACAGTCCTTACATGTCAATCCATCATGCACATACATATTCAAAGTAATCTAACTGGGGGATGTCACGCAACCCGCCCTTGACCGTGGGCTCGGCTTTTCGAAAAGATTTTAGACTCTGATCAGAGATGTACTACTGTACCCACAAGGCACGCACTCATCCCAAACGAGATGACCCATTTCACGGGAACTCGTGCCAAAACCTCAATATGAGATGTTCCAAGCGATAACCACCCGCTCTAGGTTTCGCCGGCGCGCCGGGCCGCATCCCGGCTAACGTCGCACCCCCTTTTGCGCCACATTGGTACAAGTCACCCGCAGGTGCAACTTGACCCATCTCCAAATGGTGGCCTCGGTTTGGAACAACCCATACCTTAGTTAGGACTTACCCACTAGACTTGTGGTTAGTACGTAAGTGTATTGCAACGGATCCCTCAGACCGGTCCTTATAGTGCCCCGGGTGCTACCGACCAATGCCCTAGCTTGCACCCGGAACCCACCATGCATACACTCACAACCATAACTCATCACCAACAGAATTTCCAAGGATAAGAAGTAACGGGGATCATATAATAGAACCATTTTGCTACGACTCATTTTTATCCTATAGCGATCGTGTCATTACATTGGACACTAGCTAATATCATTGATCATATGGTGACAAGGAGGTTAGGCGAGATCGCATGGCTTGGGTTGCACATCAAGGTCGGGGGATCCTAAATAAATATAATGTAAGGGTTCATTTGACTAATGCATGTATAACCTATGTGTTTTAGCGATAGTTTAATCAAACATGGGTTCAATATGCTCAAAAGATTGGTTTGGTGACTTGCCTTGTTCAGCGAAAGGCGAAGGAGGGACTTCCGGGAAGTATTCCGGCTCCTCGGCGACGTCGTAGTCTTGTTGATATAGTAAGGTAAAATAAAAAGAGCACAACATTCAATCAAACAATATAACATTACATTATAAGCTCATAAGTTAAAGTTGGTTTGATTATAAATAAAATAAATTCAATTGTTAAGATTCTGTGGTTTATTTTATAAATAAATTTTAAAGGAATTTAAAAAGTAGTCCTTTTTAGAAAGGGGTTTTAAAAGGGGTTATTCTCATTTTTAAGTTCTCTAAAAATGAAAGATTCATAGAAAACTTAGTGATTTGTTCATATCATCAAGAAATAAATAAATATAAATTTTTCTGGAATTCAAATAATTAAATTTTACATTTTTAACCTAAGGGTGTTTAAACATCCATTTAAATAAACATGAAATGTCTTATGTAAACCTACTGTTTTCATTGTATAAACATGTAGAGAATAATTTTATGAATTTTCTAAATTTGGAATGGCAATTTTTAGAGTTCAAATGCGCCAGATATGAATTTTACAAGTTTTAAACCTTTTCTGGAATTTATTTTAAATTTTAAACCCTCTCGGGTCCACGGTGAGCCAGGCTCACGGTGAACCCGCGCACTGTGCGCGTGCGCCGGGTCGATCTAGACCGTCGGATCCAGATCCGACGCGCGAGGGCGAGGCGGGGTGCGTTAAAGTGACGTGGACGGCCAGGATTAAAACGTTCGAACCGGTACGCGATGGACGCATGAGATTAAACGCGGGTTTTAAATACCAACGAACGCACGAGATTAAAACGTACCCCTTCGCACAGATCCAACGGTGCCGATTAAACCACACGAGGGATTAAATCAGTACCGTTAGATCCAGATCGCACGACGCGGATCGAATCCGACACGGCACGGGTACTCGACCCGTGCCGGTCGTCTTCTCCGACGACGGCGAGCGGGCCAAGGGCCACGGCGAGCGATGGCGGTCGAAGCTAAGGCCTAAAATGGAAAGAGGGCGCTACGGGGATCACGAGGGTACCCTGGCGGCGAAGAAAGGTCGACGGAGCGAGGCCGGCGATGAGCAGAGGCGGCGAAGGTGTTCGGGTCCTCGGCGGCGACGGTGGTCCGGCGAGGTTCGTTGACGGCGGAGTGGTGGCCGAGGTCGGTGAGGTCCGTGTGGTCGCAGAGGTGCGGTCGGCGGGGACGGAGGGGGACTCCGGCGACGGCGATCGAAGGCTGGAGGTCGGGCGGCGGTGGTGCGCTAAAATGCGGAAGGCAAGGGCTCTGTTGGATCTCGCAGCGTGTGAGCGTGGGGGCGCGTTGCGGACGGCCAGAGGGTTTATATAGAACCATCGGCGGGGGCAGAGAGGGCGTAGTTTGCGGTGGCCGGGATTAAAACGCGTTTAAGCGCCGGCGAGCTCGGGTTGAGCTCGATTCACCAAACCTGGACGCGAATCGGTCGAGTTTAATGGGGGGAAACGGTCAGCGCGACGTGGGGGTTTGATTGCCGGGCTTAATTCGAGGGGAGGGGGGAGGGGGCAAGGGATCCGAGGCGAGTAATGGTGTCGGCCGGCGAGGGGGGGGGCGATTTGGGGGCGGATCTCGCGGGGACGAAGGGTCTGACAGGCGGGGGCCACCGACCAGTGAGCGCGACCGAGCGAGGGAGGCAGCTGACGGGTGGGGCCGTGGCGTCGGGTGCGCGTGTGAGGGAAAGAAATCGGCGCCGACAGGTGGGGTCCGGATGTCAGTCTAAGGCGCGCGAGGTAACGGGCTGGGCCGGCCGGGAGAGAGAGAAAGGAGGGAGAGGTCCCAATACTGTTTGAAACTATTTTCTGATTTAGAATAATTGCAGAAATTGATTTAAAATAATAGGGCTACCTCCATGCTTGGTAAAAATCTATAAAAATTCCCAAAATTATATTTTGGTCTTAGGAGCATATACAAAAAGTTTCACCTCTTAATTTGGCCATCTACTATATGTTGTAGTTCAAAAGGGTATAAAGGAGTATTAGAAGTATTTTCAGAAATAATAATTCCATGAAATTGAATTTAATAATATTTTATTGTATTGAAAATTTGGGGTGTTACAAACCTATCCCCCTTACAAGAATCTCGTCCTCGAGATTGGAACGCTACTCGAATAACTCGGGGTATTGGGCTTTTAGTTCGTCTTCCTTTTCCCAAGTGGCTTCTTCGGCGGGATGGTTGTTCCATTGGACTTTGCAGAAGCGAACAACGCGACTTCTAGTTACTCTCTCCTTGGTTTCCAAGATCTTGATGGGTTTCTCTATGTAGGTCAAGTCTTCTTGGACATTAAGCTGTTGAAGGTCGGCTTGCTCGGTGGGTACACGGAGGCACTTCTTCAGTTGAGAGACATGGAACACATCGTGAACGCCTGCCAAGGATGGGGGCAGTTCGAGTTGATATGCCACTTCTCCTTGTCGACGGAGGATCTGGAAAGGTCCGACGTAGCGGGGTGCTAGTTTGCCTTTCATGTTGAACCTTTGAGTGCCACGGAGGGGAGTGACTCGGAGATAGACATAATCGCCCTCCTCAAAGGCTAGGTCTCTTCGACGGTTGTCGGCGTAGCTCTTTTGCCTGGATTGGGCTGCCTTCAATCGGTCTCTTATGATCTTAACCTTCTCTTCAGCTTCTCTTAACAAATCAGTCCCAAACAGTTGCGACTCTCCGGTTTGGTCCCAGAGCAATGGTGTTCTGCACTTACGTCCATAGAGTGCTTCGAACGGGGACATTTGCAGGCTGGCTTGATAGCTGTTGTTGTAGGAGAACTCTGCATATGGTAAGTTCTTGTCCCACATTCTGCCAAAGTCTAGAGCACAAGCTCTAAGCATATCCTCTAATATCTGGTTGACCCTTTCGGTCTGACCGTCGGTCTGTGGATGATAGGCGGTGCTAAAGTTCAGCCGGGTGCCGAGTTCCTCTTGAAGGTTCTTCCAAAACTTGGAGGTAAACTGACTCCCACGGTCAGATACAATCTTCTTAGGAACTCCGTGAAGGCACACGATCCGGGTCATATACAACTCAGCCAACTTGGCGACGGTGTACGTTGTCTTGACCGGAACGAAGTGAGCTACCTTGGTGAGTCGGTCGACGATCACCCAGATAGAATCATGACCAGCTTGGGTCCTGGGCAGTCCCGTGATGAAGTCCATTCCTATCTCTTCCCACTTCCATGCAGGGACCTCGAGAGGTTGGAGAAGTCCGGCAGGCCTCTGATGCTCTGCCTTGACTCGCCGGCATGTGTCGCACTTGGCCACATACTCTGCTATCTCTCTCTTCATGCTGACCCACCAATACTTTTCCTTCAGGTCTTGGTACATCTTTGTGCTCCCGGGATGGATGGAGTATAGAGTATCGTGGGCTTCTTGAAGGATGAGGGTCTTCAACTCAGGTAGGTTGGGTACGCATACTCGGTTTCCGAACCAGATGGTACCATGCTCGTCCTCGAAAAATCCGGGGGCTTTACCCTTCCTCATGTTCTGCTGGATCTCCAGGATGTCCGGATCTTCCTTCTGCTTTTCTCGGATCTGGTCTATTAAGACAGGCCGAGATTCCAAGGCAGCGAGGTACGCTCGAGTGGTGATCCCTAGGTTTAGCCTTTCCATCTCCTTGTAGAGTAAAGGAGCTTGGTCCTGAATCATGATGGCATTGCAGTACCCTTTTCGACTAAGGGCGTCTGCCACCACATTCGCTTTGCCCGGATGATAATGGATGCCCAAGTCGTAATCCTTGATCAGTTCCAACCATCTCCTTTGTCTGAGATTCAGATCTGGTTGGGTGAAGATGTACTTGAGGCTCTTGTGGTCGGTGAAGACCTCACACCGATTTCCCACAAGGTAATGTCTCCATATCTTCAAGGCATGAACCACGGCTGCTAGTTCCAGGTCATGGGTCGGATAGTTCAGCTCATGTGGTCTCAGTTGCCGGGAGGCGTAGGATATCACTTTCCCTTCTTGCATTAAGACGCATCCCAATCCTTGACGAGAGGCATCACAGTAGACGTGGAAGTCTTTCCGGATGTCTGGTAGAGTCAGAATGGGAGCTGACACTAGCTTCTTCTTGAGGGTCTGGAAGCTTTCTTCGCAGTCGGGGGTCCATTCAAACTTCACTTCCTTCTGCAAAAGTCTGGTCATGGGCTTGGCGATCTTGGAAAAATTCTCGATGAACCGGCGGTAGTATCCGGCCAATCCGAGAAAACTCCGAATCTCGGTCACGGTTGTGGGCTGTAGTTAGTTGGTTACCGCTTCAACGGTGGTTGGGTCCACTGCTATTCCTCCGGTAGATATAACATGGCCGAGGAACTTCACCTCTGACGACCAAAATTCACATTTGCTGTACTTGGCGTACAGTTGCTGCTCCCTTAGCTTTCCGAGGGTCAGACGGAGGTGAGTCTTGTGTTCCTCCTCGGTCTTGGAGTAAACGAGGATATCGTCGATGAATACCACGATGAACTTGTCCAAGAACTCCATGAATACATTATTCATCATGTTCATGAAAAAGGCCGGGGCATTCGTGAGTCTGAACGACATCACGGTGTACTCATAGAGTCCATAGCGAGAGGTGAAGGCAGTCTTGGGTATGTCTTCTTCTCTAATCCTCAACTGGTGATAACCTGACCTGAGGTCAATCTTGGAAAACACCGAGGATCCTTTCAGCTGATCGAACAGGTCGTCGATCCGAGGCAATGGGTACTTGTTCTTGATGGTTACGTCGTTCAAGGCTCTATAGTCCACGCACATCCTCTTGGTCTTGTCCTTCTTCATGGCAAATATAACCGGTGCACCCCAGGGTGAGGTACTCGGTCGGATGTAACCTTTCTGCTCTAGGTCTTCGATGTTGCTCTTGACTTCGGCTAGTTCATTGGCGGCCATCCGGTATGGGCGCTTGGAGATTGGAGTGGTCCCGGGGACAAGTTCGATTCTGAATTCGATGTCCTGCTTGGGAGGCATTCTGGGTAGGTCTTCAGGGAAAACATCCGCAAACTCCTTGACTATAGGCACCTCTTCAAGAGCTATCGAGCGAAGGGATGCTCCGAGTGGTTTGCGACTGGTCATCCGAAAGGTGATGGCTGCGCCTTCAGGGTTCGTCACCGTGACGGACTTGTTGGCACAGTCGATCACTCCCTTGTGCTTCATCAACCAATCCATCCCTAGGATGAGGTCAAGTCCGGTGCATTGGATGAGGACTGGCTCGGCCCTAAACAGTACTCCTTGGATGTCAATTTGAACCTTAGGGCTGTATAAGCGGGCTGAGGTCCTATTGCCGGGAGTGGCAATCACCATGGGAATGGGTAGAGGGAGCACGTCCAATTTGTTTGTTTTCACAAAATTTTCCGAGATGAAGGAGTGGGTTGCTCCAGAGTAAAATAATATAACGGCTGGTACGGAATTCACGGTAAACGTACCGAGCACGACTTCAGGAGCCTCCTGAGCTTCCTCCGCGCTGATGTGATTGACGCGGGCACGAACTGCCTGGTTGGGTGCCGCGCCTTGAGTCTGCTTGGGGTGAGGACACTGGTGCGAATAGTGCCCTTCCTTGCGGCAGTTGAAGCAAACTACCGGCCTCCCTTGGCGATCCTTCAAGACCGGGGCCTTGGCGGCTGGTGTCGGCTGAGCGGCCGGAGCTGGTGGAGCGGGGCGAGGATGCCCGGCGTTGGATCCACCGGCGGCGTGAGGTGGCCTGTAGGCGGGCCGAGGATGGTAGGCAGGCGCTGGTGGCGGAGGGACGAAGCGGGGCCTCTGAGAGTTCGCCTGCTGATGCTTGAAGGCGATCATTTTCCTCTTCTTGAGGTCCAGCTTGTTCTGCTCAGTCTCTTGAATGAGCGCTTTGTTGACTAGCCGTTGGAAGTCGGCGAAGTCGGCGGCGACGAGCTGGATGGATAGCTCATCCTTAAGTCCCCTGAGGAACTTGGCTTGGCGGAGGGCGTCGGTGCGCACTTCCTCCGGCGCGTAGCGGGCGAGGCGGTTGAACTCATGGAGGTACTCCATGACGGTCCTGTTGCCTTGTTGCAGGTCGCGGAACTCCTGCTGTTTCACCGCGATAACACCGGCGGGGACGTGGGCAGCACGAAAGGCGATGGTGAACTCCGCCCAAGTCACCACGTGGCCCTCTGGCTGGGACTCACGGTAGTTGTCCCACCATTCAGCGGCGGGACCCTGGAGCTGGTGAGTGGCGAAGGCCACTCGCTCCCGGTCGGTGCAGGGGAGGAGGTCGAGCTTCTTTCCGATGGTGCGAAGCCAATCTCTGGCCTCCATCGGGTTGGTGGTGCTCGAGAAGATGGGCGGGCGCACGCGCAGAAACTCGGAGAGTTGCGGAGCGGGTGCGGGTGCTGGTGCGTGAGGGGCGGGTTCCCCGTTCTGCAGACGGTCCAACTGAGCCTGTTGGTTCTGCATTTGGGTGAGAAGGGCGGTGATCAGGTGGTTCTGATTGGCCATCATCTCCGCCAAGGTGGGGTGGTTGGCGGAAGGCGACCCAGATTGACACGGGCCCGTTGCACCTCAGTTGGGTACAACACCCTCGGGCGCATCACGACTCCCTCCTGCTCCGTTGTTGGAACCGGTGTTCTGGTGATTGGCCATCTTCTGAATATACATAGTGATAAAGCAAAAGATGACGAAACAATAATACAACCAAAAATATCATATAAGATTCAAGCACATAAATATATAGAGTGGTATAAATTGTTCATTACATCCAAGCTCTTATTCCATCTACAACCCAACTCGTTGCAGACGGCACCACATACAAAATTATGATTTTTATTTAAATAGCGTCTCCTAACGCCTACTCGCCACCGGAGGCGGTCTCCGTGCTCTCGGAACCACGAGTGCGCGGCTCCAGAGAGATGGTGGGCTCGAGAAAATTCTCGATGATGGAGTCGGAGACGAGGCCGGGGCGTGGTGTAGGGGCGCTGGTAGAGGGCCTGGCGGGGGAGGGTCGTGGCGGGATCCTCTTGGGGCGAGGGAGGGGCTCACGGATGGGCTTCTTCTTCCTTGGAAGAAGAGGAACCATCTCCGCTATATCCTTCTGCAGCTGCATAATCTTGCGCTGCAACTCGCCATTCTGCTGGATCAAGTTCTTCGTTTCTTCACGAAGGAACTCAACCGCCTCATGGTGCTCGTCGGCATCGAGCACCGCCTCGGTGTGGAGATCGTCCATGGCCTGTAGAAGACGCGACTGCCGAGCCATGACCGGATCACGCACGGAGTGAACTCCGAGGTAGATGCTACGGTGGGCTCCGGGAGTGCGCTTCGGCATGAGCCGAAAGGACGAGTTCTGAAGACGATCGTCGTAGATCATCCTCAGCTCCATGAGGGCCTGGAGGGCGACTCGTTGGCACGCGACGTCGAAAGTCGGGCCTCCAAGTGCGGTGGTGTAGGGCGGCAGGTGTTCCCCGGAGCCGTGGACGGTGAGGGAGACGTCGCAAGGCCCGGCAAACTCGTCGGGGTATACTCCTTGAAATTCGGGCTCGAAGAGGAACCCGAGGAAAGTGAGCATCATACGGAGCTCCCGGACGAAGCCCTCGTAGTGGCGGCAATAGCTGTGGACTTGGTAGACAGGCATCTACAAAACAGCAAGTTGAATAAAAGTGAGGAGAGGAACAAAGTTCATAAAGTAGATTTTCAAGAAATAATTTTCTGTGGCTAATGGCTAGGCGGGTCTGTTTTGCTTCCTACAGTCGAGTCTGCTCTGATACCATCTTGTAGCGCCCCGATTTATCAAATCGAGACATTATTGAATTTCCAAAGAAAAACAATAATCCAAGAGGTTCATCATGCGACAATCGTACATAAGACGGTATTCATGGTACGCATACCATATTTATTACATCAGAGTTTAATAAAAATAGCAAAAAGTAATTAAAATTGCATGACGAACGCCTTCTTCAGGATCTTTCTTCTTGACTGGGTCGCTACTCCAGACCATCCTCGTAGTAGGCATCCTCTGTGGGGTCCAACGGGTATGAGTACAAAAAGTACTCAACAAGCCACCGCAAATGCAAGTAGTAATGCAGGATAATAAACAAGGAAAGGTAATGGCTCAAAGTGCGAAAAAGTACATTTATGATTATTGCATTTAGTGTAGTCAAATTTATTTGTACGGAAAAGTAAACATGAGCATCAACATCTACTAACTCGAGGAGTACGTTTTACCTCCTCGCACAACAGTCCTTACATGTCAATCCATCATGCACATACATATTCAAAGTAATCTAACTGGGGGATGTCACGCAACCCGCCCTTGACCGTGGGCTCGGCTTTTCGAAAAGATTTTAGACTCTGATCAGAGATGTACTACTGTACCCACAAGGCACGCACTCATCCCAAACGAGATGACCCATTTCACGGGAACTCGTGCCAAAACCTCAATATGAGATGTTCCAAGCGATAACCACCCGCTCTAGGTTTCGCCGGCGCGCCGGGCCGCATCCCGGCTAACGTCGCATCCCGGCTAACGGTGTATTCCGGCTCCTCGGCGACATCGTAGTCTTGTTGATATAGTAAGGTAAAATAAAAAGAGCACAACATTCAATCAAACAATATAACATTACATTATAAGCTCATAAGTTAAAGTTGGTTTGATTATAAATAAAATAAATTCAATGGTTAAGATTCTGTGGTTTATTTTATAAATAAATTTTAAAGGAATTTAAAAGTAGTCCTTTTTAGAAAGGGGTTTTAAAAGGGGTTATTCTCATTTTTAAGTTCTCTAAAAATGAAAGCTTCATAGAAAACTTAGTGATCTGTTCATATCATCAAGAAATAAATAAATATAAATTTTTCTGGAATTCAAATAATTAAATTTTACATTTTTAACCTAAGGGTGTTTAAACATCCATTTAAATAAACATGAAATGTCTTATGTAAACCTACTGTTTTCATTGTATAAACATGTAGAGAATAATTTTATGAATTTTCTAAAATTGGAATGGCAATTTTTAGAGTTCAAATGCGCCAGATATGAATTTTACAAGTTTTAAACCTTTTCTGGAATTTATTTTAAATTTTAAACCCTCTCGGGTCCACGGTGAGCCAGGCTCACGGTGAACCCGCGCACTGTGCGCGTGCGCCGGGTCGATCTGGACCGGCGGATCCAGATCCGACGCGCGAGGGCGAGGCGGGGTGCGTTAAAGTGACGTGGACGGCCAGGATTAAAACGTTCGAACCGGTACGCGATGGACGCATGAGATTAAACACGGGTTTTAAATACCAACGAACGCACGAGATTAAAACGTACCCCTTCGCACAGATCCAACGGCGCCGATTAAACCACACGAGGGATTAAATCAGTACCGTTAGATCCAGATCGCACGGCGCGGATCGAATCCGACACGGCACGGGTACTCGACCCGTGCCGGTCGTCTTCTCCGACGACGGCGAGCGGGCCAGGGGCCACGGCGAGCGATGGCGGTCGAAGCTAAGGCATAAAATGGAAAGAGGGCGCTACGGGGATCACGAGGGTACCCTGGTGGCGAAGAAAGGTCGACGGAGCGAGGCCGGCGACGAGCGGAGGCGGCGAAGGTGTTCGGGTCCTCGGCGGCGACGGTGGTCCGGCGAGGTTCGTTGACGGCGGAGTGGTGGCCGAGGTCGGTGAGGTCCGTGTGGTCGCAGAGGTGCGGTCGGCGGGGACGGAGGGGGACTCCGGCGACGGCGATCGAAGGCTGGAGGTCGGGCGGCGGTGGTGCGCTAAAATGCGGAAGGCAAGGGCTCTGTTGGATCTCGCAGCGTGTGAGCGTGGGGGCGCGTTGCGGATGGCTAGAGGGTTTATATAGAACCATCGGCGGGGGCAGAGAGGGCGTAGTTTGCGGTGGCCGGGATTAAAACGCGTTTAAGCGCTGGCGAGCTCGGGTTGAGCTCGATTCACCGAACCTGGACGCGAATCGGTCGAGTTTAATGGGGGGAAACGGTCAGCGCGACGCGGGTGTTTGATTGCCGGGCTTAATTCGAGGGGAGGGGGTCGGGGGCAAGGGATCCGAGGCGAGTAATGGCGTCGGCCGGCGAGGGGGGGCGATTTGGGGGCGGATCTCGCGGGGACGAAGGGTCTGACAGGCGGGGGCCACCGACCAGTGAGCGCGACCGAGCGAGGGAGGCAGCTGACGGGTGGGGCCGTGGCGTCGGGTGCGCGTGTGAGGGAAAGAAATCGGCGCCGACAGGTGGGGTCCGGATGTCAGTCTAAGGCGCGCGAGGTAACGGGCTGGGCCGGCCGGGAGAGAGAGAAAGGAGGGAGAGGTCCCAATACTGTTTGAAACTATTTTTTGATTTAGAATAATTGCAGAAATTCATTTAAAATAATAGGGCTACCTCCATGCTTGGTAAAAATCTATAAAAATTCCCAAAATTATATTTTGGTCTTAGGAGCATATACAAAAAGTTTCACCTCTTAATTTGGCCATCTACTATATGTTGTAGTTCAAAAGGGTATAAAGGAGTATTAGAAGTATTTTCAGAAATAATAATTCCAAGAAATTGAATTTAATAATATTTTTATTGTATTGAAAATTTGGGGTGTTACAGCTGATGACCTCTTATCTTGGAAATGACCGTTCTAAGGTGAAGTCATAGCTGCTACGAAAGCTCCACTTCAGGATAAGTCATTTTTATTTAGGAGTTTAATATTTTGCCTTTAGGCCCACAATCAGTCAGTCGAGTCTGTAAAAATATCGTAAGGGCATTTTGGTCTTTTCCATTTTATTTCAGCGTCTGTAAAAACCCTAAGGATCTTTTGGTATTTTCCTAGGCTATTGGGCTGCCTATAAATAGGGCCCCAATCCCTAGGGTTAGGGTTACCCTTTCTGAAATCACTTTTCTAATCCAAAAAGATTGTGTCATTTTCTCTGTTCCTTCTGTTTGCGTCATCGGCGTGTTTATCGCCGTCGTTGTTCATCACATGATTGGTTGATATGTTTCTTAGGCTGATAGGAAAAATCGCTACATCAGGTATTGTTATTCCTCATTCAGTCTTCAATCGTCATGCTATGGAGTTATTGCTCTGTTGCCTTGTTTTGCGCGTCATGGTTATTATTCTGATCTGAGTTCGCCGCAGAGATCTTTTTCACTCGAAGCCCTTGCAATCTCTTTTGCTTGCATAGTTTTCCACCGAGCATGCTTTTCCTGTTGCTTATTTTATTTGATAGCTTTTGGCACTAGCCGGCAGCTTCGCACTATAGCAACAGTAGTATGTATGAGCAGCTTGGCAGTCACAAGCAACACGGTAGTCAAGTGTGTCTCAGACAAGAGCTAGGCGAAAGGTGGTGCAGGCCTAATCTTTGCACAATAGTCAAGGCCAGGCCCTAGCGTGTAGTAGCTTGCATAGCATCTTGGCAGAACAAGAGTTTTTCTTTGTTTATTTCTTGGTATTGCAGTTGCTTGTATTTTGAGAAGGAGCAGACAACACTCAGTAGCAGCAGAGATGTTCGGCTTGGCATGTCGTAGCTGTAGAGGCTAGCGCAGCTAGGTTGCTGATCTAGTGCGATAGCTGCAGCGCCTAGGGTCTGCACGGCTCGCTGCACGTGACAGCACTAAGCGCGGATCCAGCTGACTACATCTGTATCTTCTGCGGCTAAGTGGCGGAGAAATCGGGAAGCACTCGGCAGCACGCACATTGCCAAAGCAGTTACTTCGCATAGAAAAGTGTGCACATTTTCCGGAGAAAGCGATCTCGCCTGGATTTTTGCTTTGTACTCCGTTACGTTCAGAGTAATCTGTTCGAAGCACTCAGCGAGGTCCGTTCGAAGTGTAGGTTGTGCGTTTTTTTGCGAAGTGCAGGATAGCGTAGTCTAGGTTCGAAGTATAGACTCCGTTGGGTTTTGTTCGGAGTGTGTAGGGACTTTGTGCAGTTCAGTGTTTTAGCTTCTGTGGTCTTCGGTTGCGAAGTGTCTGTTTCTCGAAGGTCATTAAGCAGGTTTCGGAGGGTGAGGTTCGTAGCATACATCATAGCCTTCGGAAAAGACTTCGATATCCACGATTCTAGCCTTTGCGTGATGACTTCAAAGCAGGCTTCGACAGTATGCTAAGCAAACTTCGACATGGCTTCAACAGGCTTCGTTTCAGGCTTCGCACGTCCACATCGCACAGGCTTCGACAAGTAACAATCAGGAGACAAATTTGAACAATAACATTTCTTCTCGGTTTACATGCACTTGAATTAAAGTGTTTGTGTTGTCTGTTCTGATGATGCTTAAAATGACTATGTCTTGAATACTCAGTTAATCTGCCTTTAAGCACTGTGTTGGTGTCTCTTCGTTTAGGACACCATTCATTTTTAGGCTAGATCATTTTAGGTTCAGGTGATCTGGTTACTTTTCCCTGCTAAGTCTGTTGAGGTGCATTGGGTGTTGGGAGCAGGCCATTGATTCGAATGAATTTTTTAGGCGCCCATTCACCCCCCTCTGGTCGTTAAGCTTTATGAAGAGCCGCGAAGATCTCCGCTCTCCCGACGTATCCTTCGACCCACATCACCCATTCGAAGATGGCCATGCGAGTAATGGCATTCGGAGAGAGTTGGGGCAAGGTGACGTGGAACAACCTTAATATTTCGAAGAGAAAATCCACTGCTGGGAGTCCCAATCCTGCTTCGAAGAATGCCTCGAACACCACCACCTCTCCGCCGTGTGGTGCCAGAATCACTTCACCTCCAGGTTGGCGAATCTTAACTCCGGGTCCCATCTTCCCAGCGATTGCTATAGCGATCGACTTCTTCGAGCACGATGACACCCCCAAGCTATACGATTGGTCCGTATACTTGGTGGACGCTGGGAGAAGGTCGTGAGGACTAGATGGACGAGGGTTGTTTGACGGCCCCGCCACCAATGCCGCCGCCATCGCTTGTTGCCAAGCCAAGGATGAAGCCGAAACGGGAGCTTTGTGGCTTGTCTTCGCCATCGAAGCAAAAGAGAAGTTTGAAGAGATGAGATTAGGAAGAAGGAAGGTGAAATGTGAAAGCAGTCGGTAAAGTATCCGAAATTTACCTTTACTCTCTTATTTATAGCATGTATTCTAGTTCTGTACGTTGCGGTGCACCGATTTGGTGCCCTATTACGTCTACGGTGAAACAACCATTAGCCTCCTCAAGGAGTAACGACTCTTTTTCTGAGTCTAACGGCTCTAAAGTATAATGACTATGTTGGCTCCTCTAAATATCCATCTCTGAAGCCATTGCGGTAAATATCTCCGCACAAGTTGATTCAAAGACCCTCAATTTTCAAATATTTCTATGAATGGTAAAGTTTTTAAGTTCCTATTTAAATTCTAAGTATGAAATTATTTCTTGCGTATACTGCCCTCTTCATTGCATAGACAATTCGGAGAGAAGTATTCGAGGGGCTACTATTGGTGGGAAAAATATTTCATCTTCAAAAAGCCAAGGACATTTTCATGTCGACACAAGCATAAGAAACGAAGTCAAGAACTTTGATCTCCGAAGACCATTAAAACAATAAAGCTTCGTCGGTTTGGAGCCTTAAACAGCAGAGACCCCCGCCAAGGCTTCGGCGCAACGAAGTCTCCCGAAGCCTCTTCACCCGAATGAGGGTTGCCAGCAATGACAGAAGATTTATCTTCTCACTAATTAGACTAGCCTTTTACTCTTTTACCCCTAAAAAGAATACTAAATAGTATCTTCTTAGTCGGATGTAATTAGAGGGTAAAGAAATATTTTCATCATGTATTCGATCTATAAATACCCCTCTTCACTCTGTAAAGGGTATCGAATACTCAGATATTCAATACACACTTCGAACTATCTCAAGCTATTATCCATCTCGGAGGCTTGGAATAGTTTACTTAAACAAACACTTCGTTTGTCATATACTTAGTTTCCTAAACCTGTTAGCGTAATATTTTATGCCAACACCCGACATCCTTGATCCTCTAGCATCGAGCTCCCCGCTTGACCCTTGATCACTCGCCTTTGACATTTGGTTAGCATCTCCACCCTGCACACATGAGACAAGCCAAAACACGAAACACGACGCACACCGATCCCCTCAGCATCCACTCTCCATATCCACAAATCTATTCCATCGATGCAATGTGAAACCAAGGGTGGTTTCGGTCTGGATGATGAGTGATTGTCAAAGATGAGCATTTGAGCGGTTTAGTGGTTGAGAGTGGTTTGAGTGCATCGAGGGGTTCGATGTGAAATGGAGGATTGGTTGCCGAGGTTTCGGTGGTGCGTCGCGTTCTTGTTTTGGCTTGTCTTGGATGTGTAGGGTGGAGATGTTAACCGACTATCGACGGTGAGTGATCAAGGGTCAAGCAGGGGGCTCGATGCCAAAGGATCAAGGGTCGAAACATTAAATGTTTGTTTTTAATACAATAAATAGAAGTTTAGTTTTAGGTTGAATATTCCAGTCTGTTAGTCTATTCTTTTGGTATATTTTTAGAATGGGTCTATTCTGAAAATATATTTAAAGTAGTGTCACTTTGTAATTTTCATTTTGAGTCATATGGGGTAATTTTCAGAATTTACAATTCTAAAATTCCCCAAGGGGTCTTTTGTAAAACAGTTTCTAGAAGATGCCTACTTAAGGGATCTTGTTCCCCAAGTATGGCTGAACCTTTTTGACAGAATTTTATACACAAAAATGAGAGGAAAACACTGTTTTGGATGGATTCATGGTGATCTACAGTAATTGATGATGATCTACAGGGAAATCAAGTAGAGAACCTGCGATGAAGGAAATCTGGCCGCGGGTAACTTTTTGTGGCTGAATTCGATTTTGTGCAACATTTTCTGGTGAATCCAGTGCAGAACTTGATATAGATGTTCAAGTAACTTTTGTTGTGGATATTTTGAGTGATCCATTTTTGAAAGTTGCAAGTGATTTCTGTGATTCCTTTATAATTCTTTTGCTGATCAAATGAGGCACCACAGCTCTGAAAAATATTCTGGAGAAACTATTTCAGTTTTTGTTTTGCATGCTACATGTTTGATAGAATGGTGCTTAAATTGTTCATCAACATCTTGGCTAATTATTGGAGTGGTTATTGAGTAAATCATTTGTGGATGTATCTTAGTGCAAACCTTTTCAAATTAGTGATTCTTATTTCAATTGCTATGGGCTGCCCTTTTTGATAGAAAAAATCAGAAAAATACATGGGCTGAGAGCTTGGTTTATTCTGAAGATTTCTCTCTTATGAAATTTGTTGGTTAATCCTTCTAATCTGTGATTTTGGTGTTCCTCTCTAGATTACTCTTGGGCTGGTACTGTTGCGTTTCTGAAATCACTGTTGATCATCAGGTTTCAGTCCTGTTTTTGCAGTGCTACCAGGAAAATCTTGTTGCTGTTTTGATCCACGATTTCTAGCATCTGTTCAAATTGTTTGTAGAGATAAAGGGACATGTTCTGACTGAATTCATCTGTGATTCTCTTGTTGATTCATTGTTTAACAGTAGTTCTGAAGAAATTTTGTTCTGAAACTTGCTGAAGTTGAAAACTGTTGTTAGAACTGTGATCTGTATTCTTTTGATATCTGGTATTGATTTTGTGATTGGAAATCCAAATACTATTCTCTGAAACTGAATCAACATTTGTACGTTCACTGATTTCTATCTAGAGTGTCCAGGATTAAACTGAAATCCATTTCCAAACCTGAATTTAAGCAATGTTCTGAAACTGATTTCTATCCAGAATGTTCTAAAATTCTAATAGATTTGTTTAGCTATGTTGATACTCTATTTCAGAACTGAGATGTTACTAAAGTTAGGTTTGAGTATTTCAATGATCTTCTTGAATTGAATCAGTATTCTAAAGTCTGTTTTTGGGTTTAGGGATTTTTATTCAGAACATAGTGTTTCACTGAAATCAATTCTAAACTTCAATTCTAAAGTACCTGAAATTTCTGTATTACTCAAGTACAAATAGTCTTTGTCTGTTTGGTGTCTAGTTTTGATTTATTGTTTGTGCTTCTGAATAGCAAACTGCTGTGATTAATTTTTAAATAGTATTGATCATCTCTGAAAAGTGAAGCAATTCTGACTCAACTCAATCTGAAACTGTTTGAAAAATTTCACTATTCCTCATCAATTTTGGGTCAGATTCTGAATTGTTGTCAGGAACATTGTTCTGATTTACTGCTGTCTGAAGCTTATTTCATGTACAAGGAATTTACTGAAGGATAATGTGTTGAACTGAGTTGAATTGAGTGCAATTGATAATTGTTATCCAAATTATATCAGATATGATTTTTTGGATTGAATGAGTCATTGTTCTGATTTACTACTGTCTGAAGCTTATTTCTATTCAGCTTGTGTTATATTGTTGTATGTCATTCAATTTGAATCAGCATTTTAGTTAGCTACAGGATAGAGTCTGAAGTTTAAACTAGCTGTCTTGAATTATTTTGCACTGAAGTTGTTGAATAGATGGTAGTTTGAACTGTTTTGTAAATGTCCAGAACTGCCTCTATGTGTTTGATCTGAATCCCTCTCAGCTGTGTTTGATTGAAGTCTTTAAAGAGAGTAATTGAGTTTGAGTTGTGGTATTTTGAAAGAAAGTAGAAGAGTGCTGAATTGAATCAAAAATATATAGTATTCAAATCTGTTTTTGTTATAATTGCAAATCTGATTTAATATGTTAACTGATTGAAATGTGAAGGTTTAGAATCAAAATTGTTCTGAACTTTTCATGAGGGTACTACACAGATTAAGGCTAGGAGGCAAAGCACATATAACCAAGAGTACCAAATGTTTGTGCAAGGCCCTGGTGAATCGGTAGATGCCATGTTTGCGTGCTTTGATGGGATTGTCAGTAATTTGCGCTCCACTGGGACGCTAGCTTACTCTGATCATGACAGGGCGATAAAACTTCTCTATGCTCTTGATCGTAGCATATGGGTGGTGAAGATCTCAAGTATTGAAGAGTCGGCAAGTTTTTACACTTTGACTTGCGATGAACTCTTTAGTAAACTCAAGTCCACCGAGATAGCCAAGGCATCTCATCCAGGATACAGAAAAACTTTGATGCCTTCTATTGCTTTGGTTTCCCGTCCTGGCAGTGGCACCTCATCTAGAGGTAGTGTGTCTGGAGTTTTCGCTTTATCTGGGGTTTTGCCTTCTCTTCATTGGTCTCTATCACAAAAGAACACGTGGACACATTGGACGATGAAGAGCTTGCTCTTATAGTCAAAAAGTTCACTAGGTTCTACAATGATAGAAGAGATCAAAGAAGAGGAGGTTCTCGAGGGTGTTTTGTGTGCGGTGATCTTAATCATATTAAAGCAAATTGCCCAAAACTGAACGCAAAGAATGAACATGAACTCAAAGACCAGAAAAGAGACAAGAAACCCTTCTTCAAAGGAAAAAGAGGAAAAGTGGCAAAAAGGATGGCTAGAGCTTTCGTGGCTACACTTAGCGACATCGACAACACCTCGAGTGAAGAGCCAAGCTCTGATGAAGAAAATTTTACAAGAGTAAAGAAAATAAGGAAAAGACGAAGGACTTCAACAGCCTCTACTTCATGACCAATGACAAGTACAACAGTGATGAGCTTGACTCATCTGAGGTTAGTCTATCACATGACCAATTACTTGTTCAAAATGATGAATTACATGATGCAATTATTTCACAAGATAGACTGCTTAAACTTGCTGCTAAAGAACGAAAGGAACTAAAGCATACAATTGAATCACTTTCTACTGAACTTGCTTTGTTGAAGTCCGAGTCTGAAATTGTTGAATGTGAGTCTTGTTTTATCGTTATGGATGAACTTGCTCAATTGTGTCTGATTCATCCTCAAAACATTGAAAAACTGGAAAATGTTGAGAAGCAACTTTTGGTGGAGTCTAGTCCTTGTGTCATCAATGAATGCTTAAATTGCCCTTTACTGATTGAAAGCATTAATCTGAGAAATAAGCATATTGATGAGCTTAAGGCTAGATTGGAGAGTGCTAAGTGTTCTAAGGATGTGCAGCCGGCGTGTCCCACCTGCATCACCCTTAAGGACCAACTCAGCTTTTCTAGAGAGCAAGTAGAAAAACTTAAGTGTGAGAATGACTATCTACTTTCCATGGTAGACAAGTGCACAGAAGGGAAGGGGAAAATGGATTTTCTTTTGGACAAAACAAAAATTTGCGCTGATAGGGCAGGGTTAGCTCTTTGGTTAGGTTATGAGAGAACTTCCTCTAATACCCTAAGCCTAACTGTGTTCACTCTACCTACTACTCTTGAGAAAGAGAGAGCCCAATTAGACACACCTAAAAAAGCCAAAAATCCTACCCAACCCAAAAATATCAGTCCACCACTCAAGATAGACTCCAAGCAAAAACCTAGGAAAACTGTGAGGTTTGCACCAGAAACCTATAAACCTACACCCAAGAAAGTTTTTCACTACGCTTATTGTCATCGTGTAGGTCATTTGATTGGTTTTTGCTATCGATGCATGAAATATGAATGTCGTGCTCATGCTTTGAACTTTCATGATTATTCTTCACTTGATTTGCATGATTGTGGTTATCATTCTTGCTCTGATTTTGAGGCTCCCCATGGGTTTGTGAGTGAGTTTGCCCCTCATGGTGTACACCATGCTTTATATGGTGATAGATCACGTGTAAGAGGCTTTGATTATCGACAGGTTGGGAGACCTCGTTGTTTTCCAAGTTTGTGCTTTGTAGGTAGACCACACACTTTTTATCATGGCTTATCTCCTATGCATGGTCAGTCTACTACTTTGCCTGGTTCTCGAGTTTTGAGATGCTAGATTCCAAAACAATTTTTAACTCATCCTCTCACTGAGCATCCGAGAGATTCTAGCATGTTTTGAGGGGGAGTTGTGTAGTATTGCATGAGCTTCTGACATTTGATTAATTGCTTTTACAAGTACATGCTTTGTAATGCCTTTGAACTATTGTCTTTAATATTGTTGAATACTTGGCATGTCTTCATTTGATAATTGTCATGAGCATGACTTTTATTTGTGAAAATTTGAAAATGATCACTGCTTAGTCTAGAAACAAGCTTGAATGGGTAGAGTGCTTTTGCTATCTTTTACACACCTGATAGCTAGGTCCTTTTTACTTGGATGCTAATACGCAACTTGATTTCATCAAAAATGAATGAAAATGAATGAAAATGAAAATGGAAAATGAATGAAAATGAAAATGGAAATGGAAAATGAATGAAAATGAAAATGAAAGTGAAAATGAAAGATATTTATGCTGTTGTGTGCTAAAATTGAAAAGATCCAGGCGGGTTTGCTTTGTCGCACTACTTTGTTCTAGATGGCTTACCATAGCACTTTGGTATGAACCAGTACATTGAAGTGTATACCGAGATCAATGCTTTAAGCTTCCAATGGTCTTTTGTTTGACCTAGGCTTGGCTTGGTCGGTTAGTATAAGGTTGACATGCAAATAACCCCTGGCACAAAAATGAAAAATTTAAAATCCATTGCATATCATGTTTGCTGAAGCACCTTGAAGTGGGATACGCTTTTCTGGTTTGTATTTGTATAGCTTTTGCATCTCATGCCTTGACATATCTAGTATGCTAGTCTGAGTGGTGATGCTTTTATTTGTTAAAACCTAAAAATGCTTGCTCATGCCTTTTGTTTAGATGGTATTAATTTGAGGTTGTCATTTAGTACTTTTAGACGATATTCAAGGCGAATGATTGTTTGTACTGTAATTGTAGTTGCTCATGTCAAAGGGGGAGAAATGGTGTACATGATGCTTGCATTGTCAAAGGGGGAGAAATTGTGTACATGATGCTTTTGGAGGCTTCTGGATTGCTTGGTTAAGGGGGAGTAATTGGCTTTCATGTTGAGATGCTTTTGCTTTGCATGTTGCATTGAGATCTGTTAATGCTTTTGCGCTTTTGCCTTGCCTTACATAAGGTTTTTGCCCAAGAGGGGAGATCTTTTACCAAGTGGCATGTTTTGCTCTTTTATGAGTTTTTATGGTCACTTGTGAGCTTAACTTGCAATCCTCATCATGTTTTTGCTTGGGGTTATTAATGCACTTATCAAGGGGGAGATTGTGAAACCAAGGGTGGTTTCGGTCTGGATGATGAGTGATTGACAAGGATGAGCATTTGAGCGGTTGAGTGGTTGAGAGTGGTTTGAGGGCATCGAGGGGTTCGATGTGAAATGGAGGATTGGTTGCCGAGGTTTCCATGGTGCGTCACGTTCTTGTTTTGGCTTGTCTTGGATGTGTAGGGTGGAGATGCTGACTGACTATCGACGGCGAGTGATCAAGGGTCAAGCGGGGAGCTCGATGCCGGAGGATCAGGGAGACCGGGCGAAGTTGGAGAAGATCTCAAGAGTGCACGAAGAGATTGAGCAAGACTTGGACGGACGGTTGATCATGACGGCGTGATGACCGGGTCTACGATAGGGAGGCCAGGGCAAGCATTCAAGCGGCTTGAGGGGATCGAGAGCGGAAGTGGCTTGCTGGCGCTCGGAGTCACAAAGCTGTGTCACGAGTCGAAGGGTTGAGAGGCTTTGTGTTGACACGAAAACGTGCCCCCGCACTTGGGTCAGTTCGACGATCCAAAAGTGGGCGGATACTTAGGGACAAGCCTAAGCGTAACATAGCACCGACATCGCGTTTTGACTACCCTTAGCCGTGATAAGGGAGTGGAGTCACTAGGCAATCAGATCACACAAAATAATCCCATTAGCTGAAAGAAATATATTAAACAGAATAAGTCAGCAGACCGAGCGAAGCCTGACTGATTCGCGGTACGGTGCGAAGGGGGTCGTTGAAGTGTACCTTCGGCGTCTGATGCGAAATATCCCGTTGAAGGGTACCTTCGGCGTTTGGACCGACCTGGCCGAAGATGAACTCCGAACAGATCTGGGCGTGACAATCACCTCCGAACAGAGGGGTTTGGTGTGAAGTCTCTGATATATTGAGATACATAATAATGACAAACGCAATGTGTGAACGTGACTTCTTCTGGAGTGGAGTACGAGCGTGGCGAAGCCTGTCGTGATGAAGTCTGTTGGCGTGCGGTCGAAGCAGCAGTCTCGCCGAAGGGTGTTCTGGTGACCTCCGAAACCAATCTCTCAGCCCCGGACACCTCTGACGAAGTAGCTCCAAACGTGGAAACTTGCAACAGAGTAGATTCGAAGTACCAATTAGGCCTGAGGACCGAATTCTTCTAAGTGTTGCACTAGTGGCGAAGGTAGCAATCTGTTACGCAGATTAGTGGATACTTCACAGGTGAAGTAACAAGGTGATAGCAATCTATTACATAGATTAACAGATACTTCACAAGTGAAGTAACAAGGATTACCACTGTTCCAAAGTGGCCGTCGGAGGGCTTCAAGGCAAACCCACAAAAAGTACAGAAAAGTATAGATAAAGTAAATGCGATTCAAAGCTAGGTCTTTGTGGTTGATTTTGTCGGGGAGGGGGCTTTGAACCGGCTTCCCTCCGGTATTTATACGGGCTAGACTTTTAGTATCTAAATCTAATCTACTATTACTCAGCTGAATCATGCGTAGAGATAAACACTTAGCCTGAAACGGATCCAACTCTATCTCTGCCCGAAGTGGGCCTTCGGCCGGGCCCATCGAAGCCTGCTCCTTGGGCCGAAGCATCGGTGGCGTGGGCCTCCGAAGGCCTCCTGCCCAAAGGTTGTGGGCTGGCTGGAAGCTTCCAGACCCTGTAGCCCAATGGTCCTTTGGCCCTGTAGGGCTTTGGCCTGACCCGGGACATGTGTATTTTTGGCCCAAATTACCAAAATTGATATTTTGACAATCTTAACCATTTATGCCATTTTTGCTACCAACACATGCCCGCCCTGCCTTTTAGTGAACAAAGTGAACTAAAAGCACAATGAGCTAAAGACGATACCTTCCATATCGACCTTTCGACACTTTTTACGTTGTTTACCACACACTTGGGAAATACCTTTTCAAGTATCTACCATTCAAAGCTCTTTGAAACCGCTCTCCTTGCAGAGATTCTAACACATATGCATTGCCAGGAGCGATTTCGGCTATTTTGAAAGGGCCTTCACAACTAGGTGACCATTTATCAAACTTGGGACTCTTAGTGCCTAAAGGTAAAATCGTCTTCCAAACCAACTCACCTACTTGAAACGATTTTGGTTTAACCTTCTTATTATAGGCTTTAGCTACTCTCCTCTTGTCTACTTCTATGGCTTCTAAAGCTCTCAATCTATTATTGGTCAATTCTTCTAGATTGTCTTTCAAAAGAGTCTCATACTCGTCGACCGATAAGCCATCTTGCTTTAACACTCTTAAAGAGCCAAGATCTACTTCTACAGGTAGAACGACTTCTTGTCCATATACCAACTCATATGGACTAACTTTGGTAGCACCGTGCTTTGCAATTCTACAAGCCCATAGCGCCTCGGAGAGCACTTCATGCCACCTTTTAGGGAATTCTTCAATTTTCTTCCTAATGAGCTTAACCACGGTTTTATTACTAGACTCGGCCTGACCATTGGCCTGAGCATAGTAGGGCAAAGAGTTTATCAACTTAATACAATAATATTCGGCGAAGTCCCTCACTTCTTTAGAAACAAGTGAGCTACCTTGATCTATAGTTAGAGTTTGAGGAATGCCGAATCTATGTATGATGTGCTTCAAGATAAAGTCAAGTACCTCGTTGTGAGTCATGTTCTTGAGAGGCACAACCTCGGTCCACTTGGTGAAGTAATCCATCGCCATCAATACAAACCGATGCCCTTTTGAGGAAGGATGGTGAATTTGGCCAATCAAGTCTAAACCCCAACCTCAGAACGGCCATGGCTTGACAATAGGGTTGAGTAATGAAGCAGGAGCTAACTAAATATTGCCAAACTTCTGACACACTTCACACCCTCTATGATACTTAAAACAATCCTCAATCATAGTCGGTCAGTAGAAACCCGCTCTTTTGAGGATCCAACTCATTTTTTGGGCCAACTGATGAGTGCCACAAAGTCCTTCATGGACTTCTCCCGTAGCCACTGGGGATCATTTGTGGTCTAGACACTTTAACAGTACTCCGTCGATGGTTCAGCGATACAGTGTGTCGTCTATTAACACAAATTTAAACGCTTGTCGCCGAACCTTCCGATCAACCCTTTGGCTAGGGTCTCTCAAATACTGGATGATTGGAATTCTCCAATCGCCCTTATGGGCTTCGGAGGGTTTCGCTAGCTCACTCCCTGAAAAGTATCTAGGCTACTGATTTCGTGGTGCCCCCCGAGCCCTTCCTGCTTCTACCGAAGCCTGGCTGGACTGGCCGTGCGGAGCGCATTAGGATGAAGCCTCCTGTCGGAGGGTCCAGACTCTCGGAAGCCCTCGCTGTCCCGGGGACTCCAGCTCGTGGGCTCCGGTGTGCCAGACTCTTCAGTGGGCGAAGCACTCCGGTCCCAGGACCTCGGCACGCGGTAGCCTCTGGCATCTGGAGGGGTCTGACCCAGAGGGTGCGCCTGTCCGAAGTCACTAGCTTCGGCAGTGAGACCAAACATCGGCTTGTCCCGTATAGAAAATTTTCCTCTTCTGACTTGGTAACCAGATGCGTGCTGAGCCAAATCATTTGCAATCGAATTGGCCTCTCTTGACACATGAGAAATTTTGAAGTCATCAAATGTAGCAACTATGCCCAGGCACTTCTCCAAGTAGTTGTTTAGCAAGCCATTGAAACATTGAGCACTCTTAGCCACTTGCTGCACCGCTAAAAGGGAATCACCATGTGCATGAACATGTTTAACACCCATGGATCCCAACAATTCAAGCCCTAGTAGTAAAGCCTCGTATTCAGCTTGGTTATTAGTAGAAGGAAACTCTAAACGAGCTGAGGTCTCAAAGTATGCTCCGCTAGGTGATATGAGAACTACTTCAATATCTTGGCCATTTTTGCAAGCTGAGCCATCAAAGTAAAGTTTCCAGGACATTACCTCAATCAAAGCAACATTGTCGCTCCAACTGACGTCTATGTGGTGATCAACTATAAAGTTGGCTACGATCTGGCCCTTCATAGCTCTTAGGGGTTCATAGACCAAATCATATTCAATCAAAGCGTAAGCCCACTTTCCGATTCTTCCACTTAGAATCGGCTTTTGCAACATGTGTTTTATAACATCGGTTTGGAAAACGACAACACATGTAGTGGGGAGAAGATAGTGGCGTAATTTGGTACATGCGTAGTAAAGTGATAAACATAAACATTCCACAAACACGTACCTAGTCTCGGCGTCTAGCAGGCGGCGGCTCAAGAACGTGATGATGTACTCTTTTCTTTCTACCTCCTGGGCTAGCACGGCCCTTATTACTCTATCTTCAGCAACGATGTACAGCCGGAACGGAATCCCGACTTTGGTTGCTCTCACCACGGGTGGTGATGATAAGCACTCCTTGATTTTCTCGAAGGCTCTTTGCTGGCTTGCCCCTCAAGTGAACTCGGCCTCGTTCTTTAGACAGAGTATGGGGACAAAGGCATCAATCTTGCCAAACAAGTTAGATATAAAGCGACGCAAATAATTCATCTTGCCTAGCAATTTTTGCACATCTTTTTTTGCATGTCGGTGCCGTAACGTTTCTAATTTTCTCAAGCCACTTAAGATCAATCTCTATGTCTCTTTCATGAATCATGAAACCTAAGAACTTACCCGCCGACATGCCAAAAGCACATTTGAGTGCGTTCATTTTTAAACCATACTACCGCATTCTATCAAAAGCAACTTTCAAATCGGCTAAATGGTTTCCCATAGCGTCCGATTTGACTGCGACATCATCAATATAAACTTCTAACATAACTCCTAACAAGTCATGAAATATCAAGTTCATAGCACGCTGATATGTGGCGCCAACATTTTTCAAACCAAAAGTCATAACGGCCCACTCGAATAAACCGACAAAACCAAGGCATCGAAAGGCAGTCTTGTAGACGTCCTCTTCGGCCATAAATATTTGATTATAACTAGCATTGCCATCAAGAAAACTTTGTACCTTGTGTCCTGAAGCATCGTTGATTAGCATGTCGTCTATCGGCATTGGATACTCGTCCTTCGGAGTGGCCTTGCTCAGATCCCTGAAATCAATACACACTCGTATCTTGCCGCTCCCTTTCTTCTCTACAGGCACAATGTTAGCGACCCAGTCTGTGTACCTGCATGGCCTAATAAATCCAGCTTTGAGCAGTCGCTCTACTTCTTCTTTAACTCGGTCATAGACGGTCGAGTTAAAGCGACGAGGAGGCTGTTTATAAGGCCTAAATCTGGACTTGATAGGTAGCCGATGGTCCACGAGCTCACGGCTTAGTCCCGACATCTTTCTATACCCCCATGCGAAACAATCGACATACGACCAAAGCAACTTTATTTCTTCGGCCTTTTCATTAGGCTGTAAATTTTTGCATAAAAAAGTCGGCCTTGGGATGCTACCATCACCTATGTCAACTTCTTCTAAGGGATCGGCTGACGTGAAACCTTGTCCTAATTTCTCTACTTCGCTAAAGTCCTCGATGGCCTCGACAATACCGTCTTTATTAGACCGATACTGCTCTACACGAGACTTTAGCCAATCCAGATTACTCTTGCTAGACATGACTACTCATACAAAAAAAATCGTGCCACACCAGCCGACTTTACAGACACTGGTACAAAACATCCTCCGGACACGCTAACAAAATCGTAATCCAAAAGATCTCTACCCGACAGACACTCTACCTTGTTGTGAACGGTGTCAACTGACACATCGGCCAATGCTACTTGGGCCGAAGTGTCTACGAGAATGACTTCTACTTCATCGCCGTCCCACTGAATTAGGCACTAGTGCAGAGTAGAAGGAATGCAGCAATTTGCGTGAATCCAGTCGTGCCCAAGCAGCATGCTGTAGTTACCTTGTACATCGACAATGAAAAATGCTATTGGCAACGTCTTGTTGCCCACTGTCAACTCCATGGAGAGCACGCCCTTGGCCTCGGAACTCTCGCCGTTGAAACCATTGAGCATCAAGTTAGTATTCTTCAGATCATCCTCATCCTTGCCAAGTTTCTTCAATAGTGAGTAGGGCATTAGGTTAACAGTGGTGCCACCATCAACAAGCATCCGAGAAATCGGCTATCCGTCAATGTGACCTCTGACGTAGAGAGGCTTCAGATGGCGAGCCGAGTCCTCAGGCTTCTCAAAAATAGCGTTGCGTGGGTTGAGGTTCAATTGAGCGACCTCGGCCTCATCCTGCGGCAGGGCAAACTCAGCGGGCAGCATGATGATGTTGATGTCCATCGCCTAGGGTGCAGGCCCCACGGAGACAGGCGAGTAGTCGTCGTCGAGCATGTCATCATCGTCGTCGCTCGGACTAGGAGCCGGGTTGGTCATCTCAACCGGCTTTATCCTCCATACCTGTCTTGTAGTTGGTCAAGGGCGGATTTCTTCAAAAATAGCGTCGCGCTTGTCCTCGGCTTTCTTCTCGCGCATCTCTTGTGCCCGTAGTCATTGTAGATGTATCTTTTGTGATTTGGACATGACTGGAAGTGCCCACGATGGTTGTGGCTTGGTGCCAGGTGCCATTGCCTGGTTCCTGTCAACTTTAGCCGAAGTGGTCCTGCCCACCTTAGCCTCATGCACTCTGTATCTGGAGGGGCCTTCGCTACGGAGCCCGGCAGTCGGACCGGCCTCATTCAGCCGATCGGACCAGGCTCCGACGCGGGCTTCGGCCGAAGCAGGGGACTTACCTCCGTTAGACTTCGGCGATGGGGCCCTCGGGATTGGGACTTCCTGAGACCCTACTTTGACTATGATAGCTTCGGACTCCCTGACCTTTGCCCCTTCGCGGCCGTACCCTTCAACTTCACTGAGCTAGCTCAGAGGTACTATTGACAGCTTGTGGACGATGCCTCTCTCTGCTGCGTTTGTTTGTCCCTACCATTCATAATACTCTGAAGGAAAATAAGGCATAGCATTAAGTCGCGGAGGGTACTCCGGCTGTGATACATATGGAGCCCACGGAGTGCCTGCCTAGTTGTACGGTGGAGGCATCGGTGGCTCCAGTGGCCTCACCCACTGTGAGCCAAACCCGTTACCCGGAGGGGGGATTGGTAGAGTCGACGGTGTCTCGGACCATATCAGTGAGGGGTCCTACCAGGCCAGAGGTATGTCTGGCCAGTGTGGGCCGAAGCCTCCTGTCGAAGGGTTCGTCTAGAGTGATGCGGCGTTAGGCCATTGGGGGCCGAACTCGCTCCGCATGGGGTTCGACCACTCGGGTCCGAAGCTACTGTAAGGGGGGTTCGGCCATTGCGGTCTGAAGCCACCGTACGGAGTGTTAGGCCACTATGGCCCAAAGTCCCCGTGCAGAGGGTACGGCCATTGTGGTCCGCAACTATCATGAGGAGGGCTCGGCCACTGTGGTCCGAAGCCACCCTCCGAACGCCTTGGGCTCTTCGGCTGACTTTGTTTTTTAGCGCGGGGGCCTGCTTCCTTGGCTTTTCTTTGATGCTTGTTCAACAGCATCTTGTATGTTACCTTCAGCCTCTTACGAGCCTTATTCGAAGGAATACTTATGTTTTGTTACCACACTCCCACCTCCGGGTTCTTAGGTATGAGTGTGCGCGTGCGTGGTTCTCCAACAATTACCTCCTTCCCTTTAGTCGACTCGGCCTGTTCTGGCCGAATCAACACCTTCTTCTCGCCGAGGTCGACGGTGTTGACGGGGAAGGGATCTTTGTTCATGTTGGACCGAAAACGGCGACCAGAGGGGGGTGAATGGGAGCATTTAAAATTTCAGACTAAAAATAGCCTTTTGTTTTACTTCTGTCTTCTACGGAACAGGCTTCGAACACACCATTCGATGTTCTGGTTCGGAGGTATTTCACAGCTCCGAAATAAGGCTTCGCAAGGAGCAAAAGTTCGAAGCCAAGAAGACTTCGCTCCACCCATAACCCTAAAAATTCAGCTCTGCTAAATCAATGCAGGCTCCGCACACTAGGTGCCTTCGAGCAGGCTTCACACTTCACTCTTCGCAAGATCAGACTTCCCTCTGAGGACTTCGACCAAATACTCAGTGCTAGCAACTGGTACTAGGCTTCACACTTTGGAGGTCTAAACGCACACTGAACACACTTCGCCGAGGACATCGACAAGGGAAGAAAATGGGCTTCGAACAGTGCTTCGCTAGTAATCAGAGATGTCTAGCCTCCAGTTTACACAAAGCGAACAGACACTGAAAACACACTTCACCCAGACAGACTTCTCACACACCTCTCCAGAAAACTCACAAGAAGAAGGTGCACAGAGAAATCAAAGCATGCAGTGCAACTCACAGTACAAGTTCAAGCAGTAAAAGAAGAACAAAATCAAAACTTCATTGCATGAACAGGGAACACAAAATGAACTCACAAGATGAATACAGAGAGTGTGGCGGCTAGCACAGGAGTTCTACAATGGCTGCTCAAAGTGTTGATGTGACCTAGCTAGCCTCCACTATTTATAGGCACTATTCAGCCCTGTGAATAGACTATTTTATCCCTAGGGTTTACACCGGTTTTGTCTCATCAGAACAGGGGGGTACAGCTGGTAGTCTACTTTATTTGGAGGCTTCTTTTGTCAGCTTCGCAGAAGGTACAACACCAGCTTTTGCAGAGCAGACGTGGTCAGCCTTTGCAGTTTTGGACCCTTCTGAAGCCCCCCTTCGCACGCGAGGGGTGCGGTAGCTTCGGTGAGAAGCCTTGAGCCTGACGGCCTTCGCTTCACCGAAGTCAGCCTTCGATACTGAGAAACCATGTTGAAGAATATGGTTTTGATATTCCAGATGTGATGAGTGATTGTCAACGGAAGTCAAAGAAAGAGAGATGGAGACCTGTCGAGTCTGAGGCACATGTGACTCAGGTACACGGGCAGTGAGCGACGGCCGGGCAGAGGAGCTGCGGAGTCGGGCTGGCCCAATCCGGGTACATGGCTAGGAGCGGCAGATGATCCACTGGTCTGTTGACTGGGTTTGACTCAGGTACACGGGCGGCGAGCGATTGCCGGGCTGAGGAAGCTGCGGGGTCGGGTCGGCCCAATCCGGGTACCCGGTGCGAAGACGGTGGACGCTTTGTCAGTTTCGGCGTAAAACTGACAATCTATCATTAATTCGTTTTTAGGATATTACTATTTAGTTTTTAAGTTTAGAATATTTTTATTTGAGTCAATTAATTTTTCTAAGATCATTTTAGTAATTTTCGAAATTTATTTTAGAGTCAGGTTATTTTACCCGAGGGTAAATTAGTCTTTTCATGTATTAGGATTTGCCTATAAATAGGCACCTATCCCCTTGGGGATGGTTGACTGATTTTTTCCCGAATTTATTTTTCAGTCCACAACAAATTTTTCATTTCCTATTTTTTCTCTGTTTTCGATCTGCAAACCGCTGCCATCTACCTTCTCTCCAGCACCGGCAGAAGTCATCAACGCCATCGCCGGCCGAGTCCAGTATATTCTCCAACGTTTAGAGGCGCCTGATTCGCTGCTTCTCTGACACGGCGTCACAGGAGTCTTCCCTGGTGCACTGTAGCTCACATGGAGGAATAGTCCAGAATTTTTCAAGAGAACAAACTCCATTTTGCTTCTTCCATGGCTGTCAACCGAGAACAGTGTTCCTGTTGGTTTTTGACATGAAGCTTTTTCCCTGAACGGCGAGACTTCTCTTCTTCAAGGCGCATGCCAGGTCTGTCCACGACAGCACTTTCGGCAGCAGCAGCCTTTTGGCTGGGTTCTCTGCGCGGCGGAAGTTTTCAGCACACACAGAGCCGTGTAGCAGTGTTAATCGCAGGAGTTCAGCAGCTCACGTCTGCGCACAGCAGTGCATGCAGTGATTTGTTTTGGCCGGATCCTCTGCGATGGGCGGCGACGGATGATTTTTCACGGCAGGTAAGTTCTAATTTAATCTCCTATTTTTTTTAGATCAGTTTTTAGATATAATCATCTATTAATTAATTATTTGAAAATTTGTTTAGAAATTTTGTGATTAATTTAATCTGCAAAATATTATTGGTACCCACATAATTTCTATTTAAGTAATTTTTATCCGCTCACGTAAACCGAAAAATTAATTAGTCGCAGTAATGTTTTATTCTAGATTTACATGAAATATTTTAGGTTTATTTCTGAATTAATTTCCGGATGATCCATGTTTTTATTTAGTTGATTAGTATTTTATTTTTAGACCGCAACCTGAATATTTTATTAATTTGTTTAGGTATCTTGCTTACGTCATTAAATCATAGTTTAGCAAGAAATTTTTAGGCGCCCATTCACCCCCCCTCTGGTCGCTACTTTCGGTTCTACAAGTGGTATCAGAGCGAGGTTAGGTTTTTCTAAATATCTTAACCGATTCAAAACCTAGGTAGTGACCATGACGTCTTCTGGTAAAATCCCATCCCTAGAAGCTTTTGGCTACACTTATTGGAAGACTCGCATGCGAGCATACCTTATGAGCCAGAGCTCGGACATATGGGAGATTTGTGTTCATCCTAGTTTCACCATTACGACTATTGCTGCGGATACTGCTGAAAATGTAATTACCCAGCATCAAAATAATAGTAAGGCGGTGAACATTTTATTTTCTGGTCTAGGTCCTAGTGAGTTCGAGCGTGTTAGCCATCTCACCACTGCTAGAGAGATCTGGGCTACCCTCCAGGCACATCATGAGGGAACAGCTCAGGTCAAGGCTAGACTATATCAGACCTATAGGCGTGAGTATGAAAATTTCTCACAGAAGCCGGGTGAGACTATTGAGGCTTTGTTTGGTCGTTTTCAATCGATTATTAACAAGCTTCGTGTTAACAAGGCTGAGGGTGATCAGCTGGTCTCGGATCATGAACAGGCTCTTAAAGTACTCCATACTTTGGACCCTAAGATCTAGGAGATCAAGGTCTCGTCTATTGTTGAGAGTGTGTCCTATGATACCTTGACCGTCGCAGAGCTTTTTAGTAAGCTCAAGGCCTCAGAGGTTGATATTCAGTTGAGATCAAATCTCACTGATTCTGGCTCAAAGACTCTGGCGCTTGCGACACCGTCTGCAGATCCTAATGTCATGAGTTGTACTGCCTTTTCCTTGATGTCTATCTCCGAGGAACAACTTGATACTCTAGGAGATGATGATTTGTGCCTATTTAACAACCGGGTGCGACGTGTCTATGATAAGCGAATGTTTAAGAGACTTGGCACAAAATCCAAATGCTTTGAGTGTGGTGACCCATGTCATTTCATCGCCGACTGTCTGAGGAGCCATGCTGAATAGCGTGGGCCTCATGGCTCTAGAAGTGATGAGTCATTGTCAACAATAGTCAACAAGGACTGTAGAAGAGAAGAGATCTGCTGTTTTATGGGCCGCGTGTGACTCAGGTACACGGGCAGCGAGCGACTGTCGGGCAGAGGAGGCTGCGAAGTCGGGCTGGCCCAATCCGGGTGCATGGGCCAGAAGCAGTAGAAGACCCACTGGGCTGTTGACCAGGACTGACTCAGGTACACGGGCGGTGAGCGATTGCCGGGCTGAGAGAGCTGCGGAGTCGGGCCGGCCCAATCCGGTTACCTGGTGCAAAGCTGGTGGAGGCTTTGTCAGTTTCGGCGTAAAACTGACAACCATTGATTCTGTATCCGACTGTCCAGAAGAGAAGCCATAGTCGCTACGAAAACTTAGCTTCCGGATATGTCATCTGTATCTCTAGGCCCACAGTCAGTCAGTTGTGTCTGTAAAAATTCCTATGGGCAGTAGAGTCTTTTTCTTTATTTTTGAGTCTGTAAAAACCCTAAGGGGCTGGTAGAATATTCCTAGTGTTGGGCTGCCTATAAATAGCACCCCAATCCCTAGGGTTTGGACTACCCTTTGTGCTGAAATCAAATCCATCTTTTGGGTCACTTTGCCTCCCGTTTTCTCTCTCCTGTGTGCGCCGCCAGGACCTGTTCCTCCCTGTTCGTGAGTTATTTTGGCTCTAATCTCTTGGATGCATTTAAGTCTTGGTCCCTGGTGAATTTATTGGGTGCATTTTGTTCGGTTTGGGGAGTTATTGCGCTGGCTACGGGCTGCTGTGTTTATTTCTGAGGAGAAGCTTCTTCTGTTGCTTCTGTTCTTCACAAACTGAGTACTAGTTCTTGCTGTTGCAAGTAGTACTACTTTTCTGTAGCTACAGTAGTCTGTGCAGCTTTTTCACCTTCCCTGCACTGCTTTTTGATCGAAGCTGACAGGGTCAAGAACCTTTTCTGGCTGTTTCTGGCGAAGCTACCTTCTCTGTTCGAAGCCCCCTCAGCTTCGTGAGGCAGGGTTCGATCTAACATCTTCAAAGGCTTCGCTCAATCTGCGAACTTCGGTTTTTGTGTCTGAGTTGCTAGCTTCGAAGTTCTTCCTGTATGGACAGCATCGCATACTTCGAACAAGCATACTCCGTATCTATCTGTTCGAAGTGCACACTTCATTAGGCTTCGAAGTTGGATTCGAAGTTTGTCTTTTCTGATAGACTTCGCTTGGATTTCTTTGTGGCGTGTCAGCCTTCGATTCTCCCTCCGAAGCTTTCCCTGTTCGAAGATAGAATATCGGCTTCGAACTTGATTTTCTGTCACGTGACAGACTTCGCTTCTTTGTTCGAAGGTTGTCTGTTTGTGTGTTGAGTTCGAAGCTTTCTGTTCGAAGGTTGTGCTTCGAAGCTCTCGGTTCAAAGTGTGTTCGAAGTTTTTGTCTTCGAAGTCCTCACTTCGAAGCAGGCTCCGACTTTGTCACTTTGCTCCGAAGCTCTTGTTTCGAAGCTGTGTTCGAAGTCCTGTCTTCGAAATACATACTTCGAACCAGGCTTCGGCACTGTTTTACTTCGCTCCGAAGTACACTTCGCCTCTTACCACTTCGAACTAGGCTAGACAGTGTCACCTTCGGCATTTCGGACAGACTCCGTCACCAACCTCCGAAGCAGACCTCGACGTGCGAAGGGGGCTTCGCCAAGTTCCGAACAGGAGACAACTTTGGACAGTAACTTCTCTCTTCATCTTATACATACTTAGATCATTTCATTGAGAAGTTTAGGCCTGTTACACTTTGTTCATCTGTCTAGTTGCACTGCTTTAATATTACACTGTTTATCATCAGCTGCCTCTAGGTTAGAAACCTTTAGACTTAGGCCTTCTGTTCATTTTCTGCTGCATAGTCTTTTGAGGTGCGTTGGGTGTTGGGAACAGGCCATTGATTCGAAAGAATTTTTAAGGCGCCCATTCACCCCCCCTCTGGTCGCTACTTTCGGTCCTACAAGTGGTATCAGAGCAAGGTTAGGGTTTCTCCATACCTTAACCGGTTCTAAACCCCAGTAGTGACTATGTCGTCTCCTGGCAAGGTCCCGTCCTTGGAAGCCTATGGCTATAATTATTGGAAGACTCGCATGCGAGCCTATCTCATGAGCCAGGGTTCGGACATATGGGATATTTGCGTTCACAGCACGTTTGTCATTTTGCCAGTTACTGAGCAAGGTACTGCTGGTATCATTGCTCAGCATCTGAGCAACAGTAAGGCTGTGAACATTTTATTTTCTGGTTTAGGTCCCACTGAATTTGAGCGAGTGAGTCATCTCTCCACTGCGAGAGAGATCTGGGCTACCCTCAAGGCACACCATGAGGGAACAGCACAGGTCAAGGCTCGGCTCTATCAGACCTACCGGCGTGAATATGAGAATTTCACACAGAAGTCGGGTGAATCTGTTGAGGCTCTGTTTGGTCGCTTTCAGTCGATCATTAACAAGCTTCGGGACAACAAGGCTGAGGGTGCTCAGTTAGTCTCAGATCACGAGCAGGCGCTCAAGGTTCTTCATACCTTGGACCCAAAGATCTGGGAGATCAAGGTATCATCTATCGTTGAGAGTACTTCTTACGATACCTTGACCATTTCTGAGTTATTTAGCAAGCTGAAGGCCACTGAGGTAGATATCCAGTTGAGATCAAATCTCACGGGCTCTGGATCAAAATCCCTGGCCCTTGCTACACCTTCTGTTGATCCCTCTGCTGTGAGCTGTGCTGGGTTCTCTTTGATGTCTATCATTGAGGACCAGCTTGAGTTGTTGGGAGATAATGATTTGTGTCTCTTTAACAACCGGGTGCGTCGTGTCTATGATAAAAGAATGTTCAAAAGACACGGCACAAAATCCGGATGCTTTGAATGTGGTGATCCAGGACACTTCATCGCCGACTGCCCCAAGCGCAGTGGATACAAGAAGGGCACCGGCAGCAGCTTCCACGACTCCGGCAAGCATGAGAGCCCCTCCTTCACCAAGGGCAAGCCGAAGACCCGGTTCTTCAAGAAGGCCCTGAAGGACTACCGGCGAGAGAACAAGAAGCGCGACAAGGCCTTCTTCGCCGAGATGGAGAAGAGCTACTCCAAGCAGTCCACGACTTCTTCCTCTTCATCGAGCTCAAGCGACGAGGAGATCGCCATCAGGAAGGGGAAGGACAAGGATGATCCTGCGGGCCTCTGCTTCATGGCTTTCGGAGACAAGCCGAAGAGCCGCTCACACCAGCACCGAAGATCCCGCAAGAGCTTCTGCTCCATGGCTCTTGGGGATAGAGAAGAAAAGAGCTCCTCCGACGACTCCGACGACAACGATAGCAAGGTATCATCTTATGAGCGCGAAATTGTTGATTTACTTGAGAGCAATCGTCAGGAGTTGAAGTATCGGGAGAAACTGCTTAGGGGGGCTAAGAAAAGGATAGACGAGTTAGAAAGTGAGCTTGCCGTAGCCAACGGTAGAATAGAAAGTCTATCTTCTTCCCCTTGCTTGGGTGATAGCAGTGAGTGCCCGAAGTGTGAGGTGCTTCTGTGTGACCTGTCGACTCTGAAGTCCAGGTACACAGAAAGGGTTGATGAGAGGGACGCTTTGGCCACTGAGCTTGAAAGCGCTCAGCTGGAGCTGAAAGATGCTCAAGCCACTGTCGTCGCACCCTGTGTTGATTGCCCATCTCATCTAGCTGCCTTAGCTGAGCTGAAATCCAAGGGCAATGAGCATTTGGGTGATTTAGAGAGGTTGAGAGCTGAGCTTGCCCAGACTAGGCTAGAGCTTTAGACACTGTCAGTTCCACCCACTGTTTGTGAGAACTTCCTGTCTCTTAGAATGGAATTAATTAAGCTGAAAGCCGAGAAGTCTGTCCAAGTAGAGAGTGAGTGTGAGACCTGCTTGTCTCAGGTGGAGGTTCTAGCTTCCTTGAGAGAGGAGCTAGCAGATTCTCAGAATGAGAACTTTTACCTCCGGTCTATCCTGAGTTGGATCAGTGCCAGAGAGCCACAGCTTGGCATGATGATCCAGCAGTTCAAGAGGCAGGATGGGTTTGGGGTAGGTTACACCTACACCAAGGCTGACTTTGAGAGCGCCATTAGCCGGGCAGTGGAGTGGAGTAAAATGACTCCAGAGCAGAGGTATCCCAAGACTCACTCCACTGAGTCTTCCCAGGATTGTCAGCCCAAGGATGGAGTGATCCATGAACCACCTAAAGCTCCACCCAAGAAACCTATCTGGGTTCCTAAGCCCAAAAATCTCCACACTTCTCTTGACTCTCTTCCTGGACCCTCTCAGCCCAAGAAGACCACACCTAACACTACCAAGCCCAAGAACCCCAAGCCTCAACCACATCCCAAGAAGCCTACCTATCATTGTGAGTATTGTCAGAGAGACGGGCATCTTGCGGAGTTTTGCTTCAGAAGGAAGCGAGTTGAGAGAGCAGAGAGGGCTCGTAGTGATCAGGAGCAGTTCTACCAGCAGGGTGGTAGACTGCATGTTCCTCGGCGCGGGGAGAGGCTAGAGGCCACGCCGCGTCGTGTAGGTGGTGGTAGTGGAGACGGTTTTCGTGCCCGTGCTCCAGGTGGTGGTGTTCGTTCCAGCAGAGTTCCAGACCGAGTTGGCTACGGTTCTGGACCTCGTGGCCGTAGGGTTAGGCAAAACCGAGGACCGCGCTTTGAGCCGCGCTTTGGTCCAAACTCTTTTGATGGTTTTCGCTTTCCATCTTTTGAGCAGATGGCTCGACACTGGTTTAGCTCTTTTGCTAAACCTGGTGCCGGACCATTTGCTCCCACTTACAGACACTGATTGTGCAGGACCGGGGACTGGAGGATGTTTGGATTATGGACTCAGGATGTTCTCGCCACATGACGGGACATCGCAGATGGTTCTCCAGTCTCACTCCCCCGAGCTCCAAAGAGTACATCACATTCGGGAACAGCGGTCAAGGGAAAGTAAGTGGCATAGGCTCAATCAGCATTTCAGACCATTTCTCTTTAAAGAATGTTGCTTTGGTTAAAAATCTGAACTTTAATTTAATCTCTGTGTCGCAACTTATTGAGGATGGTTTGGAAGTGCGTTTTAAGAAGGGAAATTCTTCTGTGGTTGATTCTAGAGGGTCTTTGGTTTGTCAGATTTTACCCTTTGGTAAAGTTTTTCGAATTGACTTCTCTAGTTCTTTTGGCCCTTCTCGCTGTTTGATTGCTGGATCTTCTTCCGAGCTCTGGAAGTGGCATAGGAGGTTAGGTCATTTGAGTTTTGATCTGCTAGTCAGGTTAAGCTCTATGGACCTCATCCGAGGATTGCCCAGGCTTAAGATGGAGAAAGATCTAGTTTGTCATCCCTGTCGTCATGGGAAAATGGTTGCCTCTTCTCACTCACCTGTGACTCAGGTGATGACTTCGTATCCAGGCGAGCTTTTACATTTGGACACTGTAGGTCTAGCTCGGGTACGCTCAGTCGGTGGGAAGTGGTATGCACTTGTGATTGTTGACGACTTTTCTCGTTTCTCGTGGGTTTTCTTCTTGGAGTCTAAGGATGAAACTTTTCAATTTGTCCATGACCTGATTTTGAAGCTGAAGAATGAGAACAATGGCCGGATGCGAGCAATTCGCTCCGACAACGGCTCTGAGTTCAAGAACTCTCAGTTCGTCAGCTTCTGTAGTGATCAGGGTCTGGACCATCAGTTTTCTTCTCCTTACACTCCCCCACAGAACGGCGTTGTGGAACGAAAGAACCGCACGCTAGTTGAGATGGCCAGGACGATGCTCGATGAGCACAAGACTCCTAGGCGTTTTTGGGCTGAAGCCATGAACACGGCTTGCTATCTGGCCAACCGCATTTTTCTTAGAGCTTACATTGGTAAGACATCATATGAGTTGCGGTTTGGCAGACAGCCCAAGGTTAGCCACTTGCGAGCATTTGGCTGCAAGTGCTTTGTGCTCAAGAAGGGAGGGCATTTGGACAAGTTTGAGTCTCGTTGCTGGGATGGTGTTTTTCTTGGTTATGCATTGCATTCTCGAGGCTTCCGTGTTTGGAATCTCGAATCCCAGCTGCTTGTCGAGACGTGTGAGGTTTCATTTGATGAGTCCTTGCCTTCTTTGACTCCTTCTTTTGAGCTTTCTGGTGATGATGAGCTCGGAGAGTCCATCTTCGAGGAAGATGAGGATACTCCAGCTGCTGTTGAGGGCGGGCCTTCTGCATCCCCCGCAGAGCCCACACCTTCTGTGACTTCGACTGATGATGAGGGCGGACCTCTGATCACTTCTTCCACTTCGATCGAGCCCCCTCAGTCGAGTCCAGAGGTGCCAGCTGCTGACTCCGGTGAGGTGACTTCAGATCACCAGGGAACCCGAGCAGTTCAGCGTGACCACCCCTCAGAGCTCATCATTGGTTATTTGACTGAGAGGACTTTGCGTTCTTCTGCCTCTCTCGCTGTGTTTGCTGAATCTGCATTTGTTGCATCTTTTGAGCCCAGAGACATTTCTCATGCTCTTTCTGATTCTAATTGGATTAATGCTATGCAAGAAGAGCTTGAGAATTTTGTCCGCAATCGGGTTTGGACATTGGTTGAGCCGCCACCAGGATGCAACCCCATAGGCACCAAGTGGGTATTCAAGAACAAACAAGGTGAAGATGGGGTTGTGGTGCGCAACAAGGCTCGACTAGTTGCCCAGGGTTATTGCCAGAAGGAAGGTATTGACTTTGAAGAAACCTTCGCTCCTGTGGCCCGTCTTGAGTCCATTCGTATTCTTCTAGCTTTTGCCGTTTCAAAGGGTTTTAAGCTTTTTCAAATGGACGTTAAGAGTGCTTTTCTGAACGGGTTCATAGAGGAGGAGGTTTATGTTAGGCAACCCCCCGGTTTTGAGAACCCTAAGTTTCCTCGACATGTTTTTAAGTTGCATAAAGCTTTATACGGGTTGAAACAAGCCCCAAGGGCTTGGTATGACCGGTTGAAGCAATTTTTGTTGGGGAAGGGCTTTGTGATGGGTTCTGTGGACAAAACTCTTTTCTTGCTCAAAGATGCCTCAGATTTTTTAGTTGCTCAGATTTATGTGGACGATATTATCTTTGGCGGTACTACTGATTCTCTTGTGTCCAAGTTTTCTGAGCAGATGCACAGTGAGTTTGAGATGAGCCTCATGGGTGAGCTTAAGTACTTTTTAGGGCTCCAGATCAAGCAGACCAAGGACGACACCTTCATCCACCAAGGTAAGTACACTCGTGACATGCTTAAGAAATTTGACTTTGGTGGTGAATTGAAGCCGCAGATGACCCCGATGGGCACTTCTGGGGGTCTGGACAAGGACGAGAGCGGTGTCAAGGTCAATGAGAGAGAGTTTCGAGGGATGATCGGTTCGCTGCTGTACTTGACAGCAACAAGACCGGACATACAGTTCGCCGTGGGACTTTGTGCGCGTTTTCAATCTTCACCATGCGCGTCTCACCGGCAGGCTATCAAGCGCATTTTCAGGTATCTCACCTATGCGCCTGATCTTGGTCTTTATTATTCAGCATCATCATCACTTGATTTATCTGGCTTTTCGGACGCTGACTTTGGTGGGTGCCGGTTGGATCGCAAGTCGACTTCCGGTACTTGCCAGTTTCTTGGTTCTTCCCTTGTATCTTGGTCTTCTCGAAAGCAATCTGGAGTTGCTCTTTCGACCACAAAGGTTGAGTATGTAGCTGCTGCCAGCTGCTGCTCACAGATGGTTTGGATGATTTCCACTCTACGAGACTTTGGGTTGCTCTTTCCTACAAGGGTTCCATTGTTTTGCGACAGCACGAGTGCTATTAGTGTAGGGAAAAACCCGTGTCTCCATTCAAAAACCAAACATATTGATGTGCGCTTTCACTTCTTACGGGATCAATATGAGAAAGGTGTCATTGACCTTATTCATGTTGATACCCATCATCAGTTGGCTGACATTTTCACCAAACCCCTAGATCAGTCTACTTTTGAGCGTTTAAGAGGGGATTTGGGTGTTGTGTATCCTTTCTAGGATATTTTGCGTCAGTTTTTCATTCTTCTTTACTCTTTTCTTGAGTCTTTTTGTGTGTGTTCATATCTTGCATATTCACGTATCACACTTTAGAGATGCTTCTGTTATATGATTGAACTGCTTTACGTATTCTAGCGGGAACATGCTTTTGATTACATGTCGATGTGCATGGCTTTTACGCTTTCAACTTGAAAAAATGATCACCATTGCTACTGGTAACTAGCATGTGTAGGCTGAGTGCTTTTGCTATCTGTTACATGCCTTGTAGCCAGTTCATCACATAGATGCAGATATGCAACTTGGACATCTTTATGCTTTAACATGGAAAATGTGTTATAAAAATGATAAAAATCAAAAAGAATGAAAATTCCATGCCTTTTTATGCTTAAGTTGAAAAGATCCAAGTGGGTTTGCTTTGTCGCATTATATTGTTCTAGACTGCTTACCATAGCACTTTGGTATGAACTAGGACAGTGTAGTGTATGCCAAGACCAATGTCTTAAGCTTCTGATGGTCGGTTAGCATAAGGTTTGACATGCAAATAACCCTTGGCAAAAATGACAAAGGAAAATGAAAAAGCCTGAACATCTAAAAGATAACAAGTTTGCTGAAGCTTTTTGTTTTGGACAATGCTTATCTTGGTAGATATCAGCTAGCTTCTGCATCTCATGCTTTACCTTGCTTGTTTACTAGAAAATGTGGTGGTGCTTTTGTTTGCAAAAACTGAAAAAATGCGTGCTAAATGACTTTCTTTAGATATCATCTCTTGCACTGATCATGCCATGTGTCTTAGACAGTATCTCTTTTGCTATACCTGTTAGATACTGTATTTGCAGTCAATCATATCTGAGAAGCATGCTTTCTACACTCCACCTGCACCCCAATTGCATTCACTGCATATTTTGAGGGGGAGTTGCTTTTCAGGGGGAGTCTGTGTCTCTTTTTGAGTGCTTGATGAGTTCACTTGTCAACAAGGGGGAGAATATTTGGGATCAGAGTTTAAGGGGGAGTTCTTACTCTGTTGATATCCTTGTTGTTCTGAAATCACACTCATTTTGAGCTTTTATGTTTTGGTTAACCATAATGACCGTTTCTTGCTTTTGGTTGGCTTTTGGTCATTAGGGTTAAACTTTTACCTTATTTTTTCATCTTCTTTGTTCTCTTGTGTTTTGTTTTCGTGTTTCCACATTTGTTCACAGGTGATGAAGAGCTGAGAATTGAGGAGTGTTGACAATGCACTCATCAAGGGGGAGATTGAGGAGCCATGCTGAATAGCGTGGGCCTCATGGCTCTAGAAGTGATGAGTCATTGTCAACAATAGTCAACAAGGACTGTAGAAGAGAAGAGATCTACTGTTTTATGGGCCGCGTGTGACTCAGGTACACGGGCAGCGAGCGACTGTCGGGCAGAGGAGGCTGCGAAGTCGGGCTGGCCCAATCCGGGTGCATGGGCCAGAAGCAGTAGAAGACCCACTGGGCTGTTGACCAGGACTGACTCAGGTACACGGGCGGTGAGCGATTGCCGGGCTGAGAGAGCTGCGGAGTCGGGCCGGCCCAATCCGGGTACCTGGTGCAAAGCTGGTGGAGGCTTTGTCAGTTTCGGCGTAAAACTGACAACCATTGATTCTGTATCCGACTGTCCAGAAGAGAAGCCGTAGTCGCTACGAAAACTTAGCTTCCAGATATGTCATCTGTATCTCTAGGCCCACAGTCAGTCAGTTGTGTCTGTAAAAATTCCTAAGGGCAGTAGAGTCTTTTTCTTTATTTTTGAGTCTGTAAAAACCCTAAGGGGCTGGTAGAATATTCCTAGTGTTGGGCTGCCTATAAATAGCACCCCAATCCCTAGGGTTTGGACTACCCTTTGTGCTGAAATCAAATCCATCTTTTGGGTCACTTTGCCTCCCGTTTTCTCTCTCCTGTGTGCGCCGCCAGGACCTGTTCCTCCCTGTTCGTGAGTTATTTTGGCTCTAATCTCTTGGATGCATTTAAGTCTTGGTCCCTGGTGAATTTATTGGGTGCATTTTTTTCGGTTTGGGGAGTTATTGCGCTGGCTACGGGCTGCTGTGTTTATTTCTGAGGAGAAGCTTCTTCTGTTGCTTCTGTTCTTCACAAACTGAGTACTAGTTCTTGCTGTTGCAAGTAGTACTACTTTTCTGTAGCTACAGTAGTCTGTGCAGCTTTTTCACCTTCCCTGCACTGCTTTTTGATCGAAGCTGACAGGGTCAAGAACCTTTTCTGGCTGTTTCTGGCGAAGCTACCTTCTCTGTTCGAAGCCCCCTCAGCTCCGTGAGGCAGGGTTCGATCTAACATCTTCAAAGGCTTCGCTCAATCTGCGAACTTCGGTTTTTGTGTCTGAGTTGCTAGCTTCGAAGTTCTTCCTGTATGGACAGCATCGCATACTTCGAACAAGCATACTCCGTATCTATCTGTTCGAAGTGCACACTTCATTAGGCTTCGAAGTTGGATTCGAAGTTTGTCTTTTCTGATAGACTTCGCTTGGATTTCTTTGTGGCGTGTCAGCCTTCGATTCTCCCTCCGAAGCTTTCCCTGTTCGAAGATAGAATATCGGCTTCGAACTTGATTTTCTGTCACGTGACAGACTTCGCTTCTTTGTTCGAAGGTTGTCTGTTTGTGTGTTGAGTTCGAAGCTTTCTGTTCGAAGGTTGTGCTTCGAAGCTCTCGGTTCAAAGTGTGTTCGAAGTTTTTGTCTTCGAAGTCCTCACTTCGAAGCAGGCTCCGACTTTGTCACTTTGCTCCGAAGCTCTTGTTTCGAAGCTGTGTTCGAAGTCCTGTCTTCGAAATACATACTTCGAACCAGGCTTCGGCACTGTTTTACTTCGTTCCGAAGTACACTTCGCCTCTTACCACTTCGAACTAGGCTAGACAGTGTCACCTTCGGCATTTCGGACAGACTCCGTCACCAACCTCCGAAGCAGACCTCGACGTGCGAAGGGGGCTTCGCCAAGTTCCGAACAGGAGACAACTTTAGACAGTAACTTCTCTCTTCATCTTATACATACTTAGATCATTTCATTGAGAAGTTTAGGCCTATTACACTTTGTTCATCTGTCTAGTTGCACTGCTTTAATATTACACTGTTTATCATCAGCTGCCTCTAGGTTAGAAACCTTTAGACTTAGGCCTTCTGTTCATTTTCTGCTGCATAGTCTTTTGAGGTGCGTTGGGTGTTGGGAACAGGCCATTGATTCGAAAGAATTTTTAAGGCGCCCATTCACCCCCCCTCTGGTCGCTACTTTCGGTCCTACACTGTCCCAAGCAGAAGAATTACAAGAAGGGAACCAGCGGTAACTCCTACAACTCCGGCAAGTACGAAAACTCCACGAAGGGCAAGCCCAAGACAAAATTCTTTCGAAAGGCTCTGAAGGACTACAGGCGTGAGAACAAGAAGCGAGACAAGACCTTCTTCGCCGAGATGGAGAAAAGATACTCCAAGAGTTCCTCGTCTTCCTCATCATCTTCAAGTTCAAGTGATGAAGATATCATGATCAGGAAGGGGAAGGATAGGGACAATCCGGCGGGCCTCCGTTACATGGGCTTCAAGGACAAGCTGAAGAGTCGCTCACGTCACAGCCGAAGATCCCACAAGAGCTTCTGTTCAATGGCTCTTGGAGAGAAGAAAGAGAAGGACTCCTCCGATGACTCCGATGACGACGACGATGAGAAGGCATCTTCCTATGAACAAGAAGTTGTTAATTTACTAGAACAGAACAGTCAGGAGTTGAAGTATAGGGAGAAACTGCTTAGAGGGGCTAAGAAGAGGATAGATGAGCTTGAGAGTGAGCTTGCCACAACAAATGGCAAGATTGAGAGTATGTCTTCTTTCCCTTGCTTGGGTGATAGTGGTGAGTGCCCTAACTGTGAGGTGCTGCTGTGTGACCTGACGACTCTTAAGTCCAGGTACACAGAGAGAGTAGATGAGAGAGACACATTGGCCACTGAGCTTGAGAGCGCTCAGCAGGAGCTAAAAGATGCTCATGCCACTGTCATCGCACCTTGTGTAGACTGCCCATCCCATTTAGCTAGTATAGCTGAGCTGAGAGCCAAGAGTGATGAGCAGTTGAGCGAGTTAGCTGGAGTGAGAGGTGAGTTGGAGCAGACTAAGCTAGAGCTTGAGACCTTGTCAGTTCCATCCACTGTTTGTGAGAACTGCCTATCCATTAGAATGGAGTTGATCAAGCTAAAAGCTGAGAAGTCTGTCGAAGCTGATAAAGAGTGTGAGATCTGCTTGTCTCAGGTGGAGGTGTTAGCTTCTTTGAGAGAGGAGCTAGCTGATGTTCAGAACGAGAACTTTTACCTCTGTTCTATCCTGAGTTGGATTAGTGCTAGAGAGCCACGGCTCGGCATGATAATCCAGCAGTTCAAGAGACAGGATGGTTTTGGGGTAGGATACACATATACCAAGGCTAATTTTGAGAGCGCCACTAGTCGTGCAGTGGAGTGGAGTAAGATGACTCCCGAACAGAGATATCCCAAGACTCACTCCACTGAGTCCTTTAAGGATAGTCAGCCCAAGGATGGAGTGATCCAAGAACAACCTAAAGCTCCACCTAAGAAGCAGATATGGATTCCTAAGCCTAAAACTCTTCACACCTCTCTTGATTCTTTACCTGGACCCTCTCACGTCAAAGATGATTCACCCAACACCACCAAGCCTAAGAACCCTAAGCCACAACAACATCCCAAGAAACCTACCTATCACTGTAAGTTTTGTCAGAGAGACGGACATCTTAAGGAGTTTTGCTTCAGGAGGAAGCGGGTTGAGCGAGCAGAGAGAGCTCGAGGTGGGCAGGAGCAGTTCTACCAGCATAGTGGTAGGCAGAGAGTCCCTCGACGTGGAGAGAGGCTAGAGGCCAGGCCACGTCGTGTAGGTGGTGGTAGAGGAGACGGTTTTCACTACCGTGCTCCGGATGGTGGTTTCCGTTCCGGCAGAGTTCCAGATCGTCATGGATATGGTTTTGGATCTCGTGACCGTGATTTTAGGCAGAACAGAGGACCGCGCTTTGATCCGCGCTTCAGTCCAGACTCATATGATTCCTTTTGCTTTCCTACATACGCGCAGATGGCTCGACACTGGTTCAATACTTTTACTAAACCTGGCATTGGATCGTTTGGTCCCACTCATGATTATTGATCGTTTTTTTTTTGGAGCTGTGCATTTTTTTTTGGATATTTTGAGTCAGCTTTTCATTGGTATCATTTTTACTTTCTTTTTTTTGTGTGTTCATATCATGCATAATCATCAATCACATTTTGAGCTTGCTTCTGTTATATGATTAATCTGCTTTACTTTCTCTAGCTAGTATATGTTTTTGATTACTCGTCGATGATCATGTTTTGTTTCAGTTCACATGATATATCTGATATTTTTCATATGCATTGCTTTTGTACTTTAAAATTGAAAAAATGATCATCATTGCTTCTGGTAACTAGCATGTGTAGGCTGAATGCTTTCGCTATCTTTTACATGCCATTGTAGCTAGATCCTTACTTAGATGCAGATACGCAACTTGGACATCTATATGCTTTAAATATGAAAAATGTGCTATAAAAATGATAAAAATTCAGAAAAATAAAATTTATGCATTTTTATGATTATCAGAAAAGATCCAGGTGGGTTTGCTTTTGTCGCATTGCATTGTTCTGGACTGCTTACCATAGCACTTTGGTATGAACTAGGACGGTGTAATGTATGCCAAGATCAGTGTCTTAAGCTTCTGATGGTCCAGTTATGACCTAGGCTTGACTTGGTCGGTTAGCATAAGGTTTGACATGCAAATAACCCCTGGCAGAAATGAAAAATATAAAGAAAAAGTCTGAAAAATTTAAAAAGATGACGAGTTTGCTGAAGCACTTTGTTTTGGACAATGCTTATCTTGGTAGATATCAGTTAGCTTTTGCATCTCATGTTTTACCTTGCTTGTCAACTAGAAAATGTGGTGATGCTTTTGTTTTGCAAAAATCGAAAAATGCATGCTAATGACTTTCTTAAGATATCATCTATTGCACTGATCATGTCATGTATCTTAGACAGTATATCTTTCGCTATACTTGTTACATGTTGTTATTGCAGTTAATCATATCTAAGAAGCATGCTTTTCACACTCCACCTGCACCCCATCTGCATTCATAGCATATTTTGAGGGGGAGCTGCATTTCAGGGGGAGTTTGTATTTATGTCTCTTTAAGTGCATTTAGTCTCACTTGATGAGTCCAATTGTCAACAAGGGGGTGAAATTTTGGAGTTTACTTGGAGTTTACTTTTTAGTTTCCTTATTGGCAATTCTGAGATTTGCACTTATTTTTGAGTCTTTATTTTTGGTTAACTATGATGGCCGGTTTCGTGCTTTTATTTGGTTTTTGGTCATTAGGGTTAAACTTTCATTTTCTTTCTTCTATTTTCTTTTGTCTTTGTTTTCTGTTTCCACATGTTTTGCAGGTTCTGGAGATGAGCTGAAAAGGATGTTGACAATGCACTCATCAAGGGGGAGATTGAGAAACCATGTTGAAGAATATGGTTTTGATATTCCAGATGTGATGAGTGATTGTCAACGGAAGTCAAAGAAAGAGAGATGGAGACCTGTCGAGTCTGAGGCACATGTGACTCAGGTACACGGGCAGTGAGAGACGGCCGGGCAGAGGAGCTGCGGAGTCGGGCTGGCCCAATCCGGGTACATGGCTAGGAGCGGCAGATGATCCACTGGTCTGTTGACTGGGTTTGACTCAGGTACACAGGTGGCGAGCGATTGCCGGGCTGAGGAAGCTGCGGGGTCGGGTCGGCCCAATCCGGGTACCCGGTGCGAAGACGGTGGACGCTTTGTCAGTTTCGGCGTAAAACTGACAATCTATCATTAATTCGCTTTTAGGATATTAATATTTAGTTTTTAAGTTTAGAATATTTTTATTTGAGTCAATTAATTTTTCTAAGATCATTTTAGTAATTTTCGAAATTTATTTTAGAGTCAGGTTATTTTACCCGAGGGTAAATTAGTCTTTTCATGTATTAGGATTTGCCTATAAATAGGCACCTATCCCCTTGGGGATGGTTGACTGATTTTTTCCCGAATTTATTTTTCAGTCCACAACAAATTTTTCATCTCCTATTTTTTCTCTGTTTTCGATCTGCAAACCGCTGCCGTCTACCTTCTCTCCAGCACCGGCAGAAGTCATCAACGCCATCGCCGGCCGAGTCCAGTATATTCTCCAACGTGTAGAGGCGCCTGATTCGCTGCTTCTCTGACACGGCGTCACAGGAGTCTTCCCTGGTGCACTGTAGCTCACATGGAGGAATAGTCCAGAATTTTTCAAGAGAACAAACTCCATTTTGCTTCTTCCATGGCTGTCAACCGAGAACAGTGTTCCTGTTGGTTTTTGACATGAAGCTTTTTCCCTGAACGGCGAGACTTCTCTTCTTCAAGGCGCATGCCAGGTCTGTCCACGACAGCACTTTCGGCAGCAGCAGCCTTTTGGCTGGGTTCTCTGCGCGGCGGAAGTTTTCAGCACACACAGAGCCGTGTAGCAGTGTTAATCGCAGGAGTTCAGCAGCTCACGTCTGCGCACAGCAGTGCATGCAGTGATTTGTTTTGGCCGGATCCTCTGCGACGGGCGGCGACGGATGATTTTTCGCGGCAGGTAAGTTCTAATCTAATCTCCTATTTTTTTGTAGATCAGTTTTTAGATATAATCATCTATTAATTAATTATTTGAAAATTTGTTTAGAAATTTTGTGATTTATTTAATCTGCAAAATATTTTTGGTACCCACATAATTTCTATTTAAGTAATTTTTATCCGCTCACGTAAACCGAAAAATTAATTAGTCGCAGTAATGTTTTATTCTAGATTTACATGAAATATTTTAGGTTTATTTCTGAATTAATTTCCGGATGATCCATGTTTTTATTTAGTTGATTAGTATTTTATTTTTAGACCGCAACCTGAATATTTTATTAATTTGTTTAGGTATCTTGCTTACGTCATTAAATCATAGTTTAGCAAGAAATTTTTAGGCGCCCATTCACCCCCCCTCTGGTCGCTACTTTCGGTCCTACAGATACAATGACGGTTTTGAGCCGAAGCCGTCAAAGCCCTTGGGCCTTCGCACCAACACCTTCGGAGTGGACCACCACAGCTTCGCAGCTTCTCCCAGCTCGAACTCCGTCGGTCCGTGTACCGAAGCCATGCATGGCTGAAGTACCTCAAGTCAGCCTTACTCTGGAGCCAGCCTCACTCTGAAGCCAGCTTCACTCCGAAGCCAGCCTCACTCCAAAGTCAGCTTCACTCCGAAGCCCCACCTTCGGAGTACCACCCTTCGAAGTCCCTCCTTCGTCCAAGGCCTCCGCATGAAGCATTCCATGAGCACTTCGTCAAAGTGTCTCTCCCCGAGCACACTCCTCGACGATCCTCACCCGGACCATGCCTTCGATGCACCTCGACTTCTGAGACCTTCGTCGGGTATACCTTCGAGTGCCTCCCTCCGGAGCACACTTCGAAAGCCTTGCCTCATTGCTGAGGACTTGGTCCACCATACTCTGAAGTCACTCTATTCGGAGTACCCTTCGAAGTGCCTCGCCTCCGAGGACTTCGTCTCGGAGTACCTTCACCCAGAGCCACACTCCGCACTTACTGCCTTCTCCTGGCGCACCTCGACCCGAGGTCCGACCTCGACCCCTTCGCAGCCTTCGTAATGGAGCTCCCTGCTCCCCTGTCATCAAGCCTCCCACTTGACCCAGGTTCACTTGCTACGAACCGTCTGTCGCCTCCGAAGTCACCTGCGCACCACAGACAAACAGCCAAGTGTATCCAGTACCCTGGAGACCTCTCCGGGTAAACAACCTCCGATACACACTCCGGTGTACCACCCAAAGAACCGAGACCTTCGGTACGACCAAGTCATCGTGTACTGTCAGACCCCTCCGACAGGCACACTCCGCTGCAACAGCCGCAGCAACCAAAACCCACCGAACCCTTCGGTGAAACAACCTCCGAACCCCTTCAGAGGGACCCCTTCGAATTAGAGGATAAAAACTATCAATCACTCATCACAGACTCCGAAACCAACCCTTGGTTTCTCAGTTCAGCTTCATCTTTGGATTGTGGTCTATTTTCAATCGTCCTTCTTCTAAGGCTGATTGAACCTGCCCTCGAAAAACATTGCAGTCATTAGTATTATGTGAATGCGAGTCATGCCACTTATAGTATGGATGTTTCTTTAACTCATCTGCAGATGGAATAACTTGACCTTTTGGCAACCTGAGAAGCTGGTTCTTTAAGATAAAATCAAATATTTTATCACACTTAGTTATGTCAAATGAGTACTTGACCTCACTAGGCCGATTCTTTGTGGGAGACGGCCGTAACTCAAAGCACGTGATGGGTTTACACTTAGCATTCCAAACCCATTCGACCGCTTACATGTTGGCCGAATCCTCCTCTTCTGACTCCTCCTCATCGGAGTGCTCCATGACGTGGTTTTCAGCCCTAGGCTTGTTAAACGTCTTAATAAACTTTTTATCTTTGGCTTGGCCTTGCTGGAACAAAGCCTGCTGCAAGACTTGGCTAACCTCTAAGAAGTTTTGGTTGTCTAGTCTCTCTTTAATCTCAGAACGCAACCCATTAAAAGCTAGCTCCGCTAAATCTCTTTCTGAAATATTAAGGCTGAAACATCGGTTCCTAGTATCCCTAAAATGCTTGATGTACTCAGAGACGTTCTCGTTAGATTTCTGCCTAACCGATGTCAAGTGTGAAAGCCTAAGTTCTGTCTCGCCTGTGTAAAAGTAATCATGGAATTTTCGATCCAAATCATCCCACGTCTGAACGGAGTTCGGTGGGAGCGCCGAAAACCAAGTGAAAGCGGTGCCAGATAGCGAGAGAGAAAATAGTCTGATTTTTAGAGTGTCTGACCCGCTAGCTTCTCCACACTGTGCTAAAAATTGACTAACATGATCTAGTGTGGTTTTGCTACTCTCGCCGTCGAACTTAGTAAACTCAGGGATTCTATAGCCGTGAGGGTAGGGTATTGTATCGAAATGATCGGGATATGGCTTACGGTAAACCCTAACCCGACCCCTAGGCACGAAACTGGCACATTCCCTAAATAGTGCGCGGATTCGCTCCTCTAGGTCATCTTGGCCTGCTGCCTGCGCACGTCTCTCGTGTGGGGGCGTGGCATGCGGTGGGATATCGGCATGTCGGCCATGGGCCTCTTCCATACGTGCTAGTTGTACGACGTGCTCGAGCCCAGGTGCCTGTGCATGTGGCGCGGGCAGGGCTGGTACCGGCGCAGGTGGTGGTGGTGCTTGGTACGCGGTGCTAGTTTGGTCGTAAGCATAATGACTAGTCTCGGCCATGGGTGTTGTGGCCGGAGACATAACGGTCTTGCCAGTGCTACCGTCAGTTCTACTGTACACATGATTTACCGAAGGTACACAAGTAATAGGGGCCGGTGGTATGGCCTCAGTAAACCCGAACTTTCTAAGAGTCGCCTCTAGTTGGGAGCTAACTATCGAATCTAAACGGTTGGCTAGAGAAGTGCTAACAACCTGATCTATTGATGCGGCTATTTTTTGCTCAATCTCTAAAGAAGATAAACGAGGCGATACAGGTGTTACCTAGATCCGAGGAAGGTCGGGGGCGATGATGTCACGCTTGATGAAGCCTGCGCGTGTCTTGACGTAGCCCCCAAGCATCATGTCTTGGAGTGCCTTCAACTTTGCCTTGATCTCTGCTCGGTCTTCTGCGGGAATATCTTCAAGAGTAGGTGTTAGGATGTTGCGGTTGTCGATATCCGTGCCTCCTATGGTGTCCATCGGTGGTGTGGACGTAGTAGTAGTTGTAGATGTACCTGTAGAAGATGTAGACGTACCCGTCATGTTGGCGTAGCTTCTCCCCAGCGGAGTCACCAAAAAGTGTGTTGACACGAAAACATGCCCCCACACTTGGGTCAGTTCGACGATCCAAAACTGTGCGGATACTTAGGGACAAGCCTAAGCATAACACAGCACCGACGTCGCGTTTCGACTACCCTTAGCCGTGATAAGGGGGGTGGAGTCGCCAAGCAATCAGATCACACAAAATAATCCAATTAGCTGAAAGAAATATATTAAACAGAATAAATAAGTAGACCGAGCGAAGCCTGACTGATTTGAGGTATGGTGCGAAGGGGGTCACTGAAGTGTACCTTCAGCATCTGATGCGAAATATCCCGCTGAAGGGTACCTTCATCATTCAGACCGACCTAGCCGAAGATGAACTCCGAACAGATCTGGACGCGACAATCACCTCCGAACAGTGGGGTTCGGTGCGAAGTCTCTGATACAGTGAGATACAGAATAATGACAAACGCAATGCGCGAACGTGACTTCATCTGGAGCGGAGTATGAGCGTGGCGAAGCCTATCGTGATGAAGTCTGTTGGTGTGCGGTCGAAGCAGCAGTCTCGCCGAAGGGTGTTCTAGCGACCTCCAAAACCAATCTCTCAGCTCCGGTCACCTCTGACGAAGTAGCTCTGAACGTGGAAACCTGCAATAGAGTAGATTCGAAGTACCAATTCAGCCTGAGGACCGAATTTTGCTAAGTGTTGCACTAGTGGCGAAGGTAGCAATCTGTTACGCAGATTAGCGGATACTTCACAAGCGAAGTAACAAGGCGATAGCAATCTATTATGTAGATTAACGGATACTTCATAAGCGAATTAGCAAGGATTACCACTGTTCCGAAGTGGCCGGCAGAGGGCTTCCACGCAAACCCACGAAGAGTACAGAAAAGTAAAGATAAAGTAAATGCGATTCAAAGCTAGGGCTTTGTGGTTGATTTTGTCGGGGGGGGGGCTTTGAACCGGCTTCGCTCCTGTATTTATAGGGGCTAGACTTCTAATCTATAAATCTAATCTGCTATAACTCGGCTGAATCATGTGTAGAGATAAACACTTAGCCTGAAACGGATCCAACTTTATCTCTGCCCGAAGTGGGCCTTCAGTCGGGCCCATCAAAGCTTGGTCCTCGGGCCGAAGCTTTGGCGGCGTGGGCCTCCGAAGGCCTCCTAGCCGAAGGCTATGGGCTCGATGGAAGCTTCCGGAGCTCTAGCCCAATGGTCCTTCGGCCCTGTAGGGCTTCGTCCTGACCCGAGACATGTGTATTTTCGGCCAAAATTACCAAAATTGATATTTTTCAATCTTAACCATTGATGCCATTTTTTGCTATCAACACTTTGTCGGTTTTTGCTGAAAACCGTCGAAACGTTAAATGTTTGTTTTTAATACAATAAATAGAAGTTTAGTTTTAGGTTGAATATTCCAGTCTGTTAGTGTATTCTTTTGGTATATTTTTAGAATGGGTCTATTCTGAAAATATATTTAAAGTAGTGTCACTTTGTAATTTTTATTTTCAGTCATATGGGGTAAATTTCAGAATTTACAATTCTAAAATTCCCCAAGGGGTCTTTTGTAAAACAGTTTCTAGTAGATGCCTACTTAAGGGATCTTGTTCCCCAAGTATGGCTGAACCTTTTTGACAGAATTTTATACACAAAAATGAGAGGAAAACACTGTTTTGGATGGATTCATGGTGAGCTACAGTAATTGATGATGATCTACAGGGAAATCAAGTAGAGAACCTGCGATGAAGGAAATCTGGGCGCAGGTAACTTTTTGTGGCTGAATTTGATTTTGTGCAACATTTTCTGGTGAATCCAGTGCAGAACTTGATATAGATGTTCAAGTAATTTTTGTTGTGGATATTTTGAATGATCCATTTTTGAAAGTTTCAAGTGATTTCTGTGATTCCTTATTAATTCTTTTGCTGATCAAATGAGGCACCAAAGCTCTGAAAAATATTCTGGAGAAACTATTTCAGTTTTTGTTTTGCATGCTACATGTTTGATAGAATGGTGCTTAAATTGTTCATCAACATCTTGGCTAATTCTTGGAGTGGTTATTGAGTAAATCATTTGTGGATGTATCTTAGTGCAAACCTTTTCAAATTAGTGATTCTTATTTCAATTGCTATGGGCTGCCCTTTTTGATAGAAAAAATCAGAAAAATACATGGGCTGAGAGCTTGGTTTATTCTGAAGATTTCTCTCTTCTGAAATTTGTTGGTTAATCCTTCTAATCTGTGATTTTGGTGTTCCTCTCTATATTACTCTTGGGCTGGTACTGTTGCGTTTCTGAAATCACTGTTGATCATCAGGTTTCAGTCCTGTTTTTGCAGTGCTGCCAGGAAAATCTTGTTGCTGTTTTGATCCACGATTTCTAGCATCTGTTCAAATTGTTTGTAGAGATAAAGGGACATGTTCTGACTGAATTCATCTGTGATTCTCTTGTTGATTCATTGTTTAACAGTAGTTCTGAAGAAATTTTGTTCTGAAACTTGCTGAAGTTGAAAACTGTTGTTAGAACTGTGATTTGTATTCTTCTGATATCTGGTATTGATTTTGTGATTGGAAATTCAAATACTGTTCTCTGAAACTGAATCAATATTTGTATGTTCACTGATTTCTATCCAGAGTGTTCAGGATTAAACTGAAATCCATTTCCAAACCTGAATTCAAGCACTGTTCTGAAACTGATTTCTATCTAGAGTGTTCTGAAATCTGAATAGATTTGTTTAGCTGTGTTGATACTCTATTTCAGAACTGAGATGTTACTAAAGTTAGGTTTGAGTATTTCAATGATCTGCTTGAATTGAATCAGTATTCTAAAGTCTGTTTTAACAGTGTGTTTCACTGAAATCAATTCTAAACTTCAATTCTGAAGTACCTGAAATTTCTGTATTACTCAAGTACAAATAGTATTTGTCTGTTTGGTGTCTAGTTTTGATTTATTGTTTGTGCTTCTGAATAGCAAACTGCTGCGATTAAGTTTGAAATAGTATTTATCATCTGTGAAAAGTGAAGCAATTCTGACTCAACTCAATCTGAAACTGTTTGAAAAATTTCACTATTCCTCATCAATTTTGGGTCAGATTCTAAATTGTTGTCAGGAACATTGTTCTGATTTTGAATTTGTTGTGCGCTGAATTATGGTGCACAACTTGTGTATTCACTTCATGTATAAGGAATTTACTGAAGGATCATGTGTTGAACTGAGTTGAATTGAGTGCAATTGATAATTGTTATCCAAATTATATCAGATATGATTTTCTGGATTGACTAAGGCATTGTTCTGATTTATTGCTGTCTGAATCTTATTTCTATTCAGCTTGTGTTATATTGTAGTATGTCATTCAATTTGAATCAACATTTCAGTTAGCTACAGGATAGAGTCGGAAGTTTAAACTAGCTGTCTTGAATTATTTTGCACTGAAGTTGTTGAATAGATGGCAGTTTGAACTGTTTTGTAAATGTCCAGAAATGCCTCTGTGTTTGATCTGAATCCCTCTCATCTGTGTTTGAGTGGTCTTTAAAGAGAGTAATTGAGTTTGAGTTGTGGTGTTTTGAAAGAAAGTAGAAGAGTGTTGAATTGAATCAAAAATATATAATATTCAAATCTGTTTTTGTTATAATTGCAAATCTGATTTAATATGTTAACTGATTTAAATGTGAAGGTTTAGAATCAAAATTGTTATGAAAATGAATTCTGCAAATTGAATCAAATCCTGAATTCTGAACCATTCTGAAATCTATTTTTACTATTCATTATCCAGAGTGTTTCACATGTGTTGAGATTGCATTGGAATTCAATTGTGATAAGTTGATTCATTATTAAAATCCTTTTTAAGCTGAATCTGGTTCTAGGTTTGAGTGTGTTGTAGTGATGGAATTATCAGAACTGAAATTGAATTAAAAACCTGAGTCTGTGATCAGATTTGGAAATTTGTTTGATTTTAAAACCTATTTTCAAGTGATTATCAAGTTTGATACTTCTATCTCTTAGAGGTGTGTTGGGTGATTTGAAAAGGCCATCACATTCGTAAGAAAGTGTCGAGATGCCTATTCACCCCCCTCTTGTTGCCATTTCGATCCCACAATTGGTATCAGAGCTGGTTTGATCACCAGTTGACCTTAACCGTTTTGTGATCCTTGTTTTGGCGACATGGAATGAAACACAAAAATCCCGATGTTTGATGGTTCAGATTATTCTTTTTGGAAGGTGCGCATGGAGGCTTACCTTCTAAGCCAAGGAAGTGATATTTGGGATATCGTCGATTCCCAATATGTGATTCTTGAAACTCGAACCTCAAAGATTGATAAATCAAAATATGAGTGCAACAGCAAAGCGAGAAACATACTTTTTGTCATACTGAGTCGCAAAGAGTTTGACAGGGTCCAACACCTACGAACTGCGCATGAAATTTGGACCACTTTGAGAACTTTTCATGAGGGCACTACCCATATTAAGGTTAGGAGGCAAATCTCATATAATCAAGAGTACCAAATGTTTGTGCAAGGCCCTAGCGAATCGGTAGATGCCATGTTTGCGCGCATTGATGGGATTGTCAGTAATTTGCTCTCCACTGGGATGCTAGCTTACTATGATCATGATAGGGCGATCAAACTTCTCTATGCTCTTGATCGTAGCATATCTGAGGTGAAGATCGCAATGTATTGAAGAGTCGACAAGTTTTGACACTTTGACTTGTGATGAACTCTTTAGTAAACTCAAGTCCACCGAGATAGCCAAGGCATCTCGTCCAGGATTCGGAAAAACTTTGTTGCCTTCTATTGCTTTGGTTTCCGGTCCTGGCAGTGGCACCTCATCTGGAGGTAGTCTGTCTAGAGTTTGCGCTTTATCTGGGGTTTTGCCTTGTCTTCATTGGTCTCTATGACAAAAGAACAAGTTGACACATTGGACGATGAAGAGCTTGCTCTTATAGTCAAAAAGTTCACTAGGTTCTACAATGATAGAAGAGATCAAAGAAGAGGATGTTCTTGAGGGTGTTTTGAGTGCGGAGATCTTAATATAATTACCTTGCACGTCGATGACGAAGAAAGCGGTGGGTAGCGTCTTGTTCCCCACTATCAGTTCCAGGGATAGTACTACTTTAGCTTCCGTTGTGTCGACATTGAAGCTGTTGAGAGTGACGTTGGTCTTCTTCAGGTCATCGTCATCCTTGCAGAGCTTCCTCAGAAGGGAGTACGACATTAGGTTCACAGTGGAGCCTCCATCGATGAGCATCCTCGAGATAAGCTTCCCGTCGATGTGCCCCCTTATGTAGAGAGGTCTCACGTGATGGCTCATGTCTCCGGGCTTCTCAAATACGGCATCCCGTGGGCCAAGGTTTAGCTGTGCGACCCCGGCCTCCTCCTGTAGTGGAGCAAAATCGAAAGGTAACATGATGACGCCGATATCCATCGCATGAGGAGCGGGCCCCTCGGAGACGGGAGTGTAGTCGTCGTCGAGCAAGTCATCGTCGTCGGAGCTAACAACGGGGGCCGAGTCATCGACCATGACCGGCCTAGGTCTCCAGACTTTCTTCATAGTGGGCCGAGGACGGATTTCCTCAAAAAGTGCGCCCCGCGCCTCCTCGGCCTTCTCTTCTCGTATATCTTGTGCCACAATCACTGCAACCTCCTCTTTTGAGACTTGGACATCCCCGAGGGTGCCCATGATGGCTAAGGACGGGTGTTGGGTGCCACGTTCTTGCTTCTAGCGGTTTTGGCCGAAGGGGACTTGTCCGTATCGCCCTCAAATATCTTGTGCTTGCCATGAGAGCTCCCCTGCTCCTGGTCGGTCGTACCGGCCATAGCGGTCTGGTCGGACCGACTTGTGCTGAAAACCACCGTAAGGCCGGTCGGACCGCCATAGTAGGCCGGTCATACCGGGCTTTGGCCGAAGCTCCGGTCAGGTTAGGAGATGCGTCTTCGCGCCATCCCATTGGGGCACCCTTCGGGATTGGGACCTCCTGGGATCCCACCCTGATGACTATAATCTCTGGGGCGTCTTCACGTCCATCCCTTCTGGTGCCATCTCGCGGAGCCTGGTGCTGAGGTACTACGGATAGGCGGTGAATAATATTATCATCCTGCGCCAGCCCCCGAACCTTGCACTCGGAAACACTAGAAGGAATGTGAGTGTTAGTAGTTGGACACTGCTCGGAGTTCTCCAGCGGTGGAGGCCAAGTCGGAGCCATCGCCCAGCAGTAGGGTGGTGCCATGGGAGGCTCTAGTGGCCTCGCCCACTGAGTGCCGAACCTGTTGGCCTGTTGGAAGCTTGGCCACGTCGACGGTACCTCAGACCAGACCAGCGAAGGGTCCCGCCAAGCCAGAGGTAAGCTAGCCCATGGCGGAGATTGGTCCGACCACTGGAGACTGAATCCATCTAGAGGCTGCAGCTCACCCGGAGGAGGTGGGTTCGGCCACTGAGGTCTGAATCCTCCAGGAGGTTGGAACCCATTCGAAGGAGGTGGGTTCGGCCACTGAGGTCCGAAGCCTCCTGGAAACTGGGGCCAAGCCGGAGGAGGGTTCGACCACTAAGGTCCGAACCCTGCCGGAGGCTGTATCCACTCCAAAGAGGGGTTTGGGCGTTGAGGTCCGAACTCAACCCTCGCGGAGCTCATACTCCTAGGGGGTTTCGACTGTCCCAAAGCCCGTGGGTGAACACCTCTCCTATCGGACCTTCGCAGGAGCTTGTCCAAAAGCATTGTTGTAGCAATTGTGTTAACTATAGCATATGTTTTGTATGTGTGCATGGTGTGTAAGATGAACCTCGAAGGGTTCTCTCAGAAAGAGAAAAGATTTATACTGGTTCGGACCTCCCCTAAGGGATAATAGCCCTACGTCCAGTTTGTGGTGGATTTGGCATAGTATGCCTCGATAGAATCTAGTTGATCCAAAGGATCTCATGGCCCTGGAGCTGCTGAACTATTACAAGGGCTTGGCCCTGCTTTTATAGGCACACAGGCCAAAGGAAAAGACCTAAATGCCCTCTATAAGTCATAGGCTTATAGGGGCAAAAAGGGAAAAAAGGCTAGTCTACTGTACAAAGTGCTTTATTGCTTTACAGACGTGTTAGATAAATGTCACTTCTTGACCAGCTAAATGACATACTAGGGGCAGATGGGCCCCTGGTATGACTTCTACACTGTAGCGAAGTACAGATATTTCTTGGGTTCGGAGCAGTGCCCGAAGCTCTTCAGGCGGAGGCTGCAAGGAAGGCTTCGAAGGACACTACGAAGTGGGCTTCGAGGTATACTCCGAACTGAACTCCGAACTGGGTTCTCAGAGACTTAGCTTCGAATCGGCTGAGGGTCCGGAGACTAGCTCTGGGGAGCTCCAAAAGGAGCTCGTAGGTTAACTCCGAACAAAGCTCGGAGGTTGACTCCAAAGTTAGATCGGAGGACAACTCCGAAACTAGCCTGAGACTTGGCTTCTAGCAAACTTCAAAGGGAGCTTGGACGCTTCGCTCTGGAGGACTCTGAAAGGGGTTCGGAGGCCTCGCTCCAGAGGGCTCTGAAAAGAACCTCGAGACTTAGAAATAACTTCACCAGATAGGGACATGCTTCGACAGTGTTGGGCTCCGGGCCAAAGGCCGTCGGATGTTGACCTCATTTGGCCCCTGTTTAAGGGAAAACTTATTCCCCCGATAGTAGCCCCTCGCCTGCAGGCCTTCGATATGAAGGGGTGCGTGCACCCTTGGGACAAATGATAGGTGGTGGCGAGGGCCTCGACGGCGACGACTTCGGGCGCGGAGGTTGAGGCACCAGCTTCGCAGCAAAGGGATTGGGGAGCACACATCGACCCCTCCACCTTCGAAGAAATCTCCGACGAAGGTAAACACTTTAAACATACTTCTCTTTTCATACGTGGATATTGACTTGAAATTTTTTGCAGAAGACGATGTCGGTGCGAGGTCCACCGCACTGAAGCTGGCGGAGGCCTCCGGCAGTAGCAGTTCGGAGTCCGACAGTTCCTCGTCTGAAGAAGACGGAGGCAACGGTCGCGACAAAGGGGACCCTCGAGACGACGAGCATGTTGAGGTGGTGGACCGGATCCCGGATCCATTGGAGCCTGTGCCGAAGGTTGATGTGGAGGAGATAGTCCGGCCCCTGCAGGCGAAGGGGGTCATGACGGAGGCGGCCATCCATGATTTTCATGAAGTTGTGCGGATGCAGAGGCAGGGGGCTTGGTGGCTCAACTCAGCCGCTCGAGCCCCATGGACCTCTTCATAAATGCAAACGAAGCCCTCATCCAGGTGAGCGAAGTCCTATACAGCCTTCGAGTCGTGCTTGCTCTTCAATCAACACTTGTGATTTTCTTGAATTCTTTCAGGCCTTCGCACTGAACGCTGTAGCATCAACCTCTACAGACAGGCGGATGACTCGCTTAGCAGAGGAGAACGAAGCTCTCTGACACGAAGTCTCGGTAGAAGCCGAGAAGCAAAGGCGGGCCGAAGCCTCAGTAGAGGCGGCGAGGGTCGAGGCCGACAAGGCGAGGGAAGTCTTGGCCTCAGAGACTGACAAGCTTCGAGCGAAGCTTCGAGCTTCGGAGGATGCCAGAGCCCAGTTGGCGGAGGAGAACTCAAACCATCGCAAAGCCAGCCACTGCCTTCAAGACTTCATCGTTCATAACATCGACGAAGCCACTTTGAGCATGATCGAGGTCCTTGAAAAAATAGGGACCGAGTGCCGGGCTCCAGACTTCGGCCTTCGAGACCCAATTGGAGACCACGTCAATTTCTTGAAGGTGGTGGCTGCGACGGCTGAGAAATCCCTAAAGGGCTTCACCTTGATGGCTGGCCGAGTGACGGGTCAAGGAGTGTTGCAAATGCTTCACGACTCTAGGTGCAACCACCTCGAAGCAGCGACCTCAGCGACTCCAGTGGCCTTCGGAGGCCAGCACCTGGTGACGCCTCCGGCAGGCGTCCGCGGAGCCTAGCACCGCCTTCAGGAGCTTTGGAAGGCCCAAGGCTGCAAAGCAGTCCTCAAACTCTAGAAGGTCATCCGCCTTCACTGAGTTAGGGCACAGGCCTCGCCAGCTCAGCCTTCGACTTAGGCACCTCCGCCTCCAAAGGTGTAGATCTCCTTAGGCTCCTTGTAATTGTTAGTTGTAGGCTTGTAAGAACTTATCAGTTTATTAATATTAATATGGGGGTACTTTATACCTGCCCAGGCTCAGCCTTCGAATGTTGACCTCGAAGTACTTGACGACTCTGAATAACTTCGCCAATTATGGGTGGTCCTCGAGGTAGCTAGGTCCAAAGGCCCCCCTCGGTTCAACCTTCCGAGGGGGCCTAACGGCGAAGCCATTTCCGAAGTAGCCCAGGAGCTGCTGGCTAGCATGAAGACAGAGCCCCTTCGGAGTTCTTCCTCCTCGCCAGACTTAAGATGCTTCGAAGTGGACTTATGTGGCGAGGGGGTACAGCCTTCGCGAACGGCCTTGGCAGGCGATGAAGTCTTAGACTTTTCTTCCTTTGACATGGCACTGCTTGACTCGCAGACTTGGACAAACCTACAAAGTGGAACACAAGGTCTGCGGTCTTCGGGTCATGGACGAACCGGACGTGGGAGAGCAGGCTCCGATGAGGCTTCGTCCAGCCGAGGGGGCCCTGGCCGAAAGAAGAGCAAGCGAGGGTCAGGACTTCGAGCTCGCTTTTTCTTAGGCTTAGATACAGACTACTCATAATTTTGTTTTCGAAGTGTATTTGTAACATACTTCTCAATTATCATTCAATGAATGAGATTTGTTGTATTTGCATACTTCGTCTGCATGTTTCGCATGATTTGATCATTTCAAACATTTTAGCTTGTCACGCTCGTACTGCGCATTACAATCGCACACTTCGCATACATACTTCCCCCCTTGCATGTGGCAGCTAGGGACTTAGTCGTTGCTGGTGCGGGCAATTAAAAATGCGAAGGGGTGCGCCTTTTTGGCGGCTTCGGACGCTTATATCACATCGAAAGACGACCTCTTTTGGGCTTCTAATGCATTAATTTGGAGCAAAGAAAGGCTTCAGCGAAGCCAAATTAAGCGAAGCATTCTTCGCATGCTTGGATTTGGATGTTTTGCGTGAGCGAAGCTCCGAAACGCACTTAGATTTTAAGTGAAGCATGACTTCGAGATGCTTAAATTTTAGATTAGATTTTGACACGGGAAGCAAGGCTTCGGAGCGTGTTTAGATAGCGAAGCAAGGCTTCAGAGCTTGATTCTATACTGAGAATGGATATTTGGTGTGGATTCACCGAACCTGTGATTGTGAGCTGCCTTCGCTCTGAGCCACCTTCGACTCTGAATACCGAGAACGAATCTCGGGATTCTGGGATACATTAAGCCAATGGCCTTCGTATCCCGGACACATCAGGTCGATGACCTGGAGTCCTTGGACGCATCAGGCCAATGGCCCGGAGTCCTTTATCCCACTGCTACGGGCCCGGAGGCGCTGTGTAGCCTTCGGAGAGGTGCTCCAGATTTTGTAAAGCGAAGCAAGGCTTCGAATTTTAAATAAGATTGAACAAAATTTTGCTTTAAAGTCGAAGCAAGGCTTTGACTTTAAGGCAAAGTAGGGCTTCGATTTCATACTAAAGTAATTGCAAATTTGTACATCGAAGTGGTACATCGGACTGTGTACATACCTCGTAAAGCGGGTGAAAAACTTGCCTCGTAGCCCCATGGGGCTCTGATGGCCTTCGACACGCGAAGCAGAGCTCCTTGCTGGAGAGTAAGCTCCGAAGCACGAAGGATGGAGGAAGGCGAAGAAGGCCTTCAAACTGCACCCGAAGCTCGAGCGTGTCTTTATGCAATCCCTGAGCATCAGTTCCTTGAGTTCCTTTTTCTTCGCTTCAATTTTTGCTCGGTCTCCCTCAGATATGTCTTCTATGGTGGGCGTCATAATGTTGCGGTCGCCGATGTCCATGCCCCCCATAGTGTTTATCAGTGATGTAGTGTATGTAGACATAGTAGAGGTACTCGCTGCAGATGTAGTGGTAGTAGTCATGGTTGGCGTTGTCCCCGCCGGAGTCACCAAAAAGTGTGTTGACGTAGAAATGTGCCCCCGCACATGGGCCGGTTCGACGTCCAAAAGTATCGCAAAGATACCGACGCCGTGTTCTGACTACCCTGGATAGTGACAAGGGATTTGGAGTCGCTAGTGAATCAAATAAATAATTGATATTTCAATTGAATTGGCTGAAAAGTACTAGTAACAATGTAAACAACAAAAAATGATCAAAATAACTCGAATCGGCCAATTCGGAGGCCGATTCGGAGTTACAACGAAGATGGTCCGAAGGGTGCCTAGGGCACCTTCGGCCTCAAGTCCGGTCGGACCGGAGGTATGCCCTCGGTCGGACCGGAGGTACGGAAGGGTCTCGGGAGAGTGTCCTAGGAGTAGCTGCGAGGTGGGCTCCGGCACGCAGAACTCTGGTGAACGGGGATTCAGCAGAAGGCTTCGGCGTGGTGCGGAGGGTCCCGGTCGGACCGGCGAGGTACTCCCGGTCAGACCAGCGAAGCAGGCTTCGGCGCATGTGGGCTCTGGCACGCGGAATTTTTTGCTATACACAGCAGGGCATCTTGAGGAGTTTTGCTTTAGGAGGAAGCGTGTTGAGAGAGCTAAGGCTGGTCAGGAGCATTTCTACCAGCAGGGTGGTAGATATAGAGTCCCTCGATGTCGTGAGAGGTGAGATGTCAGGGCACGTCATGTAGGTGGTGGTAGGGGAGATGAATTTTCTGCCCATTCTCCAGAGGATGGTTTCCACTCCGACAGAGTTCCAGGTCGTTCTCGATACAACTTTGGACCTCATGGTCGTGACTTTGAGCAGTTTAGAGGACCCCGTTTTGAGTCGCGCTTTGGTCCTTCTTGTTTACTCCTTTTTGTTTTACTACCTTTGAGCAGATGTCTTGACACTGGTTTAGTTGTTTTGCTAACCCCAGTGTCGGACCATTTGCTCATCACTTTGACCATTGATTTTGTAGGATTGAGGCTTGGAGGACATATAGATTATGGATTCAGGGTGTGTTGGGCGAAATAGTTTACCCTAACATGAGCCAAATAACAAGTAAGTTTTGAGGCCTCTACAAGGCCGAAGCCCACTGGGCTAGTGAGGGTGATAGAAGGCCCTAGCCCCGTTGTCTTGAGAGAAGCCCGCTCCGAAGGCCACTATGAAGATTACTTCAAGAAGCCACAAGACTAGAAGCTAAATCACTGAGGTCCCCTCTAAGGTCCACTCCAAGGCCCCCTCCAAGGTCCCCTCCGAGACCCCCTTCGAGGCCCACCACGACACCCTCTCCGAGACCCTCTCTAAGGACCGCTCCAGGCCCATCTCCGAGAGTCCCTCCAGACCGAAGCCTCCAGCCCATGCTCCGGCACAAACGTAAAATATCCTAATACTACTATAGTGTAAATACTAAAACTAGGGGCCCCTGCCCCTGGTATTGGCACTTGTACTAACTTAGACTTATTTTTTATGCATACGAAGCTCTCTAGCCAGGGCCCTATAAGTAGAAGGTAAAATGGACTTTTCCTTTGATATTTTCCGATAAAGAAGGGCACTACCCTTGTAAGAGGGGGGACACAACCCCAAAAATAACTATGAACTAGATGTAGGGCTATTATCCTCCAAGGAGGCCTGAACTAGTATAAAAACCCACTCTCCTCATGAACCCTTATAGAGGTTCACACTCTTCTATACACTATCCAAATTACATAAACATGTTTGTACCTAAAGCAATTGCTACAACAGTTGGCATCGTCTGTGGGGACTCTAGTACTAAAAACTAGCGTCTCTACCACTACCTACATTCTAGGGTACACCTACGAAGGAAGTCGCAGAGTCCTACGGACTCCGCACACTCTTCAGCAAGGGGATCCGAATACAAGGTGAAGGCCTCCAAGTATTCTCTTTCAATTTCAAAAGCCCTAGGGGCTACGAGGCAAACTTCCTGCTCAACCTAGAAGCCCGTGGTCTTCAGACCTTGTTAAGCCTCCGAAGGTATGCTTAAGCTTCGCCTCTTTAAAAACTGAAGCCTTGCTTTGCACCTTTAAAACCTGAAGCCTTGCTTCACACCTTTAAAAACTAAAGCCTTGCTTTGCCCCTTTAAAAACCAAAGCCTTGCTTCATGAAGCTACATAGCGCCTCCAGGCCCATAGCGATGAAAGTGAAGCTACACAGCGCCTCCGGGCCAGTAGCGATCAAAGTAAAGCTACACAGCGCCTCCATCAGCGCGAAGCCCTTCATCGACACCTCCACCGTTGCCACAGCTGTTTGAAGGAACTCGAGGCGGTCCCCGATAGGGTCTTGAGGATTTAAGTCCGGGGCCAGCACTCAGTCCCCAGGTGCTCGAGGACTTCTGTCAAGATCGAGGCGGCCTTGTCGACCCCTCAGACCACGAAGTCTTCTAGAGATCGACTGGCTGCACGAAGATCAAAGCACTCCACCGCCAGCTTTGCCCTGGTCTCCTCCGAATCCCGAAGTGCTTCTTGAAGCTTTTCGGTCTTTGACGACAAGGCTACTCTTTCCTTCACTGCCTTGGACCTCACCGCCTCTGCCACTACTTCAGCTTGCCCTCGCCTCTCGGCCTCCTCTGAAGCCTGGCACCGAAGGGTGTCCCTCTCCTTCGCCAAAAGGGTCACATGATGATCCGTTGAGGCTACTGCCGCAGCGTTCAGTGTGAAGGCCTGGCAAGATTCAAGAAAATCTTCAGTATTGATTGAAAAATCTAAGTACCACTCGGAGCTCGTGTGAAGCTTCGCTCACCTGAACGAGGGATTCGTGGGCATTTGCAAAGAGATCGAGGTGGCTAGCACGGCTAAGCTATGCCACGAAGTCCCCTTGCCCCATATCAACATAGCCCTCATAGAAGGAGTTGATGGCCGCCTCCGTCATAGGTCCCCTCAGAAGAAGAGGCCAGACCATCTATGTCACAGGCTCCGCCAGAGCCGGCCTCGAGCCTACTACCTCGACCACCTCTTCGGCCCTCTCCTAAGGGGCCCCTCTGCCACGGTTGTCCCCCTCATCCTCTTCGGACGAAGAGCTCTCGGACTCTGAACAACTACTGCTGCTGCTCCCGCTACTGTCGGAGGTCCCCTCAGGCTCCGCAACGACAGGCCTCGCGTCATCACTAGCACCTGAGAAAAGTACAAGTTATTATGCATGAATACAAAGAGAAAGATGAATAAGTTTCTACCTCTGTTAGCATCCTCTTCACTCGAGGAGATGTCTTGGAAGGATGTGAGAGCGATGTGCGCTCCCCAGTCCCTTCGCTGGGCTAGCTGAGCCCCAGCCCCTGTGCTCGAAGGGGTCACCATCGGAGGAACCATGTTGAAGATCATGAGTTTTATGGCTCCAGATGTGATGAGTGATTGTCAACGAAAGTCAAAGAGGAGAAGTGAAGACCTTCCGTGTCTGGGGCGCGTGTGACTCAGGTACACGGGCAGCGAGCGACAGCCGGGCCGAGGAGCCGTGGAGTCGGGCTGGCCCAATCCGAGTACATGGGCTAGGAGCGGTAGAGGATCCATTGGTCTGTTGATCGGGGTTTGACTCAGGTACACGGGCGGTGAGCGATTGCCGGGCTGAGGAAGCTACGGGATCGGGTCGGCCCAATCCGGGTACTCGGTGCGAAGACAATGGACACTTTGTCAGTTTCGGCACAAAACTGACAACTGATTATTATCTTTATTTAGGATTTTAATATTCAGTATTTAAGTCCACAGTATTTGTTATTCGAGTCAGTTGAATATTCTAAGGGCATTTTAGTAATTTCCAATTTTATTTTTAGAGTCAGTGTAATTTACCCTAGGGGTAAATTAGTCTTTTCCCTTTATTAGTGGGCTGCCTATAAATAGGCCCCAACCCCCTAGGGTTAGGGTTGACTGTGTTTTTTGGGGAGATTAATCTACAGTCCGTCAGTGTTCTTCGGCCGCCAGTATTTGTTTTCATCTACCAATTTTCGTCGCCGCTGTGGTTTTCTCTTCGCCGACTCAGGTTTTTTATCCTCACGTCCTTCTCGATTTCTCCACCCAACAGCTCGGAAGCTATAGCTACAAAGCTAGTGCTAGCTAGCACCTAGCGGCTAGGTTGGCAGGACCCAGCATGGCAGCTAGAGTCTAGGCCATAGCCTTGGCTGTTCGGAGCTGCGCACGCAAGAGAGCTACAGCAGGCGCACGGTTTCGCACGCAAGGGAGCTGCAGCAGGCGCACGGTTTCGCACGCAAGGAAGCACAGTAAATCACAACGACAAATAGTTTTTAGGCAACATCAGCGTTGCAGGAGGCAGCTGACGATGTTAGAGGCATGGGCACGTTTGTTTTTTCTCCTCGTGGTGCGGCATAGCATTTTTTCTTCCCAAGTCAGTAGGCGCGTGAAGAGCCCTCGGCTGAAGTCGGAGGAAGCGGCGAACGCAGGTAAGTTTTGATCTAATCTCCTATTTTCAGTTAGATTAATTAAATCAATAATTATCTATTTTTAATTAGCATGCAAATCTGGTTAGTAATTTCTTGGTTAATTTTTATCTGCTAAAATCTTATTAGTGCTCGCATATTATTTATTTAAGTATTTTTAATCTATTCGTATAAAAAGAAAAAAATTAGTCATAGTAATATTTTTTATTCTAGATTTATGTGCAATATATCTGTTTTTATTTCGAAATTAATTTCTCGATGATCCATGTTTTATTCACTTGATTAGTACTTTATTCTCAAATTACAATATAAATTTTTATTGATATATCTAGGTGTTTTTCCTGTACACACCAAGTATTTATTAAATCATTTGAGAATATTTTTTATTTACTGTAGTTATATTTATTTAGTTTAGTTTTTTTTAATATCATTTTAATTAGGACAACGGTCATTTTTAGGCTAGAAAACTTTAGTTCCTGTGATCTGCTTTCCACTTGTTGTTTGTCTGTCGAGGTGTGTTGGGTGTTGGGATTAGGTCTTTGATTCGGAAGAATTTTTAGGCGCCCATTCACCCCCCATCTGGTTGCTACTTTCGGTCCTACAAGTGGTATCAGAGCAAGGTTAGGGTTTTCCCATACCTTAACCGGTTCTAAACCCAGGTAGTGATCAGGACTTCCTCTAGTAAGGTCTCGTCCCTTGAAGCTGTTGGCTACACTTATTGGAAGACTCGCATGCGAGCTTATCTCATGAGCCAGAGCTTGGACATTTGGGATATTTGTGGTAACGCTACTTTTACTATACTTCCTGTTGCTGAGCACACTTCTGCTGATATAATCGCCCAGCATTAGAACAATAGCAAAGTAGTGAACATTGTATTTTCTGGTCTAGGTCCTAGTGAGTTTGAGCGTGTTAGCCATCTCGACACTGCTCGAGAGATCTGGGATACTCTCTAGGCACACCATGAGGGGACGTCTCAGGTCAAGGCTAGGCTCTATCAGACCTATCGGCGTGAGTATGAAAATTTCTCACAGAAGTCGGGTGAGACTGTTGAGGATTTGTTTGGTCATTTTCAAACGATCATCAGCAAGCTTCGGGCCAACAAGGCTGAGCGTGATCAGCTGGTCTCAGATCATGAACAGGCGCTCAAGGTTCTTCATACCTTGGACCCTAAGATCTGGGAGATCAAGGTTTCTTCTATTGTTGGGAGTGCTTCCTATGATACCTTGACTGTCGTAGAGATTTTTAGTAAGCTCAAGGCCTCAGAGGTTGATATCCAGTTGAGATCAAATCTCACTGGTTCTGGCTCAAAAACCCTAGCCCTTGTGACACCTTCTACTGATCCTACTGCTTTGAGTTGTACTGCGTTTTCTTTGATGTATATCTCCGAGGATCAGCTTGATTCGCTAGGTGATGATGATATGTGTTTGTTTAACAACCGGGTGCGCCGTGTCTATGATAAACGAATGCTTAAAAGACACAACAAAAAATCCGGATGCTTTGAATGTGGTGATCCAGGTCATTTCATCACTGACTGCCCCAAGCGGAAGAGTTACAAGAATGGAAACGGCGGTAACTCCTAGGACTCCAACAAGTACGACAAATCCACTTTCACAAAGGGCAAGCCCAAGTCAAGATTCTTTCGAAAGGCTTTGAAGGACTACAGGAGTGAGAACAAGAAGCAAGACAAGGCCTTTTTCGCCGAGATGGAGAAAAGCTACTCCAAGAGGTCTTTGTCTTCCTCCTCGTCTTCAAGTTCAAGTGATGAAGAGATCATGATCAAGAAGGGGAAGGATAGGGACGATCCAGCGGGACTCTGCTTCATGGTCTTCGGGGACAAGCCAAAGAGTCGCTCGTGTCACAGCCGAAGACCCTGCAAGAGCTTATGTTCAATGGCTCTTGGGGATAAGGAAGAAAAGGGCTCCTCCGACAACTCTGACGACGATGACGATGAAAAGGTATCTTCCTATGAACAAGAAGTTGTTAATTTACTAGAATAGAACCGTCAGGAGTTGAAGTATCGGGAGAAACTGCTTAGAGGGGCTAAAAAGAGGATAGATGAGCTTGAGAGTGAGCTTGCCACGACAAATGGCAAGATTGAGAGTCTGTCTTCTTCCCCTTGCTTGGGTGGTAGTAGTGAGTGCCCTAACTATGAGGTGTTGTTGTGTGACCTGACGACTCTGAAGTCTAGGTACACAGAGAGGGTAGATGAGAGAGACGCTATGGCCACTGAGCTTGAAAGTGCTCAGCTAGAGCTGAAAGATGCTCATGCCACTATCGACGTGCCCTGTGTAGGCTGCCCATCCCATTTAGCTAGTATAGCTGAGCTGAGAGCCAAGAGTGATGAGTAGGTGGGTGAGTTAGCTGGAGTGAGAGCTGAGCTGGAGCAGACTAAGCTAGAGCTTGAGACATTGTCAGTTCCACCCACTGTTTGTGAGAACTGCTTGTCCCTGAGATTGAAGTTGATCAAGCTAAAAGCTGAGAAGTCTGTCGAAGTTGATAGAGAGTGTGAGATCTGCTCGTCTCAGGTGGAGGTGTTAGCTTCCTTGAGAGAGGAGCTAGCTGATGTTCAGAACGAGAATTTTTACCTCCGTTAGATCCAGAGTTGGATTAGTGCTAGAGAGCCACATCTTGGCATAATGATCCAGCAGTTCAAGAGGCAGGATGGGTTTGGGGTAGGTTACACCTATACCAAGGCTGACTTTGAGAGTGCCATTAGTCGTGCAGTGGAGTGGAGCAAGATGACTCTAGAGTAGAGATATCCCAACACTCACTCCACTGAGTCTTTTCAGGTTAGTCAGCCCAAGGATGGAGTGTTCCAAGAACAACCTAAAGCTCCACCCAAGAAGAAAATCTGGGTCCCAAATCCTAAACATCTCCACACTTCTCTTGACTCTTTACCTGGACCCTCTCACACCAAAGAATCTACACCCAACACCACCAAGCCTAATAATCCCAAGCCTCAACCACATCCCAAGAAGCCTACCTATCACTATGAGTTTTGTCAAAGAGATGGGCATCTTGAGGAGTTTTGCTTCAGGAGGAAGCGGGCTGAGAGAGCAGAGAGAGCTCGAGGTGGGCAGGAGCAGCTCTAGCAGCAGGGTGGTAGACAGAGAGTCCCTCGACATGGAGAGAGGCTAGAGGCTAGGCCACATCGTGTAGGTGGTGGTAGAGGAGATGGCTTTCATGACCGTGCTCCGTAGGGTGGTTTTCACTCCAGCAGAGCTCCAGGCCGTTTTGGATATGGTTTTGGATCTCATGGCCATGATTTTAGGCAGAACAGGGGACCGCGCTTTGAGCCACGTTTAGGTCCAGACTCATATAATTCCTTCTGCTTTTCTACTTACGAGCATATGGCTCAACACTAGTTTAGCTCCTTTGCTAAACCTGGCGTCGAACTATTTGCTCCCACTCACGACCATTGATCTTGCAGGATCGAGGACTGGAGAACGTGTGGATCATGGATTCAGGATGTTCTCGCCACATGACGGGACACCGCGGATGGTTCTCCAGCCTCACTCCCCCGAGCTCCAAGGAATACATCACTTTCGGGAACAGTGGTCAATGGAAGGTACAAGGTATTGGGTCGATTCGCATTTCTGATCATTTCTCTTTGAAGAATGTTGCTTTGGTTGGAAACTTGAATTTTAATTTAATTTCTATTTAGCAACTTCTTGAGGATGGTTTAGAGGTTCGCTTTAAGAAGGGCATGTCTTCCGTTGTTGATTCTAGAGGATCTTTGGTTTATCAGATCTTACCCTTCGGTAAGGTTTTTCGTATTGATTTCTCTAGTTCTTTTGGCCCTTCTCACTGTCTAATTGCTGGATCCTCCTCTGAGCTTTGGAAGTGGCATAGGAGGTTAGGCCATTTGAGCTTTGATCTACTTGTCAGACTGAGTTCTATGGACCATATCGGAGGATTGCCCAAGCTTAAGATGGAGAAGGATCTAGTTTGCCATCCCTGTCATCATGGGAAAATGGTTGCCGCTTCTCATGCACCTATGACTCAGGTGATGACTTCGTACCCTAGAGAGCTATTACACATGGATACAGTTGGTCCAGCTCGAGTACGCTCAGTCGGTGGGAAGTGGTACGCGCTAGTGATAGTTGACGATTTTTCTCGATTCTCGTGGGTTTACTTTCTAGAGTCTAAGGATAAGGCTTCTCAGTTTGTTCATGACCTGATTTCTAAGCTGAAGAATGAGAACAATGGTCGGATGCGAGCAATTCATTCGGACAACGGCTATGAGTTTAAGAACTCTCAGTTCGTCAGCTTCTGTAGTGATCAGGGTCTTGATCATCAGTTCTCTGCCCCTTAAACTCCCCCACAGAACGGCGTGGTGGAACAAAAGAACCGCACGCTAGTCTAGATGGCCAGGACGATGCTCGATGAGCATAGGACTCCTAGGTGCTTTTGGGATGAAACCATGAACACAACTTGTTATCTAGCCAACCACATTTTTCTTTGAGCTTACTTAGGTAAGACGTCATATGAGTTGCAGTTTGGCAGACAGCCCAAGGTGAGTCCCTTGCGAGCTTTTGGATGCAAGTGCTTTGTGCTCAAGAAGGGAGGGCATTTGGACAAGTTTGAGTCTTGTTGGTGGGATGGAGTTTTTCTTGGTTATGCTTTGCATTCTCGAGGCTTTCGTGTTTGGAACCTAGATTCTCAGCTGCTTGTCGAGACTTGTGAGGTTTCTTTTGATGAGTCCATGCCTTCGCTGACTCCTTCTTTTGAGCTTTCTAGAGATGATGAGCTTGGAGAGTCCATCTTTGAGGAAGATGATGACACTCCTGCTGTTGATGAGGGTGGGCCCTCTGCATAGCCTGCAGACCCCACACCTTATGAGACTTCGACTGAGGATGAGGATGGACCTCTGATCACTCCTTCTACTTCGATCGAGCCTCCTCAGCTGAGTCCAGAGGGTTTAGTTGCTGACTCCGGTGAGGTGACTTCTCAGCCGAGTCCAGAGGTGCTAGTTGTTGACTCCGGTGAGGTAACTTCAGATCACCTAGGATCCCGAGCAGTTCAGCGTGATCACCCATAGAGCTCATCATCGGTGATCTTACTGAGAGATCCTTACGTTCTTCTGTTGGTTCTCTTGTTGTGTTTGCTGAGTCTGCGTTTGTTGCAACTTTTGAGCCTAGAGATGTTTCTCATGCTCTTTCTGATTCAAATTGGATAAACGCCATGCAAGAAGACCTTGAAAATTTTGTTCGCAATCGGGTTTGGACACTGGTTGAGCTACCAACTAGATGCAACACCATAGGCACCAAGTGGGTGTTTAAGAACAAACAAGGTGAAGATGGGGTTGTGGTGCGCAACAAGGCTCGACTAGTTGCACAGGGTTTTTGCCAGAAAGAAGGTATTGATTTTGAGGAGACCTTCGCCCCTGTTGCCTGTCTTGAGTCTATTCGTATTCTTTTGGCCTTTGCTGCTTCTAAAGGTTTTAAGCTTTTTCAAATGGCTGTCAAGAGTGCTTTTCTGAATGGGTATATAGAGGAGGAGGTCTATGTTAAGCAGCCCCCCAGTTTAGAGAACCCTATGTTTCCTCGACATGTTTTCAAGTTGTAGAAAGCTTTATACGGTCTGAAGCAAGCCCCCAGGGCTTGGTATGATCGCCTAAAGCATTTTTTGTTGCGGAACAGTTTTGTAATGGGCTTTGTGGACAAAACTCTTTTTTTGCTCAGAGTTGGCTCAGACCTATTGGTTGCTCAGATTTACGTGGATGATATTATTTTTGGTGGTTCTACTAATGAGCTTGTGTCCATGTTTTCTGAGTAGATGCACAGCGAGTTTGAGATGAGTCTCATGGGTGAGCTCAAGTACTTCTTAGGGCTCCAGATCAAGCAGACCAAGGACGATATTTTCATCCACCAGGGTAAGTACACACGGGACATGCTGAAGAAGTTTGACTTTGGTGGAGAGCTGAAGCCTCAGATGACCCCAATGGGTACATCTGGAGGCCTGGACAAGGACGAGAATGGCGTCAAGGTCAACGAGAGAGAGTATCGAGGGATGATCGGATCACTGCTGTACCTGACGGCGACCAGACCGGACATTCAGTTTGTCGTGGGTTTGTGCGCGCGTTTTCAGTCTTCACCACACGCATCTCACCGGCAGGCTGTCAAGCATATTTTTAGGTACCTTACTTATGCTCCTGATCTAGGTCTTTACTATTCTGCATCATCGTCTCTTGATTTATCTGGTTTTTTGAACGCTGATTTCGGTGGGTCTCGGCTGGATCGCAAGTTGACTTCTCGTACTTGTCAGTTTCTCGGTTCTTCGCTTGTTTCTTGGTCTTCTCGAAAACAATCTGGAGTTGCCCTTTCTACTACATAGGCTTAGTATGTAGCTGCTGCTAGCTGCTGCTCACAGTTGGTTTGGATGATTTCTACTTTGCGGGATTTTGGGTTGTTCTTTCCTACCAGAGTTCCTTTGTTTCGTGATAGCACCAGCGCAATTAGTGTAGGGAAAATCCATGTCTTCATTCAAAAACCAAACATATTGATGTGTGTTTTCATTTTCTAAGGGATCAATATGAGAAAGGGGTCATTGATCTTGTTCATGTTGATACCCATCAGCAGTTGGCTGACATTTTTACCAAACCCCTAGATCAGTGTACTTTTGAGCGTTTGCGAGGGGATTTGGGAGTCGTGTATCCTTTTTAGGATATTTTGAGTCAATTTTTTTCTTTCTTCTTTACTTTTTTAGTCTTTTTGTGTGAGTTCATATCATGCATAATCATATATCTCATTTTGAGCTTGCTTTTGTTATATGATTGATCTGCTTTACTTACTCTAGCTAGTATATGCTTTTGATTACTTGTCGATGATCATGTTATGTTTCAGTTCACATGATGTGTCTGATATTTGTCATATGCATGGTTTTTATGTTTTAAAATTGAAAAATTGATCACCATTGCTTCTGGTAACTAGCATGTGTAGGCTGAGTGCTTTTTGCTATCTTATACATGCTTGATAGCTAGTTCCTTACTTAGATGCAGATATGCAGCTTGGACATCTATATGCTTTAAACATGAAAAATGTGTTATAAAAATGATAAAAAATCAGAAAAATGAAAAATTTATGCCTTTTTATGCTTGTTTGAAAAGATCCAGGTGGGTTTGCTTTGTCACATTGCATTGTTCTAGACTGCTTACCATAGCACTTTGGTATTAACTAGGACGGTGTATTGTATGCCAACACCAATGTCTTAAGCTTCTGATTGTCTAGTTCTGGCCTAGGCTTGACTTGGTCGGATAGCATAAGGTTGACATGCAAATAACCCTTGGTAGAAATGAAAAAGGAAAAAGAAAATGTATGAAAATTTAAAAGGATAACAAGTTTGCTGAAGCACTTTTTTCTGGACAATGCTTATATTGGTAGATATCAGTTAGCTTTTGCATCTCATGTTTTACTTTGCTTGTCAACTAGAAAATGTGGTGATGATTTTGTTTGCAAAAATTGAAAAATTCGTGCTAATGACTCTCGTTAGATATCATCTATTGAACTGATAATGTCATGTATCTTAGACAATATGTCTTTTGCTATACTTGTTAGATGTTGTAATTGCGGTCAATCATATCTAAGAAGCATGCTTTTTACACTCCACCTGCACCCCATTTGCATTCATGGCATATTTTGAGGGGGAGCTGCATTTCAGGGGGAGTTTGTGTATGTGTCTCTTTAGAGTGCATTTAGTCTCATTTGATGAGTTCAATTGTCAACAAGGGGGAGAAATTTTGGGTTACTCGAAGTTTTGTCTTTCTCAATTTTTTAAAAAAGAGTTTAGGGGGAGTTTTGTCTTTGTTTGGGATTTACTCTTTAGATATCCTTGTTGATAGTTTTGAGATTGCACTTGTTTTGAGTCTTTATTTTTGGTTAACCATAATGACCGCTTTCTTGCTTCTGTTTGGCTTTTGGTCATTAGGGTTAAACTTTTATTTTCTTCTTACTGTTTTTCTTTTTTTCGTGTTTCCACGTGTTTTGCAGGTTCTGAAGAATTGCTGAAGAGGGTGTTGACAATGCACTCATCAAGGGGGAGATTGAGAAACTATGTTGAAGAGCATGAGTCTTATGGCTCTAGATATGATGAGTGATTGTCAATGGAAGTCAAAGAGGAGACGTGAAGACCTGCCGTGTCTGGGTCGTGTGTGACTCAGGTACACGGGCAGCGAGCGATAGACGGGCAGAGGAGCCGCGGAGTCGGGCTGGCCCAATGAGGAGCCATGCTGAATAGCGTGGGCCTCATGGCTCCAGAAGTGATGAGTCATTGTCAACGATAGTCAAAGAGGACAGAAAAAGAAGAGATCTGCTGTTTCATGGGCCGCGTGTGACTCAGGTACACGGGCAGCGAGCGACTGTCGGGCAGAGGAGGCTGCGAAGTCGGGCTGGCCCAATCCGGGTACATGGGCCAGAAGCAGTAGAAGACCCACTGGGCTGTTGACCAGGACTGACTCAGGTACATGGGCGGTGAGCGATTGCCGGGCTGAGAGAGCTGCGGAGTTGGGCCGGCCCAATCCGTGTACCTGGTGCAAAGCCGGTGGAGGCTTTGTCAGTTTCGGTGCAAAACTGACAACCGTTGATCTTGTATCCGACTGTCCAGAAGAGAAGCCGTAGTCGCTACGAAAGCTGAGCTTCCGGATAAGTCATCTGTAACTCTAGGCCCACAGTCAGTCAGTCGTGTCTGTAAAAATACCTAAGGGCAGTAGAGTCTTTTCCTTTATTATTGCGTCTGTAAAAAACCCTAAGGGGCAGGTGGAATGTTCCTAGTGTTGGGAGCCTATAAATAGGACCCCAATCCCTAGGGTTTGGACTACCCCTTTTGCTGAAATCAATACTACTCCTTTGGGTCATTTTTGTCTCTTGCTTTGCCTCTCTTCTCTCCTGTTCATTCTTGCGCAACCAGGAATTTTTGCCCCTGCTTATTGCCGTGCATTCATTGTTGCTGTGAAGTTTCTATTCTCAAATCGTGTGCAGCTTCTGCTGTGTTTTAATGGATCTTTTCCACTTGCACAACATGTTTTTCCATGCATTTTGAGGCTTCGGAAGCTTCTGTTGCTTGTGTTCTTCACGTAAGTACTACTAGTTCTTGCTGTTGCAAGAAGTACTACTACACTGTAGCAACAGTACACTAGTGCCAGCTTTTTACTTTTCTGCGTAGCTTTCTGATCGAGGCTGTCAGGGCTGAGTACCTTTTCTGACTGTTTCCTGGCGAAGCCACCCTCTCTGTTCGAAGCCCCTCAGCTCCGTGAGGAAGGCTTCGATCTAACATCTTCGAAGGCTTCGCTTGAACCTCGGTTTCATTCTTTGTGCTGTGTCTCTAGCTTCGCAGAACACTTTGCACTCTGTCAGCCTCACATACATCGATAGACCTTGCGAAGTTGTTCTCAGTCACGAGCTGTTCGAAGTGGATACTTCGTCAGGCTTCGAAGTTAGCTTCGAAGCTAATCTCACCGATAGACTTCGTTTTGATTTCTCTGTCGCGTGTCAGCCTTCGCCTCTCTTTTCGAAGTTCACTCTTTTCTAAGGTAGAGTGTAGGCTTCGAGTTTGGTTTCTCTGTCGTGTGACAGGCTTCGCTTCTTTGTTCGAGGGTAGTCCGTCTGTGTGTTGTGTTTGAAGTATTTCTGTTCAAAGGTTTGGCTTAGAAGTACTTGGTTCGAAGCTGTGTTCGAAGTCTTGACTTCGAAGTGCATACTTCGAAGCAGGCTCTGACTTTGTCATACTTCGCTTCGAAGCATACTTCGCTCCCTGCCCCTTCGAACTAGGCTAGACCAAAACACCTTCGGCATCTTCAACAAGCTTCGCAACTAACCTCCGAAGCAGGCTTCGACCAGCGAAGCAGTATTCGACAATCATCTCCGAAGCAGACCTCGACAGGTGAAGCAGGCTTCGCCAAGTTCCGAACAGGAGACAAATTTGGACAGTAACTTCTCATTTCACTTTACATATACTTAGATCATTTCATTGGGAAGTTTAGGCCTGACATACTGTGTTTATTTACCTAGTTGCACTTCTTTAATAGTTCTCTGTTTGACATCAGTTGCTTCTAGGCTAGATACCTTTAGACTTAGGCCTCCTGTTTATTTTTCTACTGCTTAGTCTTTTTGAGGTGCGTTGGGTATTGGGAACAGGCCATTGATTCGAAAGAATTTTTTAAGGCGCTCATTCACCCCCCTCTGGTCGCTACTTTCGGTCCTACAAGTGGTATCAGAGCGAGGTTAGGGTTTTTCCATACCTTAACCGGTTCTAAACCCCGGTAGTGACCATGACGTCTCCTGGCAAGGTCCCGTCCTTGGAAGCCTATGGCTATAACTATTGGAAGACTCGCATGCGAGCCTATCTCATGAGCCAGGGTTCAGACATTTGGGACATTTGCGTTCACACCACGTTTGTCATATTGCCAGTCACTGAGCAGGGTACTGCTGGTATCATTGCTCAGCATCTGAGCAACAGTAAGGCTGTGAACATTCTGTTTTCTGGTTTAGGTCCCACTGAGTTTGAGCGTGTGAGTCATCTCTCCACTGCGAGAGAGATCTGGGCTACCCTCAAGGCACACCATGAGGGAACAGCACAGGTCAAGGCTCGGCTCTATCAGACCTACCGGCGTGAATATGAGAATTTCACACAGAAGCCGGGTGAATCTGTTGAGGCTTTGTTTGGTCGTTTTCAGTCGATCATAAACAAGCTTCGAGACAACAAGGCTGAGGGAGCTCAGTTAGTCTCAGATCACGAGCAGGCGCTCAAGGTTCTCCATACCTTGGACCCAAAGATCTGGGAGATCAAGGTATCCTCTATTGTTGAGAGCACTTCTTACGATACCTTGACCATTTCTGAGTTGTTTAGCAAGCTGAAGGCCACTGAGGTAGATATCCAGCTGAGATCAAATCTCACTGGTTCTGGATCGAAATCTCTGGCCCTTGCTACACCTTCTGTTGATCCCTCTTCTGTGAGTTGTGTTGGGTTCTCTTTTATGTCTATCACTGAGGACCAGCTAGAGTTATTGGGAGATGATGATTTGTGTCTTTTTAACAATCGGGTGCGTCGTGTCTATGATAAGAGAATGTTCAAAAGACACGGCACAAAATCCGGATGCTTTGAGTGTGGTGATCCAGGACACTTCATCACCGACTGCCCCAAGCGCAATGGACACAAGAAGGGCAACGGTGGCAGCTTCCATGACTCCGGCAAGCACGAGAGCTCATCCTTCAACAAGGGCAAGCCGAAGACCCGACTCTTCAAGAAGGCCCTGAAGGACTACTGGCGAGGAGAACAAGAAGCGCGACAAGGCCTTCTTCGCCGAGATGGAGAAGAGCTACTCCAAGCGGTCCACGTCTTCTTCCTCTTCATCGAGCTCAAGCGATGAGGAGACCGCCATCAGGAAGGGGAAGGACAAGGACGATCCGGCGGGCCTCTGCTTCATGGCCTTCGGAGACAAGCCGAAGAGCCGCTCACACCAGCGCCGAAGATCCCGCAAGAGCTTCTGTTCAATGGCTCTTGGGGATAGGGAAGAAAAAAGCTCCTCCGATGACTCCGACGACGACGACAACAAGGTATCATCCTATGAACGAGAAATTGTTGATTTACTTGAAAGCAATCGTCAGGAGTTGAAATATCGGGAAAAACTGCTTAGGGGAGCTAAGAAGAGGATAGATGAGTTAGAGAGTGAGCTTGCAGTAGCCAACGGCAGAATTGAGAGTCTATCTTCTTCCCCTTGCTTGGGTGATAGTAGTGAGTGCCCGAAGTGTGAGGTGCTTCTGTGTGACCTGTCGACTCTGAAGTCCAGGTACACAGAAAGGGTTGATGAGGGGGACACTTTGGCCACTGAGCTTGAAAGCACTCAGCTGGAGCTGAAAGATGCTCAAGCCACTGTCGTCGCACCCTGTGTTGATTGTCCATCTCATCTAGCTGTCTTAGCTGAGCTGAAATCCAAGGGCGATGAACAGTTGGGTGATTTGGAGAGGTTGAGAGCTGAGCTTAAGCAGACTAGGCTAGAGCTTGAGACATTGTCAGTTTCACCCACTGTCTGTGAGAACTGCCTGTCTCTTAGAATGGAATTGATTAAGCTGAAAGCCGAAAAGTCTGTCCAAGTAGAGAGTGAGTGTGAGACCTGCTTGTCTCAGGTGGAGGTTCTAGCTTCCTTGAGAGAGGAGCTAGCAGATTCTCAGAATGAGAACTTTTACCTCCGTTCTATCCTGAGTTGGATCAGTGCCAGAGAGCCACAGCTTGGCATGATGATCCAGCAGTTCAAGAGGCAGGATGGGTTTGGGGTAGGTTACACCTACACCAAGGCTGACTTTGAGAGTGCTATTAGCCGGGCAGTGGAGTGGAGTAAAATGACTCCAGAGCAGAGGTATCCCAAGACTCACTCCACTGAGTCCTCCCAGGCTTGTCAGCCAAAGGATGGAGTGATTCATGAACCATCCAAAGCTCCACCCAAGAAGCCTATCTGGGTCCCTAAGCCTAAACACCTCCACTCTTCTCTAGACTCTCTTCCTGGACCTTCTCAACCCAAGAAGTCTACACCTAACACCACCAAGCCCAAACATCCCAAGCCTCAACCACATCCCAAGAAGCCCACCTATCATTGTGAGTACTGTCAGAGAGACGGGCATCTTGCGGAGTTCTGCTTCAGGAGGAAGCGGGTTGAGAGAGTAGAGAGGGCTCGTAGTGATCAGGAGCAGTTCTACCAGCAGGGTGGTAGACTGTGTGTTCCTCGGCGCGGGGAGAGGCTGGAGGCCAGGCCACGTCGTGTAGGTGGTGGTAGAGGAGACGTCTTTCTTGCCCGTGCTCCAGTTGGTGGTGTCCGTTCCGACAGAGTTCCAGACCGTGTTGGCTACGGTTCTGGACCTCGTGGACGCAGGGTTAGGCCGAACCGAGGACCGCGCTTTGAGCCGCATTTTGGTCCAAACTCTTTTGATGGTTTTCGCTTTCCATCTTTTGAGGAGATGGCTCGACACTGGTTTAGCTTTTTTGCTAAACCTGGTGCCGGACCATTTGCTCCCACTTACAGCCACTGATTGTGCAGGACCGGGGACTGGAGGATGTTTGGATCATGGACTCAGGATGTTCTCGCCACATGACGGGACATCGCAGATGGTTCTCCAGTCTCACTCCCCCGAGCTCCAAAGAATACATCACGTTCGGGAACAGCGGTCAAGGGAAAGTAAGTGGCATAGGCTCAATTCGCATTTCAGATCATTTCTCTTTGAAGAATGTTGCTTTGGTTAAAAATTTGAACTTCAACTTGATTTCTGTTTCGCAACTTCTTGAGGATGGTTTGGAAGTGCGTTTTAAGAAGGGCAATTATTCTGTGGTTGATTCTAGAGGGTCTTTGGTTTGTCAGATCTTACCTTTCGGTAAAGTTTTTCGAATTGACTTCTCTAGTTCTTTTGGCCCTTCTCGTTGTTTGATTGTTGGATCTTCTTCTGAGCTCTGGAAGTGGCATAGGAGATTAGGTCATTTGATTTTTGATCTGCTAGTCAGGTTAAGCTCTATGGACCTCATCCGAGGATTGCCCAAGCTTAAAATGGAGAAGGATCTAGTTTGTCATCCCTGTCGTCATGGGAAAATGGTTGCCGCTTCTCATTCACCTGTGACTCAGGTGATGACTTCGTATCCGGGCGAGCTTTTACATTTGGACACTGTAGGTCCAGCTCGGGTACGCTCAGTCGGTGGGAAGTGGTATGCACTTGTAATTGTTGACGACTTTTTTCGATTCTCGTGGGTTTTCTTTTTGGAGTCTAAGGATGAAACTTTTCAATTTGTTCATGACCTGATTTTGAAGCTGAAGAATGAGAACAATGGTCGGATGCGAGCAATTCGCTCCGACAACGGTTCTGAGTTCAAGAACTCTCAGTTCATCAGCTTCTGTAGTGATCAGGGTCTGGACCATCAGTTTTCTTCTCCTTACACTCCCCCACAGAACGGTGTTGTGGAACGAAAGAACCGCACGCTAGTCGAGATGGCCAGGACGATGCTTGATGAGCACAGGACTCCTAGGCGTTTTTGGGCTGAAGCCATGAACACGGTTTGCTATCTGGCCAACCACATCTTTCTTAGAGCTTACCTTGGTAAGACTTCATATGAATTGCGGTTTGGCAGACAGCCCAAGGTGAGCCACTTGCGAGCGTTTGGCTGCAAGTGCTTTGTGCTCAAGAAGGGAGGGCATTTGGACAAGTTTGAGTCTCGTTGCTGGGATGGTGTTTTTCTTGGTTATGCATTGCATTCACGAGGCTTCCGTGTTTGGAACCTCGAATCCCAACTGCTTGTCGAGACTTGTGAGGTTTCATTTGATGAGTCCTTGCCTTCTTTGACTCCTTCTTTTGAGCTTTCTGGTGATGATGAGCTCGGAGAGTCCATCTTCGAGGAAGATGAGGATACTCCAGCTGCTGATGAGGGTGGGCCTTCTGCATCCCCCGCAGAGCCCACACCTTCTGAGACTTCGACTGATGATGAGGGTGGACCTCTGATCACTTCTTCCACTTCGATCGAGCCCCCTCAGTCGAGTCCAGAGGTGCCTGTTGCTGACTCCGGTGAGGTGACTTCAGATCACCAGGGAACCCGAGCAGTTCAGCATGACCATCCCTCAGAGCTCATCATAGGTGATTTGACTGAGAGGACTTTGCGTTCTTCTGCCTCTCTTGCTGTGTTTGCTGAATCTACCTTTGTTGCATCTTTTGAGCCCAGAGATGTTTCTCATGCTCTTTCTGATTCAAATTGGATTAATGCTATGCAAGAAGAGCTTGAGAACTTTGTTCGTAATCGAGTTTGGACACTAGTTGAGCCGCCACTAGGATGCAACCCCATAGGCACCAAATGGGTGTTCAAGAACAAACAAGGTGAAGATGGGGTTGTGCTGCGCAACAAGGCTCGACTAGTTGCCCAGGGTTTTTGCCAGAAGGAAGGTATTGACTTTGAAGAAACCTTCGCTCCTGTTGCCCGTCTTGAGTCCATTCGTATTCTTCTAGCTTTTGCCGTTTCGAAGGGTTTTAAGCTTTTTCAAATGGATGTCAAGAGTGCATTTCTGAACGGGTACATAGAAGAGGAGGTTTATGTTAGGCAACCCCCCGGTTTTGAGAACCCTAAGTTTCCTCGACATGTTTTTAAATTGCAAAAAGCTTTATACGGGTTAAAGCAAGCCCCCAAAGCTTGGTATGACCGGTTGAAGCAGTTTTTGTTGGGGAAAGGCTTTGTGATGGGTTCTGTGGACAAAACTCTCTTTTTGCTCAGAGTTGCTTCAGACTTCTTAGTTGCTCAGATTTACATGGACGATATTATTTTTGGCGGTACTACTGATTCTCTTGTGTCCAAGTTCTCTGAGCAGATGCACAGTGAGTTTGAGATGAGCCTCATGGGTGAGCTCAAGTACTTCTTAGGGCTCCAGATCAAGCAAACCAAGGACGACACCTTCATCCACCAAGGTAAGTACACTCGTGATATGTTAAAGAAATTTGACTTTGGTGGTGAATTGAAGCCGCAGATGACCCCGATGGGCACTTCTGGGGGTCTGGACAAGGACGAGAGCGGCGTCAAAGTCAATGAGAGAGAGTTTCGAGGGATGATCGGTTCGCTGCTGTATTTGACGGTGACGAGGCCAGATATACAGTTCGCCGTGGGACTGTGCGCGCGCTTCCAGTCTTCACCACGCGCGTCTCATCGGCAAGCTGTCAAGCGTATCTTCAGGTATCTTACCTATGCGCCTGATCTTGGTCTTTACTATTCAACATCATCATCTCTTGATTTATCTGGTTTTTTCGGACGCTGACTTTGATGGGTGCCGGTTGGATCGCAAGTCGACTTCCGGTACTTGCCAGTTTCTTGGTTCTTCTCTTGTCTCTTGGTCTTCTCGAAAACAATCTGGAGTTGCTCTTTCGACCACAGAGGCTGAGTGCGTAGCTGCTGCTAGCTGCTGCTCACAATTGGTTTGGATGATTTCCACTTTGCGAGATTTTGGGTTGTTCTTTCCTACCAGGGTTCCATTGTTTTGCGACAGCACCAGTGCTATTAGTGTAGGGAAAAACCCGTGTCTCCATTCCAAAACCAAACACATCGATGTGCGCTTTCACTTCTTGCGGGATCAATATTAGAAAGGTGTCATTGACCTTGTTCATGTTGATACCCATCATCAGTTGGCTGATATTTTCACCAAACCCCTAGACCAGTCTACATTTGAGCGTTTACGAGGGGATTTGGGTGTTGTGTATCCTTTCTAGGATATTTTGCGTCAGTTTTCTTTCTTCTTTACTTTTTCTTGAGTCTTTTTGTGTGTGTTCATATCTTGCATATTCACATATCACACTTTTGAGCTTGCTTCTGTTATATGATTGAACTGCTTTACTTATTCTAGCTGGTACATGCTTTTGGTTACTTGTCGATGATCATGCTTTGCTTCAGTTCAAATGATATGTCTGATATCTGTCATATGCATGGCTTTTATGCTTTAAAATTGAAAAATGATCACCATTGCTTCTGGTAACTAGCATGCGTAGGATGAATGTTCTTGCTATCTGTTACATGCCTTGTAGCTAATTTCTGACTTAGATGCAAATATGCAATTTGGACATCTGTATGCTTTAAACATGGAAATGTGCTATAAAAATGATGAAAATTCAAGAACAATGAAAATTCCATGCCTTTTTGTGCATAACTTGAAAAGATCCAGGTGGGTTTGCTTTGTCGCATTACATTTGTTCTGAACTGCATACCATAGCACTTTGGTATGAACTAGGACAGTGTAGTGTATGTCAAGACCAATGTCTTAAGCTTCTGATGGTCCAGATCTGGCCTAGGCTTGACTTGGTCGGTCAGCATAAGGTTTGACATGCAAATAACCTCTGGCAAAAATGAAAAAGGAAAAAGAAAAAGCTTGAAAATTGAAATGATGACAAGTCTGCTGAAGCACTTTGTTTCTGAACAAAGCTTATCTTGGTAGATATCAGTTAGCTTTTTCATCTCATGTTTTACCTTGCTTGTTTTACTGGAAAATGTGGTGATGCTTTTTGTTTACAAAAACTGAAAAATGCGTGCTAATGACTTTCTTTCGATATCATCTGTTGCACTGATCATGCCATGTGTCTTAGACAGTATCTCGTTTTGCTATACTTGTTAGATGCTGTAATTGCAGTCAATCATATTTGAGAAGCATGCTTTCTACACTCCTTATGCACTCCAGTTGAATTCACTGCATATTTTAAGGGGGAGTTGCATTTTAGGGGGAGTCTGTGTCTCTATTGAGTGCTTGATGAGTTCTCTTGTCAACAAGGGGGAGAAAATTGGGATCAGAGTTTAAGGGGGAGTTCTTACTCTGTTGATATCCTTGTTATTCTGAAATCGCACTCATTTTAAGCTTTTACGTTTTTGTTAACCATAATGACCACTTCTTGCTTTTGTTCGGCTTTTGGTCATTAGGGTTAAACTTTTACCTTATTTTTCTTCTTCTTTGTTTTCTTGTGTTTTGTTTTCATGTTTCCACATTTGCTCGCAGGTGCTGAAGAGCTGAAGAAGAGGAGTGTTGACAATGCACTCATCAAGGGGGAGATTGAGGAGCCATACTGAATAGCATGGGCCTCATGGCTCCAGAAGTGTTGAGTCATTGTCAACGATAGTCAAAGAGGACAGAAAAAGAAGAGATCTGCTGTTTCATGGGCCGCGTGTGACTCAGGTACACGGGCAGCGAGCAACTGTCGGGCAGAGGAGGCTGCGAAGTCGGGCTGGCCCAATCCGGGTACATGGGCCAGAAGCAGTAGAAGACCCACTGGGCTGTTGACCAGGACTGACTCAGATACACGGGCGGTGAGCGATTGTCGGGCTGAGAGAGCTGCGGAGTTGGGCCGGCCCAATCCGGGTACCTGGTGCAAAGCCGGTGGATGCTTTGTCAGTTTCGGCGCAAAACTGACAACCGTTGATCTTGTATCCGACTGTCCAGAAGAGAAGCCGTAGTCGCTACGAAAGCTGAGCTTCCGGATAAGTCATCTGTAACTCTAGGCCCACAGTCAGTCAGTCGTGTCTGTAAAAATACCTAAGGGCAGTAGAGTCTTTTCCTTTATTATTGCGTCTGTAAAAAACCCTAAGGGGCAGGTGGAATGTTCCTAGTGTTGGGAGCCTATAAATAGGACCCCAATCCCTAGGGTTTGGACTACCCCTTTTGCTGAAATCAATACTACTCCTTTGGGTCATTTTTGTCTCTTGCTTTGCCTCTCTTCTCTCCTGTTCATTCTTGCGCAACCAGGAATTTTTGCCCCTGCTTATTGCCGTGCATTCATTGTTGCTGTGAAGTTTCTATTCTCAAATCGTGTGCAGCTTCTGCTGTGTTTTAATGGATCTTTTCCACTTGCACAACATGTTTTTACATGCATTTTGAGGCTTCGGAAGCTTCTGTTGCTTGTGTTCTTCACGTAAGTACTACTAGTTCTTGCTGTTGCAAGAAGTACTACTACACTGTAGCAACAGTACACTAGTGCCAGCTTTTTACTTTTCTGCGTAGCTTTCTGATCGAGGTTGTCAGGGCTGAGTACCTTTTCTGATTGTTTCCTGGCGAAGCCACCCTCTCTGTTCGAAGCCCCTCAGCTCCGTGAGGAAGGCTTCGATCTAACATCTTCGAAGGCTTCGCTTGAACCTCGGTTTCATTCTTTGTGCTGTGTCTCTAGCTTCGCAGAACACTTTGCACTCTGTCAGCCTCACATACATCGATAGACCTTGCGAAGGTGTTCTCAGTCACGAGCTGTTCGAAGTGGATACTTCGTCAGGCTTCGAAGTTAGCTTTGAAGCTAATCTCACCGATAGACTTCGTTTTGATTTCTCTGTCGCGTGTCAGCCTTCGCCTCTCTTTTCGAAGTTCACTCTTTTCGAAGGTAGAGTGTAGGCTTCGAGTTTGGTTTCTCTGTCGTGTGACAGGCTTCGCTTCTTTGTTCGAAGGTAGTCCGTCTGTGTGTTGTGTTCGAAGTATTTCTGTTCGAAGGTTTGGCTTAGAAGTACTTGGTTCGAAGCTGTGTTCGAAGTCTTGACTTTGTCATACTTCGCTTCGAAGCATACTTCGCTCCCTGCCCCTTCGAACTAGGCTAGACCAAAACACCTTCGGCATCTTCAACAAGCTTCGCAACCAACCTCCGAAGCAGGCTTCGACCAGCGAAGCAGTCTTCGACAATCATCTTCGAAGCAGACCTCGACAGGCGAAGCAGGCTTCGCCAAGTTCCGAACAGGAGACAAATTTGGACAGTAACTTCTCATTTCACTTTACATATACTTAGATCATTTCATTGAGAAGTTTAGGCCTGACATACTGTGTTTATTTACCTAGTTGCACTTCTTTAATAGTTCTCTGTTTGACATCAGTTGCTTCTAGGCTAGATACCTTTAGACTTAGGCCTCCTGTTTATTTTTCTACTGCTTAGTCTTTTTGAGGTGCGTTGGGTATTGGGAACAGGCCATTGATTCGAAAGAATTTTTTAAGGCGCCCATTCACCCCCCCTCTGGTCGCTACTTTCGGTCCTACACCCAATCCGAGTACATGGGCTAGGAGTGGTAGAGGATCCACTGGTCTGTTGACTGGGGTTTGACTCAAATTAATCTCGCGAGAAGGAGGTCGACGGACGCCACGTACGGCAACAGCATGCGGGTGCAACCGTGCAAGCGGAGAGGAAGGGTCAGGAGCTCGACACTTGTCGCGCTCTCGCCTCCCGCACGCGCCTATATGAACAAACCCCGCGCTGGCAGCTCAGCTCTCAGCTCATCCATCTATCATCTATTATCGCTAGGTGCCCGTCCATTAGTTTACTCATATACTTGTACGTCAGTTAGCTGCCCTGCCCATGATTAGCAGGCAAGGGCAAGCAAGCCTTTTGAGGGATTTGACGTCTTTGCTAGCTAGCTCGGAGATTAGTAGCAGGTAGCCTAGAAGCAACAGGTGGAGCGGCTCAGGCTCAGCGGCGGCGAGAGGGAGGGAGGGAGGCGTACGTAGAGGTATCAGCAGGTATGGACGCGCTCCACACGGACCTGGCGCTGGGGCTGATCGGGTGCGACGGCGCCCAGCAGCAGACGGCGGCGTTCGTGGCGAAGACGTACCAGATGGTGTGCGACCCGCGGACGGACGCGCTAGTCCGCTGGGGAAGGGACAACAATAGTTTCCTCGTCGTCGACGCCACCGCCTTCTCGCAGCACCTCCTCCCCTGCTTCTTCAAGCACGCCAACTTCTCCAGCTTCGTCCGCCAACTCAACACCTATGTCAGTATACTACACATATGTATAGTATTTCGCCGGCCGGCTGTCGCCGCCACCGTCGTCACCGTGATTAGTACGTGTGCTGATGGGTCTAACCGATGTTGTGTACGACATGCAGGGCTTCCGGAAGGTTCACCCAGACCGGTGGGAATTCGCGCACGAGTCGTTCCTGCGGGGGCAGACACACCTGCTGCCGCGCATCGTGTGCCGCAAGAAGTAGCGAGGGGAGGATGGCGGCAACGGCGGCGCGTCGTGCTCTTTCGGTGGCTTGATCAGCGGTGGCTCCGATGGGCAGCATGTGGCTGCCAGCACGGGACCAATATTGGGAGGAGAGGAGGATGACATGGAGAAGGAAGCCGCGCTGTTCGAGGAGGTGCAGCGGCTTCGACACGAGTAGACAGCCATCGGGGAGGAGCTAGCGCGGATGAGCCAGTGGCTGCAGGAGACGGAGCGGCGACCCGACCAGCTCATGTCCTTCCTCGTCAAGCTCACCGACGACCCCAAAGCCATCAGCGGCCACCTCCTCGACCAAGCCGCCGATAAAAAGTGCCGCCGCCAGCACCTCCCTGCTTCCCAGTACGAACCCACCGTCTCTCCCCACCCACCGCCACCGCCACCGCCGCCACCACCACCACCACCGCAGCCGCTCCTATCACTCGCCGGTGCCGCGGCCGCCATGGACGGCACCTGGCAATTATGGACGGAGCAGAAGCCCATCGTCCTCCTGTCCTTCGAGTCTCCACCCACCGCTAGCTTCAGCGGGCAGCAAAGGCAGCAAGTACCGGAGCTCGGGGGCGGCGGCTTCATGGGCCTAACTGACGGTGAGCCCGCTGTGGTGGATCCGCCCTTCCCATTCTGCCTACTTGGCAAGGGTTTCCTTTAACCTGCCAAATCATGCGGTTGCGGAGTTGCAGTTTTTCTACTTACTGATTCAGCGGTAAAAAAAGGGGAAAATGGTTTGGCGCTAAGAAGCTACGAAGCAAGCTTCGCGCGAGGCTGGAGGTGGAGAGAAGAGAGTGAAGGATGCTAGGGGCTGAAGCAGAAGACAAATAAGACTGTGTGCAAGGCCGTGGTACGCCAGGCCCCCTTTTAAAGGCGGTAAAAAGTAACCACACGCCCTCGTGGAGAAGTCTGTTTTCACAGGTTACCCTGGTCTCCGCAGTCTCTAATAGATGGGCCCAAGATAAATTTGAAGCAAACCGTCGTGCCCCCCGCGCTGCAATAGCCGGATTTCTTACCGTTGTAGGGTCGCTCAGGCTCCCCGGGTGCATCCCATCAATCTAAATAGGCATTTATTGCCTGCGTAGTTTGAAACCAGCCTTCGGTCCAGGTTCTGAAGGCCTGCCTTCTCCGAAGCATCACTTACCACAGGTCATTTGTCACGAGGCGCACACACCCCTTCACTCCGAAGGGCTATGTGTGAGGGGCTACTGTTGGGGGAATTAGTTTTCCCTTGAACAGAGGCCAAATGACATCAGCCTCCGAAGGCCTTGGGCCCGGAGCCTGTCAGCTGGTGGAGCCTAAAGGTGAGCTCCAGCCTCCTTTGACGAAGTTAACTCCAAGAGCAGCCATGACCTTTCCCTCCGGGTCCCCTCCAGAGCCAAGCCTCCACGGGACGGTTCGGAACCCACCTCGGATCCCTCTTTGGGGTCCGCTTTGGAGCCCTATACGGGGTCCTCCTCGGAGCCCTCTTTGGGGTCCGCTTCGGAGCCCTCTTCGGGGTATGCTAAGGGACCCTCTTTGGGGTCCTCTTCGGAGCCCTCTTTAGGGCCGCTTCGGGGTCCGCTTCGGAGCCCTCTTCGGAGCCCTCTTGTGGGTCTGTTTCGGGGTTCGCTTTGGAGCCCTCTTCGGGGTTTGCTTCGAAGCCCTCTTCGGAGCCCCCTCAGCTACCTTTGACTGAAGACCGGTAAGTACTCTGGACCAGGAAAAATATCTAAGCATTACTATAGTGTAAAGCCATACCAGGGCCTCTCACCCCTGGTATGCCGTATACCTACTCTAGAAGTGATGTTTATCTACTACATCTGTAAAGTCAAATGTACAGTAGCCTAGCCTTTTTCCCTTCTTTCCCCCATGAGCCTATGGCTTGCAGAGGGCAATTGAGTCTTTTCCTTTGGCCTGTGTGCCTATAAAAGCAAGGCCATGCCTTTGTAATAGACAGGTTATTCAGTAGAGGCAAAACTATGCCAAATCCACTGTAAAGTGGACGTAGGGCTATTATCCCTCTAGGGAGGCTTGAACCAGTATAAATTCTCTCTCCCTCTGTGAGAACCCTTCGAGGTTCACTCTACACACCATATACCACATAAAAACCTGTTGTAGCTAACACAATTGCTACAACATGTACAAAGTGTGATCCATTGTTCGTTTTCTCCGAGTCAAGCAATCGAAGCGCATACAGGTCAAAAAGCAGGCGTAAGTTCGAAGCTCGTAAGTTGAATACACCCCTCCACATTCTAAGATGCGTTGAGCCACCGCATGATTGCATGCACCGACTACGCTAAAGTCCCTAACCGCTACGTGCTAGGGGGAACGGTAACCATGCGTATGGAGTGCATTTCATTTATTCATGTTTTCGAAGTACACTCTTGGCAATTTGCGAAGTACATTACTATTGTGAGGTGTACATTTGCGAAGTGTGTTACAAGAACAAAGTGTGTTACAAATATGAAGTGTATTTCAATCGTGAAGTATTCGACACACTTCATATAAGAATTGCTACAAAAGCACTAGTCAAAACCTAGGTAAAAGCGGGCTCGAGACCTCGAGAAATTGAACCCCACCTACTCCTTCTTTGTCGAGTGCCCCCTCGGCTGGATGAATCCTCATTGGAGCCAGACCTCCCACAGCCGGTCCACCCATGCCTCGAAGCCCGAATGGCTCTTCTTTCCTCTTGTAGGTCGGCCCAAGTACGAAGTGCAGTGGGCTCCGTATCAAATGCGGAGAAATCCAAGACTTTATCTCTTACTTGAAAAGGTGGGCCCAAAGGCTGAGCCCCTTCATCGTCCGAAACTACGTCAAAATTTCTTAAGTCCGGTTAAGACGATGAGCTCCGAAGGGGCTCAACCTTCACTACAACTAGTAATTCCTAGACAACCTCGAGTATGACTTCGCCCTTAGGACCCCTCATTAATTTGAACCGAGGGGGGCCTTCAGACCTAGCTACTTCAAGCACTACCCAGTGTTGGTGAAGCGCCTCTGAATCCACAAGCACTTCAATGTTAATATCCAAAGGCTAAGCCTAGGAAGGTACAAAACAACATCACATTTTCATTAATAAACAGATAAGTTCACTTTACAGCCCTACGACTATGTATTACAAAATGAAGCCTAAGGGATCTACACCTTGGGAGGTGGAAGGTTCAATCCTGAAGGAGGGGTCCACTGCCCGCTCGGTGTGGGCGGTTGGCCCTCTGGAGTTCGAGGGTCTCCTCGCGCGCTTGGGCCTTTCAAGGCTTGTGAAGGCAACGCCAAGCTTCGCGGACCTCAGGAGCTGGCAAAGTCAGGCGATGCCCTCTAAAGGCCACCAACGTGACAGAGGTCGTCGCTTCAATGTGTTGGCACCCCGCTTCGTGAAGCATCTGCAGCACCCCTTGGCCGACCACTCACCCCGTAGTCCGCGCAAAGCCCACCAAAGTGTCCTCCGTAACTTGGGCGACCATCTGAAGGAATGCAAGCTAGTCTCTAATAGGATCCCGGGCACTGAAGACTGGAGTCCGTCAGCTGGTCACCAAGAGGAGGTGGCTTCATCAACCCCCCGGAGGTCTTCGGCCTCCCAGGCTTGTCTAGCAGTGCGGAGCTCGATGTTCTCTGCCGTCAGCTTCTTGATGGTCTACTTTGAAGCCTGCTTGGTAGTGTGAAGCTCGGCGTTCAGCTTCGCCAGCTTTGTGCTCCCCTCCTCCGAAGTCTGGAGCGCTTGCTGAAGGTCTTCGATTTCGGAGGCCATCTTCGCCGCAGCTTCGCACACCTGAACTACTACAACCCTCGACGCTTCAGCTATGACTTCAGCTTGCTGACGCTATTGAGCGGCCTCGAAAGCCTGGCACCAAAGGCTCTAGATGGTCTCCGAGGTCTGGGCCTCCTGACGATCCACGGAGATAGTGGTCTCACGAACAAGTGCGAAGGCCTGATAAAAGCATTAACGAAGTCGTGTGTGAGACCCCGTTCACCCGAAGAAGAGCCTCTTCAGCCATGGCGGCGAGGTCTTCGTGGTGATAACGGCCTAGTTGTGCCACTAAATCATTTATGCTAAGGCCTTTGCTAGTCCGGATGTACCAGGATAACAATTCTCTAGAAGGTAACTCCGGTGGAATGAAAGGCCTCAGTAGAGGTGCCGTGCTCGAAGATGCCTTCGGAGCAGGGCTCCGATCGATCGTCGATGTCCACAATTTCCACATGGTCTTCTGAAGGATGTAGGAGAGAGGCCTCGACACGAGCCCCTCTATCGCCCCCTTCGCCCGAAGGGTCCTCGTCAGACTCTTCACTGCTACTGCTTCCACTGTCTCCAGAGGACCCCTCTAGGTCAACAGCATCATGCCTCGCTTCCTTAGCTTCGACAGTATCTAAAAGAGAAGAATTTTAAGACAAGTTAAAATGGAAGCATGAAGAGAAGGCTAGTTAGTAAGGATACCTTCATTCTCCTCGTTAATAGGAGAGAGGTCCGGACACTCCGAAGCCACAAAGAGCCCCGCCCAATCTCTTTGGTGGGTTTGCGAAGTCCGGTGCTCTTAGTCTGCGGCGGCCACCCCTAGAGCCCTTGTTTTTGGGTCTGCAGTGGCCGCCTATGGCTCCAAGCACTCGGCCACCACGCTTGGCACTACCTCTGGCCCCCCTATGGGTGCAGGGCTCGAAGGTCTGTGCTCTTCCGTGCAAGGGGCTCCCACGATCGAAACCTCTAGAGGGGTCCTCGAAGGCTCCGCAAACTCCGAAGGGCCTCTCAAGCATCAAGGCCACGAGCCCTCTGGCTCGTTTTCATCCTCTCTCCTTTGCTTGGAACCGACACTCGAAGGTACTGGGTTCGCAAGCACCGAGAAAGCCGGTACTTCAGCACCGAGCCGGGTCAACACTCAGTTGTATCTCTCCCAGGTCCCCACCAGGGAAAGCCTCCGGCTCTGTCCGATTGGTATCAGAGCTCCCACAACATGTTTGACCGCTATGATGGCATCCTCTGGCATTCGCACTTCATGCGTGGCTACAACGACGAAGTCCAATGGTTAAGGCCCTAAAGCGAAGAATCAAGGAAGTATGAAGACACAAGTCAAAACCTTACCAAGGTACTCTGAAGATACGTCCTTCTGGCCTCCTACGCCGGAGTCCACAAAAAGGGTCTTCGGCCAGAAGCGCCCGAGGGGACTAATTCAGAGGGTGATGAAATCTTTGGCAAGGTCCCTCATGCTCATCCTCCGGGCCACCCTCCATAGCAATCCGATTCAAGTTTTGGTAGTGGCGGAGTTCAGTGTCACTCGGGCTTGGCGGCGATAAGAGATGAGTGCGTTGGTGCTCTGAAGGGGGGAGTTGAGGAGCCATGCTGAATAGCGTGGGCCTCATGGCTCCAGAAGTGATGAGTCATTGTCAACGATAGTCAAAGAGGACTGAAGAAGTAGAAGAGATCTGCTGTTTCATGGGCCGCGTGTGACTCAGGTACACGGGCAGCGAGCGACTGTCGGGCAGAGGAGGCTGCGAAGTCGGGCTGGCCCAATCCGGGTGCATGGGCCAGAAGCAGTAGAAGACCCACTGGGCTGTTGACCAGGACTGACTCAGGTACACGGGCGGTGAGCGATTGCCGGGCTGAGAGAGCTGCGGAGTCGGGCCGGCCCAATCCGGGTACCTGGTGCAAAGCTGGTGGAGGCTTTGTCAGTTTCGGCGTAAAACTGACAACCATTGATTCTGTATCCGACTGTCCAGAAGAGAAGCCGTAGTCGCTACGAAAACTTAGCTTCCGGATATGTCATCTGTAACTCTAGGCCCACAGTCAGTCAGTTGTGTCTGTAAAAATTCCTAAGGGCAGTAGAGTCTTTTTCTTTATCCTTGAGTCTGTAAAAACCCTAAGGAGCTGGTAGAATATTCCTAGTGTTGGGCTGCCTATAAATAGCACCCCAATCCCTAGGGTTTGGACTACCCTTTTGCTGAAATTGAATACTACTCTATTGGGTCATTTTTGCCTCTCACGTTTTCTCTCTCCTCTCCTGTTCCTTGCTTGCGCCGCCAGGGAGTTCTCCCTCTGTGTTTCTTGCCTTGCTTTTAATGTTGCAGTAAATGCTCTACTTCTTTGTGTGCTGCATCTGCAAGGTTTTTAATGACTCGTTTTCACCTTCAAAGCAAGTTTCCCTGTGATTTTTGAGCCTTTGTAGGCTTCGGCAGGTGTGAAGAAGCTTCTGTTCTTCACATACAGAGTACTAGTTCTTGCGATTTACAAGTAGTACTCCACTGTAGCTACAGTACTTCTGCGCCAGCTTTTTACTTTTACTGCTCCACTTTTCGATCTGGTTGATAGGACTAAAATCGCTTTTCTGACTGTCTCTGCGAAGTCATCCTTCTCTGTTCGAAGCCCCTCAGCTCCGTGAGGCAGGCTTTGATCCGACCATACTCGAAGGCTTCGTTTCAATCTTCGAGCTTTGTTTTGTATTCTGTGTTGCTAAGCTTCGAAGCATTTTTCTGATCGACAGCATTACATACTTCGAACAATAGCGCGAAGGGGCTTCGACCCTATCTGTTCGAAGTCCATACTTCGACACGTTTCGAGGTTGGGTTCGAAGCTTGTGGCTCCGCTAGGCCTCGCTCTAATTTCTGTGTAGCGTGTCACCCTTCGCCTCTCTTTTCGGAGCTTGCTCTTTTCGAAGGTAGGGCATTGGCTTCGGACTTGCTTTTCTGTCACGTGACAGACTTCGCTTCTTTGTTCGAAGGTAGTCCGTCTGTTTTGTGTGTTCGAAGCTTTCTGTTCAAAGGTTGTGCTTCGAAGCTCTCGGTTCAAGGTGTGTTCGAAGTTTTGTCTTCGAAGTCCTCACTTCGAAGCAGGCTCCGACTTTGTCACTTTGCTCCGAAGCTCTTGGTTCGAAGCTGTGTTCGAAGTCCTGTCTTTGAAGTACACACTTCGAACCAGGCTTCGGCACTGTTTTACTTCGCTCCGAAGTACACTTCGCTTCTTACCACTTCGAACTAGGCTAGACAGCGACACCTTCGGAATTTCGGACAGACTTCGTCACCAACCTCCGAAGCAGACCTCGACGTGCGAAGGGGGCTTCGCCAAGTTCCGAACAGGAGACAAATTTGAACAGTAACTTCTCTTTTCATCTTACACATACTTAGATCATTTCATTGAGAAGTTTAGGCCTGTTATAACCTGTTTATCTGCCTAGTTGCACCACTTTAGTTTTACACTGTTTTTCTTTAGTTGCTTCTAGGTTAGAAACCTTTAGACTTAGGCCTTCTGTTTATTTTCTGCTGCGTAGTATTTTTGAGGTGCGTTGGGTATTGGGAACAGGGCATTGATTCGAAAGAATTTTTAAGGCGCCCATTCACCCCCCCCCTCTGGTCGCTACTTTCGGTCCTACAAGTGGTATCAGAGCGAGGTTAGGGTTTTTCCATACCTTAACCGGTTCTAAGCCCCAGTAGTGACTATGACGTCTCCTGGCAAGGTCCCGTCCTTGGAAGCCTATGGCTATAATTATTGGAAGACTCGCATGCGAGCCTATCTCATGAGCCAGGGTTCGGACATATGGGACATTTGCGTTCACACCACATTTGTCATTTTGCCAGTTACTGAGCAAGGTACTGCTGGTATCATTGCTCAGCATCTGAGTAACAGTAAGGCTGTGAACATTTTATTTTCTGGTTTAGGTCCCACTGAGTTTGAGCGTGTGAGTCATCTCTCCACTGCGAGAGAGATCTGGGCTACCCTCAAGGCACACCATGAGGGAACAGCACAGGTCAAGGCTCGGCTCTATCAGACCTACCGGCGTGAATATGAGAATTTCACACAGAAGCCGGGTGAATCTGTTGAGGCTTTGTTTGGTCGCTTTCAGTCGATCATTAACAAGCTTCGGGACAACAAGGCTGAGGGTGCTCAGTTAGTCTCAGATCATGAGCAGGCGCTCAAGGTTCTTCATACCTTGGACCCAAAGATCTGGGAGATCAAGGTATCATCTATCGTTGAGAGTACTTCATACGATACCTTGACCATTTCTGAGTTATTTAGCAAGCTAAAGGCCACTGAGGTAGATATCCAGTTGAGATCAAATCTCACTGGCTCTGGATCAAAATCCCTGGCCCTTGCTACACCTTCTGTTGATCCCTCTGCTGTGAGTTGTGCTGGGTTCTCTTTGATGTCTATCACTGAGGACCAGCTTGAGTTGTTGGGAGATGATGATTTGTGTCTCTTTAACAACCGGGTGCGTCGTGTCTATGATAAAAGAAAGTTCAAAAGACACGACACAAAATCTGGATGCTTTGAATGTGGTGATCCAGGACACTTCATCGCCGACTGCCCCAAGCGCAGTGGATACAAGAAGGGCGCCGTCAGCAGCTTCCACGACTCCGGCAAGCATGAGAGCCCTTCCTTCAACAAGGGCAAGCCGAAGACTCGGTTCTTCAAGAAGGCCCTAAAGGACTACCGGCGAGAGAACAAGAAGCGCGACAAGGCCTTCTTCGCCGAGATGGAGAAGAGCTACTCCAAGCAGTCCACGACTTCTTCCTCTTCATCGAGCTCAAGCGATGAGGAGATCGCCATCAGGAAGGGGAAGGACAAGGACGATCCGGCGGGTCTCTGCTTCATGGCTTTCGGAGACAAGCCGAAGAGCCGTTCTCACCAGCGCCGAAGATCCCGCAAGAGCTTCTGCTCCATGGCTCTTGGGGATAGAGAAGAAAAGAGCTCCTCCGATGACTCCGACGACGACGATAGCAAGGTATCATCTTATGAGCGTGAAATTGTTGATTTACTTTAAAGCAATCGTCAGGAGTTAAAATATCGGGAGAAACTGCTTAGGGGGGCTAAGAAAAGGATAAACGAGTTAGAGAGTGAGCTTGCCATGGCCAACGGTAGAATAGAAAGTCTATCTTCTTCCCCTTGCTTGGGTAATAGCAGTGAGTGCCCGAAGTGTGAGGTGCTCCTGTGTGACCTGTCGACTCTGAAGTCCAGGTACACAGAAAGGGTTGATGAGAGGGACGCTTTGGCCACTGAGCTTGAAAGCGCTCAGCTGGAGCTGAAAGATGCTCAAGCCACTGTCGTTGCACCCTGTGTTGATTGCCCATCTCATCTAGCTGCCTTAGCTGAGCTGAAATCCAAGGGCAATGAGCATTTGGGTGATTTAGAGAGGTTGAGAGCTGAGCTTGCCCAGACTAGGCTAGAGCTTGAGACACTGTCAGTTCCACCCACTGTTTGTGAGAACTGCCTGTCTCTTAGAATGGAGTTGATTAAGCTAAAAGCCGGGAAGTCTGTCCAAGTAGAGAATGAGTGTGAGACCACCTTGTCTCAGGTGGAGGTTCTAGCTTCCTTGAGAGAGGAGCTAGCAGATTCTCAGAATGAGAACTTTTACCTCCGTTCTATCCTGAGTTGGATCAGTGCCAGAGAGCCACAGCTTGGCATGATGATCCAGCAGTTCAAGAGGCAGGATGGGTTTGGGGTAGGTTACACCTATACCAAGGCTAACTTTGAGAGTGCCATCAGCCGGGCAGTGGAGTGGAGTAAAATGACTCCAGAGCAGAGATATCCCAAGACTCACTCCACTGAGTCTTCCCAGGCTTGTCAGCCCAAGGATGGAGTAATCCATGAACCACCCAAAGCTCCACCCAAGAAGCCTATCTGGGTTCCTAAACCCAAAAATCTCCACACTTCTCTAGACTCTCTTCCTGGACCCTCTCAGCCCAAGAAGACCACACCAAACACTACCAAGCCCAAGAACCCCAAGCCTCAACCACATCCCAAGAAGCCTACCTATCATTGTGAGTATTGTCAGAGAGATGGGCATCTTGCGGAGTTTTGCTTCAGGAGGAAGCGGGTTGAGAGAGCAGAGAGGGCTCGTAGTGATCAGGAGCAGTTCTACCAGCAGGGTGGTAGACTGCGTGTTCCTCGGCGCGGGGAGAGGCTGGAGGCCAGGCCGCGTCGTGTAGGTGGTGGTAGAGGAGACGGTTTTCGTGCCCGTGCTCCAGGTGGTGGTGTTCGTTCCGGCAGAGTTCCAGACCGAGTTGGCTACGGTTCTGGACCTCGTGGCCGTAGGGTTAGGCAAAACCAAGGACCGCGCTTTGAGCCGCGTTTTGGTCCAAACTCTTTTGATGGTTTTCGCTTTCCATCTTTTGAGCAGATGGCTCGACACTGGTTTAGCTCTTTTGCTAAACCTGGTGCCGGACCATTTGCTCCCACTTACAGACACTGATTGTGCAGGACCGGGGACTGGAGGATGTTTGGATCATGGACTCAGGATGCTCTCGCCACATGACGGGACATCGCAGATGGTTCTCCAGTCTCACTCCCCCGAGCTCCAAAGAATATATCACGTTCGGGAACAGCGGTCAAGGGAAAGTAAGTGGCATAGGCTCAATCAGTATTTCAGATCATTTCTCTTTAAAGAATGTTGCTTTGGTTAAAAATCTGAACTTTAATTTAATCTCTGTGTCGCAACTTCTTGAGGATTGTTTGGAAGTGCGTTTTAAGAAGGGCAATTCTTCTGTGGTTGATTCTAGAGGGTCTTTGGTTTGTCAGATTTTACCCTTCGGTAAAGTTTTTCGAATTGACTTCTCTAGTTCTTTTGGCCCTTCTCGCTGTTTGATTGCTGGATCTTCTTCTGAGCTCTGGAAGTGGCATAGGAGGTTAGGTCATTTGAGTTTTGATCTGCTAGTCAGGTTAAGCTCTATGGACCTCATCCGAGGATTGCCCAAGCTTAAAATGGAGAAGGATCTAGTTTGTCATCCCTGTCGTCATGGGAAAATGGTTGCCGCTTCTCATTCACCTGTGACTCAGGTGATGACTTCGTATCCAGGCGAGCTTTTACATTTGGACACTGTAGGTCTAGCTCGGGTACGCTCAGTCGGTGGGAAGTGGTATGCACTTGTGATTGTTGACGACTTTTCTCGTTTCTTGTGGGTTTTCTTTTTGGAGTCTAAGGATGAAACTTTTCAATTTGTCCATGACCTGATTTTGAAGCTGAAGAATGAGAACAATGGCCGGATGCGAGCAATTCGCTCCGAAAACGGCTCTGAGTTCAAAAACTCTCAGTTCGTCAGCTTCTGTGGTGATCAGGGTCTGGACTATCAGTTTTCTTCTCCTTACACTCCCCCACAGAACGGCGTTGTGGAACGAAAGAACCGCACGCTAGTTGAGATGGCCAGGACGATGCTCGATGAGCACAGGACTCCTAGGCGTTTTTGGGCTGAAGCCATGAACACGGCTTGCTATCTAGCCAACCGCATTTTTCTTCGAGCTTACATTGGTAAGACTTCATATGAGTTGCGGTTTGGCAGACAGCCCAAGGTTAGCCACTTGCGAGCGTTTGGCTGCAAGTGCTTTGTGCTCAAGAAGGGAGGGCATTTGGACAAATTTGAGTCTCGTTGCTGGGATGGTGTTTTTCTTGGTTATGCATTGCATTCTCGAGGCTTCCGTGTTTGGAACCTCGAGTCCCAGCTGCTTGTCGAGACGTGTGAGGTTTCTTTTGATGAGTCCTTGCCTTCGTTGACTCCTTCTTTTGAGCTTTCTGGTGATGATGAGCTCGGAGAGTCCGTCTTCGAGGAAGATGAGGATACTCCAGCTGCTTTTGAGGGTGGGCCTTCTGCATCCCCTGCAGAGCCCACACCTTCTGTGACTTCGACTGATGATGAGGGCGTACCTCTGATCACTTCTTCCACCTCGATCGAGCCCCCTCAGTCGAGTCCAGAGGTGCCAGCTGCTGACTCCGGTGAGGTGACTTCAGATCACCAGGGAACCCGAGCAGTTCAACGTAACCACCCCTCAGAGCTCATCATTGGTGATTTGACTGAGAGGACTTTGCGTTCTTCTGCCTCTCTTGCTGTGTTTGCTGAATCTGCGTTTGTTGCATCTTTTGAGCCCAGAGACATTTCTCATGCTCTTTCTGATTCTAATTGGATTAATGCTATGCAAGAAGAGCTTGAGAATTTTGTCCGCAATCGGGTTTGGACATTGGTTGAGCCGCCACCAGGATGCAACCCCATAGGCACCAAGTGGGTATTCAAGAACAAACAAGGTGAAGATGGGGTTGTGGTGCGCAACAAGGCTCGACTAGTTGCCCAGGGTTATTGCCAGAAGGAAGGTATTGACTTTGAAGAAACCTTCGCTCCTGTGGCCCGTCTTGAGTCCATTCGTATTCTTCTAGCTTTTGCCGTTTCAAAGGGTTTTAAGCTTTTTTCAAATGGACGTTAAGAGTGCTTTTCTGAACGGGTTCATAGAGGAGGAGGTTTATGTTAGGCAACCCCCCGGTTTTGAGAACCCTAAGTTTCCTCGACATGTTTTTAAGTTGCACAAAGCTTTATACGGGTTGAAGCAAGCCCCTAGGGCTTGGTATGACCGGTTAAAGCAATTTTTGTTGGGGAAGGGCTTTGTAATGGGTTCTGTGGACAAAACTCTTTTCTTGCTCAGAGATGCTTCAGATTTCTTAGTTGCTCAGATTTACGTGGACGATATTATCTTTGGCGGTACTACTGATTCTCTTGTGTCCAAGTTTTCTGAGCAGATGCACAGTGAGTTTGAGATGAGCCTCATGGGTGAGCTCAAGTATTTCTTAGGGCTCCAGATCAAGCAGACCAAGGACGGCACCTTCATCCACCAAGGTAAGTACACTCGTGATATGCTTAAGAAATTTGACTTTGGTGGTGAATTGAAGCCGCAGATGACCCCGATGGGCACTTCTGGGGGTCTGGACAAGGACGAGAACGGTGTCAAGGTCAATGAGAGAGAGTTTCGAGGGATGATCGGTTCGCTGCTGTACTTGACAGCAACAAGACCGGACATACAGTTCGCCGTGGGACTTTGCGCGTGTTTTCAGTCTTCACCACGCGCGTCTCACCGGCAGGCTGTCAAGCGCATTTTCAGGTATCTCACCTATGCGCCTGATCTTGGTCTTTATTATTCAGCATCATCATCACTTGATTTATCTGGCTTTTCGGACGCTGACTTTGGTGGGTGCCGGTTGGATCGCAAGTCGACTTCCGGTACTTGCCAGTTTCTTGGTTCTTCCCTTGTATCTTTGTCTTCTCGAAAGCAATCTGGAGTTGCTCTTTCGACCACAGAGGCTGAGTACGTAGCTGCTGCTAGCTGCTACTCACAGATGGTTTGGATGATTTCCACTCTTCGAGACTTTGGGTTGCTCTTCCCTACCAGGGTTCCATTGTTTTGCGACAGCACTAGTGCTATTAGTGTAGGGAAAAACCCGTGTCTTCATTCAAAAACCAAACATATTGATGTGCGCTTTCACTTCTTGCGGGATCAATATGAGAAAGTTGTCATTGACCTTATTCATGTTGATACCCATCATCAGTTGGCTGACATTTTCACCAAACCCCTAGATCAGTCTACATTTGAGCGTTTACGAGGGGATTTGGGTGTTGTGTATCCTTTCTAGGATATTTTGCGTCAGTTTTCTTTCCTCTTTACTCTTTTCTTGAGTCTTTTTGTGTGTGTTCATATCTTGCATATTCACATATCACACCTTTGAGCTTGCTTCTGTTATATGATTGAACTGCTTTACTCATTCTAGCTGGTACATGCTTTTGATTACATGTCAATGATCATGCTTTGTTTCAGTTCGCTTGATATGTCTGATATCTGTCATATGCATGGCTTTTACGCTTTCAACTTGAAAAATGATCACCATTGCTTCTGGTAACTAGCATGTGTAGGCTGAGTGCTTCTGCTATCTGTTACATGCCTTGCAGCTAGTTCATCACATAGATGCAGATATGCAACTTGGACATCTTTATGCTTTAACATGGAAAATGTGCTATCAAAATGATAAAAATCAAAAATAAATGAAAATTCCATACCTTTTTATGCTTAAGTTGAAAAGATCCAAGTGGGTTTGCTTTGTCGCATTATATTGTTCTGGATTGCTTACCATCGCACTTTGGTATGAACTAGGACAGTGTAATGTATGCCGAGACCAATGTCTTAAGCTTCTGATGGCTTAGTTCTGGCCTAGGCTTGACTTGGTCGGTTAGCATAAGGTTTGACATGCAAATAACCCTTGGCACAAATGACAAAGGAAATTGAAAAAGCCTGAACTTTAAAAAGGATAACAAGTTTGCTGAAGCACTTTGTTTTGAACAAATGCTTATCTTGGTAGATATCAGTTAGCTTCTGCATCTCCTGCTTTACCTTGCTTGTTTACTAAGAAAATGTGGTGATGCTTTTATTTGCAAAAACTGAAAAATGCGTGCTAAATGACTTTCTTTAGATATCATCTGTTGCACTGATCATGCCATGTGTCTTAGACAGTATCTCTTTTGCTATACCTGTTAGATACTGTATTTGCAGTCAATCATATCTGAGAAGCATGCTTTCTACACTCCACCTGCACCCCAGTTGCATTCACTGCATATTTTGAGGGGGAGTTGCATTTCAGGGGGAGTCTGTGTCTCTTTTTGAGTGCTTGATGAGTTCACTTGTCAACAAGGGGGAGAAAATTTGGGATCAGAGTTTAAGGGGGAGTTCTTACTCTGTTGATATCCTTGTTGCTCTGCAATCGCACTCATTTTGAGCTTTTACGTTTTGGTTAACCATAATGACCGTTTCTTGCTTTTGGTTGGCTTTTGGTCATTAGGGTTAAACTTTTACCTTATTCTTCTTCTTCTTCTTTGTTTTCTTGTACTTTGTTTTCGTGTTTCCACATTTGTTCACAGATGCTCAAGAGCTGAAGAAGAGGAGTGTTGACAATGCACTCATCAAGGGGGAGATTGAGGAGCCATGTTGAATAGCGTGGGCCTCATGGCTCCAGAAGTGATGAGTCATTGTCAACGATAGTCAAAGAGGACTGAAGAAGTAGAAGAGATCTGCTGTTTCATGGGCCGCGTGTGACTCAGGTACACGGGCAGCGAGCGATTGTCGGGCAGAGGAGGCTGCGAAGTCGGGCTGGCCCAATCCGGGTGCATGGGCCAGAAGCAGTAGAAGACCCACTGGGCTGTTGACCAGGACTGACTCAGGTACACGGGCGGTGAGCGATTGCCGGGCTGAGAGAGCTGCGGAGTTGGGCTGGCCCAATCCGGGTACCTGGTGCAAAGCTGGTGGAGGCTTTGTCAGTTTCGGCGTAAAACTGACAACCATTGATTCTGTATCCGACTGTCCAGAAGAGAAGCCGTAGTCGCTACGAAAACTTAGCTTCCGGATATGTCATCTGTAACTCTAGGCCCACAGTCAGTCAGTTGTGTCTGTAAAAATTCCTAAGGGCAGTAGAGTCTTTTTCTTTATCCTTGAGTCTGTAAAAACCCTAAGGGGCTGGTAGAATATTCCTAGTGTTGGGCTGCCTATAAATAGCACCCCAATCCCTAGGGTTTGGACTACCCTTTTGCTGAAATTGAATACTACTCTATTGGGTCATTTTTGCCTCTCACGTTTTCTCTCTCCTCTCCTGTTCCTTGCTTGCGCCGCCAGGGAGTTCTCCCTCTGTGTTTCTTGCCTTGCTTTTAATGTTGCAGTAAATGCTCTACTTCTTTGTGTGCTGCATCTGCAAGGTTTTTAATGACTCGTTTTCACCTTCAAAGCAAGTTTCCCTGTGATTTTTGAGCCTTTGTAGGCTTCGGCAGGTGTGAAGAAGCTTCTGTTCTTCACATACAGAGTACTAGTTCTTGCGATTTACAAGTAGTACTCCACTGTAGCTACAGTACTTCTGCGCCAGCTTTTTACTTTTACTGCTCCACTTTTCGATCTGGTTGATAGGACTAAAATCGCTTTTCTGACTGTCTCTGCGAAGTCATCCTTCTCTGTTCGAAGCCCCTCAGCTCCGTGAGGCAGGCTTTGATCCGACCATACTCGAAGGCTTCGTTTCAATCTTCGAGCTTTGTTTTGTATTCTGTGTTGCTAAGCTTCGAAGCATTTTTCTGATCGACAGCATTACATACTTCGAACAATAGCGCGAAGGGGCTTCGACCCTATCTGTTCGAAGTCCATACTTCGACACGTTTCGAGGTTGGGTTCGAAGCTTGTGGCTCCGCTAGGCCTCGCTCTAATTTCTGTGTAGCGTGTCACCCTTCGCCTCTCTTTTCGGAGCTTGCTCTTTTCGAAGGTAGGGCATTGGCTTCGGACTTGCTTTTCTGTCGCGTGACAGACTTCGCTTCTTTGTTCGAAGGTAGTCCGTCTGTTTTGTGTGTTCGAAGCTTTCTGTTCGAAGGTTGTGCTTCGAAGCTCTCGGTTCAAGGTGTGTTCGAAGTTTTGTCTTCGAAGTCCTCACTTCGAAGCAGGCTCCGACTTTGTCACTTTGCTCCGAAGCTCTTGGTTCGAAGCTGTGTTCGAAGTCCTGTCTTTGAAGTACACACTTCGAACCAGGCTCCGGCACTGTTTTACTTCGCTCCGAAGTACACTTCGCTTCTTACCACTTCGAACTAGGCTAGACAGCGACACCTTCGGAATTTCGGACAGACTTCGTCACCAACCTCCGAAGCAGACCTCGACGTGCGAAGGGGGCTTCGCCAAGTTCCGAACAGGAGACAAATTTGAACAGTAACTTCTCTTTTCATCTTACACATACTTAGATCATTTCATTGAGAAGTTTAGGCCTGTTATAACCTGTTTATCTGCCTAGTTGCACCACTTTAGTTTTACACTGTTTTTCTTCAGTTGCTTCTAGGTTAGAAACCTTTAGACTTAGGCCTTCTGTTTATTTTCTGCTGCGTAGTATTTTTGAGGTGCGTTGGGTATTGGGAACAGGCCATTGATTCGAAAGAATTTTTAAGGCGCCCATTCACCCCCCCCCCTTTGGTCGCTACTTTCGGTCCTACAGGAGTCCGCACCAACGCTGATGTAGAACCAACATTGGTCCCATCCCGAGTACCAACAGTTATTTGCCGCCTTCGCCGGAAAGGAGTCTGCGAACTCCTTGTGAAGCTTGAAGTTATTACTCCCGAAGGCCAAGGCCCTTTCCACGCCATCCCTATCTGTCCTCTTATTCGGCTGACAACTGGCATCGTGAAGATATGATAAGACGTATGCACGCCCATCGCACCCCTCAGCCCGCATGGCCCACTCGACGATTGCAAGGCACGCCATGGAATTCAGAGACAGATGGCGAAGCTCGAAGTTGTACATCGTCAATACTTCGCCCAGCATGGCTTCGGCTGGGACCCCGAGCCCACCTTCGAAAACCACCGCCTCACCATCTTGAGGCTTGGGAACGACAACAGATTCTCGTACCTAGATGGATACCTTATCAGAGACCCTTCCGACGCATACCCAGTCGATGGACTCCTCCGTAGACATCGTCGCTCACAGCTCCAAAGTTTGCTCGAATTTGTACGATGGCAGACGAAGGTCAAACACCCTGATGAGCTTCGCTAGAGTCTTCACTGCAGCCACCACTGCTGCCACCACAGCCTAGGCTTGGAAGGAGTTCGACCCTCCATCGACTGCGAGGGCCTTCGTCGACGAGCTCTTCTTCAGTATATCGCTAGGGGCTCTAGTCGCGAAGGCTAGGGGCTCTAGAGGTGAGGAGGCTAAAGGCTCCGAAGGGGAGGAAGCTAGGGGCTCCGAAGAAGGCTAGAGAATTTGAAGGAAGAGAGCAAGGCACAAGCGCGTAATGTGCCCCGGGGCGCCGGTGAGCTTTTATACGTGGTAAGAAAGTCGTGACGCTCCCCTCAGCCACATTTTCCATCACCCAGAAACCACCCCCAACAGTCTATGATCAGTGGGGCCAAGATAAAAACCGAACCATCACACCCCGCATGATAATGGTTCGATTTCAAACCGTTGGCCCCCGACGCCGGTTGGGCTTCCGAGGACATCCCATATGCTCTAGTCGGGCATTAAATGACCAAGCAGTTGGAGGATACCCTTCAAAGCCAAGCTCCGAAGGCCTATCATTTGAAGGTACCATTTTACATGTGTCATTTGCCCCAGGCAAACGCACCCCTTCACTAAAGAAGGGCTACATGCGAGGGGCTACTGTTGGGGAAAATAGTTTACCCTAACAGGGGCCAAATTACAAGTAAATTTTGAGGCCTCTACAAGGCCCAGGCAGACTAGGCTAGTGAGGCCGATAGCAGGCCCTAGCCCCATCGTCTCAGGCGAAGCCCGGTCCAAAGGCCACTACGAAGATTACTTCAAGAAGCCACAAGACCAGAAGCTAAATCACCAAGGTCCCCTCTGAGGTCCACTCCGAGGTCCACTCTGAGACACCCTCCGAGGCCCTATCCGAGACCCTCTCTAAGGCCCCCCTCTAAGGACCTCTCCGGGCCCCTCTTAGAGAGTCCCTTTGGACCGAAGCCTCTAGCCTATGCTCTGACACAAACGTAAAATATCCTAATACCACTACATTGTAGCTCTGCCCCTGGTATTGGCACTAGTACTAGCTTAGACTTATCCTTTTTACCTCTACGAAGATCTGTAGCTAGGGCCATGTAAGTATAGGGTAAAATTAACTTTTCCTTTGATATTTGCCTACAAAAGTAGTGCATTACCTTTATAAGAGGGGGACACAACCCCTAAAATAACTATGAACTGGATGTAAGGCTATTATCCTCTAAGGAGGCCTGAACCAGTATAAAAACCCTCTCTCCTCATGAACCCCTCTGGAGGTTCACACTCTTCTATACACAATCCACATTACAAAAACCTGTTTATAGCTAAAGCAATTGCTACAACAGGTTGCTCCTGCCACATGACGGGAGATCATAGATGGTTCTCTAGCCTCAGCACCCGATCTCCAAGAAATACATCACCTTCGGGAACAATGGTCAAGGGAAGGTATTTGGAGTTGGTTCTATTCGGATCTTTGAGCATTTATCATTAAAGAATATTGCTTCTATTGAAAAGTTGGGTTTTAATCTGGTTTCATAATTTTTTGATGAGGGTTTTGAGGTTCTCTTTAAGAAGGGCATGTCTTTTTTTGTTGATTCTAGAGGATCTTTGGTTTGCTGGATCTTACCCTTCAGTAAGGTTTTTGGATTGATTTCTCTAGTTCTTTTGGCCCTTCTCGTTATTTGCTTGCTGGATCCTCTTCTGAGCTCTAGAGGTGGCATAAGAGGTTAGGTCATTTGAGCTTTGATCTGCTAGTCATATTGAACTCTATGGACCTCTTCCTAGGATTTCCTAGGCTTAAGATGGAAAAGGATCTAGTTTGCCATCATTATCATCAAGGGAAGATGGTTTCTTCTTATGGAAACTATTTTTCCAGCCCGGGTACGCTTAGTCAGTGGGAAGTGGTATGTGTTGGGACATGGGAATTTACGCTAGCCGACAATTTCAAAAATTTTGCCCCAAACCTTGTGACTATACGCGTGAGGGATCAAGAATCATTACCGTCTAACGCGAGACATGATAGTGCAGCGAAAGAAGATGTTGGGGAAGCACATCCTTGCTTATCCTCATCTCGCTCCACCCGTTCCCCAACAATCCAATCGGTGAAGATCGGCGATGTCCACGTGAAGAAGCCCATGAGCACTACTATTCAAGCAGCGCCTCTACAGAGTCCACAAGTACAATGAAGGATTGCTCCAACGCCGGCGTGCTAGCACCGCTCGTGAGAACTAGGGAGAGGTCCCAATCTCAACTATTGATATCAAAGAGGCAGAGGAGAGGTGTGGTGGCTCGGGTGGAGCAATTAGGGTTTATGAAACTCTTACCCACGACGTCCTCCTCCTCCCTATTTATAATGCAAAGGTGGGGCACTTTAACCATAATTAAATCCTCAATAGATCCAATCTATTATGACCTGATCGAAACTTCCGATCTTGTATCAAAACTTCCGATCAAGCCTTTTGATCTGCAAACTATAACTCTATCGGAACTTCCGATCAACCGATTCCAAATCAGAACTTTCGGTTTGAACTCTTTGTCTCTAAATTAGAAATAATCAAAACTTCTGATTCCAAATCAGAACTTCCGATTTTGGTTCTCTATTTCTCAAACATAAAATACCGGATCTTCCGATACATATTCGAACTTCTAATTTGAGCGTTCGGTTCCTAATTCAAGAAATAATCAAAATTTCTGATTTCAAACCGGAACTTTCGATCCTTACAAAATTTTCTTGGGCAAAATTTCTTCAATCTCCCACTTGCACAAGAACCAATGATGACTCGATCAAATAATCGATTTGTGCCACCCTTGTTGGACAACTTGACATTTGACTCGATCAAATAATAGATTCAAATGATGACTAACTCTTTAGTCATAGTGGCATGACCATGCACTTTTCCAATACGACTATCTTGAGGGCCTAGAGGCGTCTCTCCTGTTATTAGGAGGGGTAAATTCCATCTTGATCGCTCACATCCCACGACATGTTTCATAACTCACTTGAAAACAACCCTTATGGCTACCTAGTTATGTAATAGCGTTAGGATGCATACCACTACGCATTATGGAATTAAATGATGATCTTAGGTCTGAGGAATCTGTAGGTAGACCATTGGTGATGATGACTGATTGCACATAAAAATAATAGTACCAACGGTATCTCAAGTGGGTCTATCCAACACCATGTTCTTTAACATGTGTCCACTTTTTTATTTGACATCCCCATTTATATGATCCCTAAAACATGATCATCAATCAGTCAGATGTGCTAATATATGTATTATCACTGTCCCAAGTGATGACACAATCAAGGATATCTTTTGAACAACATCATTGTAAAACAAAGAGTCTCATAGATAAGTCATCAACTCATCAATCAATGTAAACGACGTTTATTCAAGAAACAAGATAACAATTGTCCTCATACATAAGCATAGGCACCCATAACATCTTTCACATACACATGACTCAGTCACGTAAGTATCTAATACCCATGGAGCTTATGTTTGCCTCATGCCTAGGTTGTGAAATATGTTTTGTCAATGAATCTGCTATGTTCAAATCCATGTGCACCTAGCAAATCTTCACATCACCTCTCTCTATGATCTCACGGATCAGGTGATATTGCCAAAGTATATGTTTGGATTTCTAGTGTGCCTAGGATCCTTGGCTTGTGCAATTGCACCACTATTATCACAATAGAGGTCCACTGGACTAGATGCACTAGGGAAAACACCCAATTCAGAAACAAATTTCTGATCCAAATGGACTCCTTTGTAGCTTCTGAAACCGCGATATACTCAACTTTGTCATAGAATCGATCACCGTCTCTTGCTTCGAACTCTTCCAACTTATTGCGCCTCCATTGAGGCAAAACACAAAACCAGATTGTGACCGAGAATCATCTTTATTGGTCTGAAAGTTATCATCGGTGTAACCGCTTACAATGAGCTCCTCTTCATCATTGTAAACTAGAAACATATCCTCAGTTCTTCTCAAGTACTTGAGGATACTTTTTAATGTTGGGGAAAGGGGAAGCTACGCTAGCCGAAAAATTCAAAAATTCGTCCCAAAGCCCACGATCAGGGATTCCTTTTGAATAATATCGTTATAACACAAATAGTTTTACATAACATTTATTCAAGGAACAAGATAACAATTGTCCTCACATATTAGCATAGACTCTACTAGCATCTTCCACATACACAAGACTCACTCACACAAGTATCTAATACCCATGGAGCTCAGGTGCGTCCAATGCTTGGGTTGCAGAAGAGGCTTCATCAATGGATCCTCTATGTTCAAATCCGTGTGCACCTTGCAAATATTCACATCACCATTCTCAATGATCTCGTAGATCAGGTGATATCACCAAAGTATATGTTTGGACTCCTGGTGTGATCTAGGCTCCTCGTCTTGCGCAATGGCACCACTATTATCACAATAGAGGTCTACTGGACTAGACGCACTAGGAACAACACCTAGCTCAGAAGCAATCTTTCTGATCCAAACGGCCTCCTTCACAGCTTCTGAAGCAGCAATATACTCAACTTCTGTTGTAGAATCGGCCACCGTCTCTTTGTTGGAACTCTTCCAACTCATTGTGCTTCCATTGAGGCAGAACACAAAACCAGATTGCGATTGAGAATCATCTTTATTGGTCTAAAAGTTAGCATCGGTGTAACCACTTACAACGAGCTCCTCTTCACCACCATACACTAGGAACATTTCCTCAGTCCTTCTCAAGTACTTGAGGATACTCTTTACTACATCCCAGTGACTTTCACTAGGGTTCGATTGGTACTTGCTCGTGACACTTAGAGCATATGAAACGTCTGGGCGTGTACAAAACATGGCATACATGATGGATCGAATTGCGGAGGCATATAGGATCACACTCATCTTCTCTAGCTCATCAGGCGTTGCAACACACTAAGTCTTACTAAGAGAAATTCCATGTGACATTGGCAGAAAACCCTTCTTGGAATTCTGCATTTTGAACTGTTTCAAAACCTTGTCAATGTACATGCTTTGGCTTAATCCAATTAGTCGTTTTTATCTATCTCTATAGATCTTTATGCCCAAAATGTATACTATCTCTCCAAGATTTTTCATCGAAAAACTATTTTTTAGTGAAGTCTTGATAGCATTCAACAAAGGAATGTCATCTCCGATCAATAATATATCATCCACGTACAAGACTAGAAACACAAGTGAGCTCCCACTAGCCTTCTTATAAACACATGGCTGTTCTTCGTTCTTGATGAAGAGAAACCTTTTGACTACCTCATCAAAATGAAGATTCCAACTCTGAGAAAATTGCTTCAGTCCATAAATGGACTTCTGCAACTTACAAACTTTCCCAACATTTCCCGGACCGTCAAGATCTTCAGGCTGTGTCATGTACACATCCTCACTTAGGTTTCCATTTAGGAAAGCCATCTTGACATCCATTTGCCATATCTCATAATTATGAAATGTGGCAATGGCTAGGATGATCCGAATAGACTTAAGCATAGCGATGGATGAAAATATTTCATCATAATCAACACCTTTGATCTGTCTGAAACCTTTCGCCACCAATATTGCCTTATAGATGTTGTTGGCGCAAAAGATTACGCTAACAGGTTTAGTGAACTCAAAATACTGACAAACGAAGTGTTTTCTTATGAGGACTATTCCAAGCCTCCGAATTGGATAATAGCTTGAGATAGTTCAAAGTGTGTACTGAATATCTGAGTCTTCGATACCCCTTACAGAGCAAAGAAGGGTATTTATAGAGGAAATACATTAGGAAAAGACTCCTTTACCCTCTAATTACAACTGACTTAGAATATACTATTTAATATTCTTCATAGGGTTAAAAGGGTAAAAGACTAATTTAACAGTGAGAAAGTAATTCTTCTGTCCTTGCAGGCAGTACCCCTTCGGGTAAGGAGGCTTCAGTATTCTTTGTCACACCGAAGCCTTTGTGGAGGCTTTCATTGTAGAAGGCTCCAAATACAGCGAAGCCTTGATACGTTAAGACCTTCTGAGATCAAAGCTTCTGACTTCGATTTGTCTTTTGGCTATGTTGATGTACAAGTTTTCTTAATACTCGGAGGATGAAATATTTTCCCCCAATAGTAGCCCCTCGAATACTTCTCTCTAAATTGTTTGTGCAGTGAAGAGGGAAGTATACGCAAGAAATAATTTCATGTCTAAACCTTGGAAAAAAGAAACCTGAAAGTCCTTACAATATTAGAAATAATATCTTCAGAGGTAAGAAATCTCTGGACCCGAAATCTGTTTAGAGGTGTCCAGAGAGGCGGCTTCAGAGTCGAAGTTCCTTCGGAGCCAAACTAGCCGTTAGTTATCAGAGCCGTTAGACCCAAATTAGAGTTGTTACTCTCTGAGAAAGCTAATGGTCGCATGATCTCACGGCGGTTGCAAGTCTTCATTGCGATGGCCCTACATGTCATAACGGCATCAAAACTGAAATAGAGCAACCCAAATGTTGCTCTATAACATATAGCACAAGGGGGTTATAAAAGGGAGGAGAATAGTGATTTTTAGGCACGTTACCAACTACTTCTATAGACTCGCTTTTCTCCTTCTTGACCGCACATTTCCTGTCCTCTTAGCTTTCTCCAATGGCGAAAGCTAGCTCCAAAGTTCCTGCGTCGGCTTCGGCTTTGGCTCAGCAGCAAGCCATGGCGGCGGCGGTAGCGGTGGCGGGGCCTTTAGAGAATCCTCAACCCACTGGCCCTCGTGATCTCCGGTCGGCGTCCACCAAGTATACAGATCAGTCGTATATCTTTGGGGTGTCGACCTGCTAGAAGAAGTCGATTGCTGGGGCGGTGGCCGGGAAGCTGGGGCCTGAAGTGAAAGTGCAACCCCAGGGAAAGAGATTATTCCGGTGCCGCAGGTGGGAGAAGTCGTGGTATTTGAAGCCTTCTTCGAAGCCGGACTCGGGCTCCCTGCAGTGTACTTCTTGATGGACGTATTGGATTTATTCCATGTAAATCTTCCTCAACTTTCTCCGAATGCAATAGCTCGCTTGGCCATCTTCGAATGGGCCTTGCGGGACGAAGGATGTGTGGGGAGAGTAGAGATCTTCGCTGCTCTCCACAAGGCTTCGTGTTAGCTGAAGACATACACTAGACCCGGAGGGGAGAAGATGGTGGTGGCCTTCGGAAGTATAAACTTCCAGCTTCGGGATGAATTCCAAGACCGGTTTTCGGCGATGGCCATCAATGACTGGTGGTACTCTGAATTGATCCTCCGCTGGTTCTATGTGGAGGTGGGCACGACCTCTGCCTTGGTCGGGCCCCTAGAGATATTGTACCGGAGGGAGGTGGAGATTAGCCCCGATCCAAGCCAGCTTCAAGTACGTCTTGGGTTGTTGTACTCCGTGAGTCGACGCATGAGCATGCGTGACTTAGCGGAGGAATTCATTACCCTCTGAATTCCTCCCCTGATGGCCGCCTGCCCAATCCACTTTGAAGAGAACCCGGAGAGGGGACTTCGAGAAATTCATTCGGACTCCGTAAGTAGGCTTTCTGCATATCCTGCATCAAGATGTTTCATACACATATATTGATTTAATTTCATTGAATTAATCAAATGATATCTTATCTTTTAGCTCTATGGATGACTTGGGCCCTAGAGCAGATTTTCTGAACTGCGGAGAAAGTCCACGAAGCCCCTACACTTGTAGAGAAGGAGCGGAGGGTAAAGCTAGTAGGGAACTGGGAGCGATTCAACCGAGTGTGGAGTGTACTCGGAGTCGAGTCCCCAATCCTTCCAGACTGGTCTGCAATAGATCCGGCTTCGAGGAAGAGAAAGGCCGAGGTCATGACTTCAGGTCCAATGAAGATGCCAATGAAGATAGTGACTCGCAAGCCGAAGGCTCGTGTTCCTTCTAAATCACCTATTTCGTCGCCAGAGCAGTCCGAAGATGAAGATGACGCGGACATATAGATGGCGGAGGAGTTCAAAGCTCTTCTTGTGGGGGACAATGAAGAAGGGTCTCGGATGGAAACCAAGACCTTCGTCCAAGATGGTGCGGAGGTGGCGCCAACCGAAGATGGGGGTGAACCCGGGCAGGTGGATGCCAAAGTTGCTCCTTCAGGCCAGACGGGCGCCCTAGTTTTGGACCAAGGTGGAGTTGAGGCCGAAGGGGTTCAGGCCCTCGATGCGGAGGCCTCAACTCTGGATGAAGTAGTGGTTGCTGCAGCCGAGGAAACTCCAGCAGCTATTGCTTCAGTTTGATCTCCGGAGTCTGATGAATACTTCACTCATATGTTTGAGCATCCGGGCAGTCCTGTGCTTGTCCGACAACAAGGTGTCAGAGGTATATATTTACCAACTAAAGCTTGTTTCACTTTATTTTACCTGCAACATTTAAATTATAGCATATACCTTTGAATTCGCAGAATCAACTCTGGTGGAGGTGGCCCTGACTAAGGAGGTGGTCCCAAAGCGTGAGACAACTTCGGCGTCATTGACAACTTCGGCGCAAGAGACAGCTCTGGCACTAGATGTGGCTCCGATGCAAGAGTCAACTCCAGCACAGGAGACGGCTCCGAAGCAGGCGATGACTCTTGGAAAGGGCAAAGGTAAATCTTGGCCGATGCATGCTCCTGCAGCGGGGTTGACTCTGTCGGAGTCAACTGATGGACGCCAGTCGATAGAAGCTTCGGAAGATGCTTCTCTTCGCTCCGGCCCTTCTCCCACCAACGACGATCGGAGTGCCTTTACAAGCCTCTCCCTTCTAGCCCCTTTTCTTGACAGGAGGATGGGGCTTCAGACTCTACTAGAGCCTTTGGCTCGGGCTAGTAGAGAAGTAGGGGAGATTGAAATGGTCTCCATAATAAGCGAGGCTGAAAGGTCGGAGCTGGATGATGCCCTTGAATGGGCAGCCTAACAGGTATGATGCACCTACAAAAGTTAATTTTATTTGAAGTACATAACATTCTCACCTCGTTCTTCTTTATCTTTTGTTAGCACATTGTTCTAGCTAGTGCAGCTGCAATCGGCTCAAAGAGAAGGTGACGGCTCTCCAAGAGAGCCTTACTAACTCCGAGAGCCGGGCCTCGATCTTGGAGGAGACAGTTCATGTAGAGTGGAGCGCGAAGGCGAAGTTGGAAGCCACAAATGCAGAGATTTTGGCTGAGCGGGTGGTGCTCCGAACTGAAGACGAAAGGCTTCGAGAGGAGCAAGCAGCCTCCGGAGCTGAAGCTGTAAGGCTTCGAGAAGAGCGGCAATGTTTGGCTGATGACGTAAGGCTATTGCTTGGGCAGAAGACTGTTCGCATGACGAAGACAGTCGAGCTCACTCGTCTAAGGTCTTGGTTGTGGAGAAGACAAAGTGCGATAGCATAGCCTTCGAGACCATGGATGTCCTTTGGGGCATCTTGGAATACTTCCAGACGGCTTGCACCTCTTCGTCATCAGTGAACGATACCTTGGTGCGGATGTTGAAGATGATCCAAGAAGCGGCGAAGACAATTAAGACTTCGGGTACTCGGTACGGAGATATATATAGTCAAGTAGACACGCTTAGAGTACTTCTCCACTTCGAATACATCGGAATTTCTATTTCGCCGGACCCTAGAGTAGCTCCCGCCAGCTTTGCCAGCGACCGGCTATTAACCCCTTCGCCCTACATCGTCGTGGCTTGGGAGGCTTTTCAAGCATCCTAGAAACATGAAGGCCGGACGACGGTGAATACGTGGATCGATGAAGGCCACCGTCAAAAGCAGGCGTGGACGCTATCTTCGACTAGCATGCCTCCTCCGGACCCAAAGGTCTAGCTCTCCTTAGGGTCCTATTATGTAAAAATCTTGTATTTCTATCTTGATTTGAATGAAAAAGACTTATTTGAAAATGCTTTTAGGATTTTCCGCATTTTCCAAACGAAGATCTTGAACTGCTAGAGGTTAACGAAGGGCTCCGTCAGTAGTGGGCTACCTTCGAAACCTTAAGGCCTCACAAGCGTCCTCAATTTTCTATTTATCGAGGGACCATGGAGAGGTTATACTCGAAATTTTTAAATAAGTACTAGCTTATATTAAGGAGGAAAAGGGGGAAAAGAAGGAAGTTGTAAATTTAGCATCTTCATCTTCGGAGGACATCGACTGGTCTGAAGAGGAGTGGTCTGACAAAGACCAAGCAAAGACAAGCCCCGAAAGACATCGGACCTGGGCCGAGCTTCAGCAAGAGCAGAAGGACTTTAGGGCTTCGAAGACAGGGAAGTGAATTAAACGCAAAGTTTTGAAGACTTCGGGCTCAGGAATAAGTTGCCCTCGAAGTCAGGCTAACTCTGAAACTAGTTTTAGGGATCGGAGGGGTCTTCGTTTTCTTCTTGGTTTAGACACTGATTTTACATGATGTAATATAGTTGATTGGATAATATAAACTGAAATGCATTGAAATTGTGCCTTTACCTCTTAGCCCCTCTTTGAGGTTGAGCGTCTTCGATTATCAAGCGAAGTCGGTCACTCACAACGATTTTCATGCCTGTTAAATGCATAATTTTTATAGTTTTTTTCATTTTTAGATGCTTGGAGCCCCTATTATATTGAATAGGAATTTGGAACCAATAGTTCAAAATCTGAGTAGATGGTCGTTATGGACCTCATAGGGCTCTTCGAACCTATAGGTCAGGAGTCTATAAATGGTAGCTTAGTACTCTTTTTTGGATGTAATGGAATCCAATTATTTTGGTCACTTCGGACTCTTTTACGGATGCTTTCAAGCCAATGGTTCGTAATCCGTGTATTTTGGTCGCCTTCGACTCTTTTTACGGATGCTTTCAAGCCGATGGCTCGGAATACGTTTTTCATGGTCACCTCCGACTCTTTTACGCATGGTTTCAAGCCAATGGCTCAGAATCCGTGTATTTTGGTTGCCTTCGACTCTTTTTACGGATGCTTTCAAGCCGTTGGCTTAGAATCCATTTTTCATGGTACTTTCCCACCTTGACGGATGCTTCGAGCTGGTGACTTGAAGTCCGTTGATTGGGTTTGAATGAATAATACTTACCTCCACAATTTGCTCCGTTCCCCTAGTGCATCCTCTTGGGGTATGAACCATCTTGAGAAACATGCATTATTCGAACCATAAGCTTTATTTATTTAGAAAGGTGTTTACAATCTGTTACAAGGAGCCCCTAAGTGAAATAACGTTTAAGGTGCTCCGCATGACATGCATGTTTTAATTCCTCACCTTCTAAATTATCTAATTTAAAAGATCCGGGGTGTCCTGAACACAAGATGATATATGGTCCTTCCCATTTATTTCCTAATTTTTCCGGAGCAATTATGCTTCGCAATACTAAATGGCTCGTCTTAAGTTCATTAAACTTTATTTTCGGGTCATACCAAGTCTTTGTCTGATGTTGGTACTTCATTAGATTTGCAATAGCTCGAAGCCTTGTTTCTTCAGTCAAGTCCCGCGAAGTCTGTCTTTCATTGTCAAGCTCTGGTTCGATGGTGCGGAGGGAACTTCCTTTGAGCTCCGTCGGTGTCATGGCTTCATCTCTGAATAATAACTGGAAAGGGGTGAACCCTACAGACCTTGCTTGAGTGGTCCGAATGGACCACAAAATCTTCGTAAGTTCCTCCGTCCACAACCCCTTTGCCAATCCTATTATCGTTCGATTTAAGTTTGACAAGATACTACCATTGGCTCACTCGATGGATCCGTTGGATTGGGGATGACAGACAGCTGCAAAGCACATTTGGATACCAAGACCTTCGCAGAATTCTCTGAAAGGTTTGGCATTGAACTGAGTGCCATTATCAATTGTAAGGTGCCTAGATACTCCAAATCTGCAAATAATATTTTGTTAGAAAAATTTTTGCACATTTTTAGAAGTGAAAGCGGTCAGAGGTTCGGCTTTGACCCACTTAGAAAAATATTCAATCGCTACCACTACAAATTTCAGGCTGCCTTTTGCCATTGGGAAGGGGCCAATGAGATCCATTCCCCACCGGGCCATTGGCCATACCAAAGTTATAACTTGAAGAGGTGTTGGTGGACGATGACTCCGTCTTCCCATCCATTGACAACCTTGACAAGTGCGGACTAAAGACTCCGCATCAGCTACTATAGTAGTCTAATAGAGCCCCTGACGAAGTGTTTTGCCTGCTAAAGCCTGAGGGTTTAGATGGCTACCACATAGGCCTTCATGAATTTCCCGAAGTATGTCTTGGCCTTTAGATTGGGATATACATCGGAGCAGGGGAGAACAAACTCCGTCCTTGTATAAAATACAGTTGATAATAATGATAGTGTCGGACCGTCAACTGTAATTTTGATAGCTTTGGGCTTTCGGGAAAATTAGCTTCGTCTTGCACTAAATCCATAATTGGGCTCCACCAATCACTGCTTGGTATGCAAAGTACCTCAACAGGAGGGAGTTGTGGCACCGAAGGGGAGGCAAGTTATTCATATAAAGACCCTTCCAGGATATCTAGGGCTCCGACTGCAGCTTTGGCCAAGACGTCTGCTTGCGAGTTATCGGCTCATGGGATGCTCCCGATAGAAATCCCTTTAAATGTTGCTTTGGTCTTGCGGATTTCTTCCAAATATTTAGCAAGTTATGAATGTCGAACTTGAAATCTTTTATTAACGTTCCCTGCTACAACTGAGAGTCTGTTTTTATTACAACTCTTGTGGCACCAAGTGCACGTACTTTGCGAAGACCAAGTAGGATCCCTTCGTACTCAGTAATATTATTGGTGGACTTAAAGTTGAGCCTTGCGGAGTACATTGCTTTTTGCCCTGAAGGCGAAATTATGACCACTCCGGCGTCTATTCTAGATGCTTGAAAAGCTCCATCAAAGTATATGGTCCATACACCTTCATTTGATTCTTCCAGAGCCCATACTACAGACAGAGTCCACTCCGCTACAAAATCAGCCACCACATGTGATTTGATGGATGTTCTTGCTACGAAGGAAATACCAAAAGGGGCCAGCTCGAGAGCCCATTTCTCAATTCTTCCTGTGAAATCTTTGCTCCAGAGCATATCCATGGGATCGGATTGGGTGACTAGAAGGGGGTGAATAGGATGGCCTGTTCAAATCATCCAACGCTGCTCTAAATAAACAAGCGGAAGCAAATGTAATAACACAACAAAATCTCTGATAAAACAGGTGCTATCACCCTCCTGTCTGATATAATGTGAAATGACAGATCGAGAGATCACAAGCATCCAAAAATATTCTAGTCTTCAACAAACACCGACTGCAATGGCTACTGATAAAAATGGAGATGAACTGAATTTTCTTATGCAGACAATTCAATGCATGTAAACAGATGTATAACGATCAGAACAAAATTGCTTAGATTCATGCACTAATCTTTACTGTATTGAAATGAAAAAGGATATATCAAAAACTGCACTGTTTCTCGTTGGAATTAATTAAGGCAGAATTATGTACTCACAGGTGTAGAAAAATGATCAACCGCACAAAGAACCAGAGGGAAAATATAACAGGGCAAATAATCAACAAAACATGAAAAATTGAAAGCAATTAATCTACCGAAGAAATAAAAATTGGAAACAATTGTTTCTGATGGCCTACAGTGAACAGTGAAGATGCCATAAATAGTTACATCAATCTGCACTAAAACGACTAGTAGCTGATGTAGGATTCACATACAGAGAGTAGTGATTCAGCACTACTCTGCACACAACGGAGTACTTGGCAGAAAAAAACTGACTCAACAGACCGACTGCAGACTCTAGGTACAGAACTCGGAGCAGTATTAAACACGCTCAGAAAGATAGTAGCAAACAAAATTGGCTAATAAAAAATGTGCTGGCTGGTACAAAGATTCAGCGGTACAAAGTACCCGGTGGCAGCAAAAAAAACTTCACAACAGCAGAGAGAAGTAAGCAGTGAAAAGACATCACGATGAAAAGATGAAGTGCAGTCCTATAGATGCAGAGAAAACGCTAGAAAATCAGGAACAAAAAATTATCTTGATGCGACTAGGCGCTGACCAGCAGTACATGATGTGACAGGAGAACACACCGCATATACTGCAGCGCTCCCTAGTAGCGTAGGATAGGGTCAGCAGTGCAATGGATTGATTGTTGACTTGATTCACACGTACAGAAGCAACTCTTGATGGAAAACAAGAAGCAGCAATTAAAAACCGGGTGTATGGGCTGATGAATCCGACGGACACAAGTGATAATTTCTTGTTCTTGGCAAATGACAGTGAACATCAACTACAAGAAATCTATAATTCAAATTGATATAGAAAAATTTGCCAAACAATTCGTAACCAGATGTATCACAAACTTAATTGAACTCAGGTTAACAATGCCAAAGAATAAAATCCAGAAGCAACAAACAGGAAGAGCGGATGGCACTCACTACAGAAGAGCGGTGGCTTGCTCTGTAGCACATGAGGCAGCACTATTTAGTATCTGGGACGGCGAGCTAGCAGCGCACAACAACAAAAATCCAAAAACTGAACAGTACTCTATGAAAAACCAGTGCAGAGTACATCCTCAAAAAGACCGGTGCAGTACTGGTACCCGGTGGCGGTGGCTGCGTGTTCTGGCCAAGCGACGATGAGAAGCGGAGCAGCGCTGGTTGGCGGTGGCACAGATGGCTGCACAGTACACGACAAATGAAAAAGAATAGGGAGAAAACAGGAACTTAATTTTTGAAAATAAAATTTCTTCTCTCTCAAAATTCTGCTCAAAATGATGACCCAAAGTCCTCCCAAAAAAATCCACCTAAACCCTAGGCCTTTGGGTCCTTTATATAGGCAAGCACATTAAAATATTCCCTAAAATACCATTAGGATAAAAGTTCTAGGTATTTACCTAATTGCCTTAATGTATTTCAGAATTATCAATTCTGAAAAATACATTAATGTATACTCCTAATTTATTACATCATTGACCCTATTCTTTTAATATTTTTCAGAATTAAGAATTCTGAAAAATACTAAAAGATTACACTTAATCTAGATGACTAAACAGAAAAATAAACTCCTGATTACTGGAATTAAAAACACTTTCTGATACGATAGTTTTTAGCCAAACCCGACAAAGCCTTCCTGATCGCTGACATGTGACACCAATCCGCGAACTCGACCACCAACAAGTCTCTCCCGCTCTCGATCCCCTTGAGCCGCCTGATCACTTGCACTGGCCTCCCTTTCGCTGACTTGATCATCATGTTGTCTTGACCATTTGTCCATCCATGTCTTGCTCTATCTCCTCGTGCACTCCTGAGATCATCTCCAACTTCACCTAGCATCCTTGATCCATGTCAATCACTCATCACAAAGACAAAAACCATAGTGCGACCTCACATGGTTTCACAATATCTCCAAGAGGATAGGAAGTTGGAACAATTACATTATGCGCCAAAAAATAATGTCGCAACTTCCTCGAAGCCATTACTAGAGCATAAGTAAATTTCTCGAGCTCGAAGTACCGAGTTTTGTCTCTAGATAAAGATTCTGATACAAAGTATATCGAACTCTGCACCAACTTCCCATTGAAATCCACTTCTTGAACAAGTACTACACTGACAGCGGAGCCTGTGGCTGCAAGATAGAGAAGAAGAGTTTCATATGCGAGGGGCACAGTAAGTGTTGCGAGATTGCCGAGATAATCCTTAATTTCATCTAAGCTCTTTTGACACTATAGTGTCCAGACAAAATCTTTGGACCCCTTCAAAGCTTTGAATATTGGGAGGCTCCAGTTTACAGACCTTGCCAAAAATCTGCTAAGGGCTGCAAGGCGTCCATCGAGCTTTTGGACTTGCTTCATATTTTCGGGCGGAGCCATCCTTTGCAATGCGCTTATTTGTGTTGGGCTAGTTTCGATCCCTCTACTCGAAACTAAATACCCTAACAACTTTCCTACTTTAGCCTCGATGATACATTTCTTGGGGTTGAGGCAAACTCCACTTGCTCGGAGGCTCTCAAAAGTTTCTGCTAAGTCTAGACTATGTTGGTGCTTCAAAGCACTCTTTATTACAATGTCATCCTTATAGGCCTCAACATTGCGACTTATCTGGTGACCTAGAGCCCTAGCAATTAATCTTGAAAATGTTGCCCCGGCATTCCTTAAGCTAAAGGGCATTCTGACATAACAAAAGACTCTCGAAGGAGTTATGAAGCTTGTCTTGGCTTCGTCTTCGTGTTTTAACCATATTTGATGACATCCAGAGTATGCGTTGAGGAAGCTTAAAAGCTCAGAGCCGGCTGTAGATTCGATGAGTTGATAAATGCGGGGCATGGGGTAGGGGTCATGTGGGCATGCTTTATTCAAAAGATGTCAAGTCAACGCACATGCGCCACTTGCTGGAGGCCTTTTTCTTGACAAAGATGGGGTTAGCTAACCACTCTGTGTGGGCCACCACCCTAATGATCCCGGCCTTTAATAATTTTTCAACCTCAGCTTTGGCAAGATCTGCTCTTTCTATTGACAACATGCGGAGCCCCTGGCGAATTGGTTGAACCCTTAGGTTGATGAGAAGTTTGTGCTCGATAATGCTTTGGTCGACTCCGGGAATATCTTCATCTGACCAAGCAAAGACATCCCGATTGTCTTTAACTACTTCTTGCAATGAATGGCAATTTCCAGAGGCAATTCTTTACCAAACTAGATGGGATAGTCTTTGCCATCATTTGCAATGATCTTCGTTAGAACTTCACCTTTGGGGCTTGGCTTGAGGGAGGAGATCTTCGAGGGGTCTCTTGACACAGAAGTATCCTCCGAATGATCATGTACATTATTTATCTGCATAGAATCAAGAGGTGGGCCATGGACGTACTCCGCCCTCCGCGCTGCAGCTTGGTCGACGACGTAAAAAATCACTTCCTCGGATCTGTCAAGTGCCCCTCTCTGAAGGCGACCTCGAGGCCTATTTTGCCGAGGGCATCGAGAGGAGGGCATGCGAAGCCTCGAAGCGGACGAGCTGCTGGAAGTAAATGCTTCCGCGGGATGCATAATTAATCAAAGGCCTGAACGAAGATTATGTCTGCGGAACTTCCACCATCAACCAACACTCGTCGGACCTCTGTTCCTGCAATGTTAGCTGTAATAACAAGATGGTTCGTATGGGGAATTTAATTCCAGTGGCATCATCTATGGAGAAGGATATAAGCACATGAGACCACTTAGGCATTTTAGCTGCTAACGAAGAGGTCCCAATGTGTCCTACTTCACGTACATATTCCCTCCGCTGACTCTTCAACATGCCGCTCAGGGTCCCTCCTCTGGAGATGGGCAGGACTACCTATTTCCCCCAGTATTGGTTATCTTCTTTCTTCGGAGGTGGCATAACACTGACCACCGAAGGTTGTCTTGGCACTTCAAAAATGTCCACGCATTCGACAGCCTGCACCGGCTCCAGATGTGTCATGGGAGGGGCTCGGTCATTAGTGCCTCGACCAGAGCTCCTCTCGAGATATTCGCTCCACAGAGCTAATATGGACTTGCATGCGTTAGTGGTATGGCTTCGGTTTTCACCATGCACACAACAGAAGAAGGTCTGGACTTGACCAGCCAGCTTCCTTGGCGGCCTTGAGCCGCTGACCTGTTTGCCCTGAGCTTGTGAATACTTAGGAGGAAATTTCGAAGTAGAAGGGGCAATATTTAGAACCTCGGAGCGAGGATGCTTTTGTCCTCTTCGTCCATCATGCTGATTATTTTCGAAGAGAGACACTTGTGATGAATTTGAGGCCTTCGGCTCAATCTTGACTTCTTGAAGGAAAGTCGATGAAGACGGAGCAGTCCTTCAAAGCCATTCTTCTTCTAACTTGGCATATTGCTCGACGTAGGTCATTAGTTGCGCTATCGAAGAAATATGTTTCCGATGAAGTTTATCGAGGAGGTCCAAGTTTGTGACACCTTCATGTGCAGCGTCAACAACGGATGATGTAGACAACCTCTTTATCTGAGACTTCGTATGAGCGAAGAGCTTGAAGAATTGACGCAGAGTTTCTCCAGGCTGCTGCTTCACCTAAAAAAGACTCCCTGTAGATATCGGGGGCACAAAGGTCCCTTGAAAATTGCTCATGAATTTTTTCTTCAGTTGCTCCCAAGACTTAATTGATCCTGGTTTTAAAGACCAGAACCAATGAAGAGCCACCCCTTCGAGCACAAGGGGGAAACACTTGGCTATCGTGTCTTGAACCCCTCCGTTGGCTTCAATCGCGAGAGCATAAGAGCGGGTGAATTCTCCGGAGTACTTGCACAACATCGAAGTCTTGAACTTGGGGTCAAAGCGCACCTTTTGAAAGTCTGGGTGTAGCGGAGACTCATCATCAAAGGAAGCATTCTTGGTTCTTCTCTGAACCTTAGAAGCTTCGAGATAGTAAACAGGGTCATCGTCTTGAGGCACCTCAGGGATGACAGGGCTAGCTTGAAGACGAAGCCTATCGGTAGCTTCCTTCCTCCATCTTTCTACCTCGTCCTGAAGCCGAGCCATCTGGGCCACCACGTCATCTGGTTGGCCTTCATTTCCTCTAGAGGGGCCCTCTGGGTATTGAAAACTGATGAAGTCAGTTCAGAGCACAGACGGAGCCGCGGGAGTGGCTCCATCGGTTCGGAGCACTAGCGGAGCCGCAGGAGGGTCTCTGTATGCTTGAGGGTGAGTGTTTACTTTGGGAGTTTGAGGTGGGGGGACCACGGAGGGTCCTCCAACATCGGTGGTATTCGAAGATCCCAATACAGAGGTTTGAGAAGACCTTCAGAGGGGACTAGTGCCTAGGCTCCATTTAGGAGGCATGTCTCTAAGAAAGGATTGGTAGAGAACGAAGTTTTTGTACTAAGCTCCCAACGGATGGCGCCAACTGTTGGCGCAAAACATTACGCAAACAGGTTTAGTGAACTCGAAAGACTGACAAACGAAGTATTTGCTTATGAGGACTATTCCAAGCCTCTGAATTGGATAATAGCTTGAGATAGTTCGAAGTGTGTATTGAATATTTGAGTCTTCAATACCCCTTATAGAGTGATGAGGGGTATTTATAGACAAAATACATTAGGAAAAGACTCCTTTACACTTTTGTTACAACCAACTTAGAAGATATTGTTTAATATTCTTCGTAGGGTTAAAAGTCTAAAAGACTAATTTAATAGTGAGAAAGCAATTCTTCTGTCCTTGCTAGCAGTACCCCTTCGGGTAAGGAGGCTCCGAGATTCTTCATCACGCCGAAGCCTTTGCGAAGGCTTTCATTGTAGAAGGCTCCGAATACAGCGAAGCCTTGATACTTTAATACCTTTGAAGATCAAAGCTTCTGACTTCGTTTTTTCTTCTAGCTATGTTGATGTAGAGGTTTTCTTAATACCTAGAGGATGAAATATTTTCCCCCAACAGATGTGAACATTTCCATCAACGTTTATTTTTTCTTGAAGATCCATTTACACTCAATAGTTTTTACACCATCAGGTGGATCAACCAAGTTCCAAACGTGGTTTTCTCTCATGGACTCCAACTCGCATCCAATGGCTCCAAGCCATTTCTCAGAGTCTGGTCCTATCATTGCTTCCACATAGATCTTAGGCTCGTCGTTATCCAAAAAACACGTTGCGCTACCCACTGGTCAAAAACATGTACTGCTCTGGTGCGTGACTCACCCTCCTAGACCTTCGTGGGGCTGGCGTCTCTACAATAGGCTCTGCAACACCTTGCTCATCCTATTGTTGTTCAGTTGGATATGGAACACCTTCCAATGGCTCTTGAATCTCTCCAATATGCACCGTCGGTCCACTAACTCCTTTTGACAGAAACTCTTTCTAATGGAATACACCATTCCCAGCGACAAACAATTTGCCCTCTTCTCTATTATAGAAATAGTATCCTTTGGTTTCCCTGGGATTCCCCACAAAATATCACTTGTCAGATTTTGGAGTGAGTTTGTTAGACGTCAAACGCTTAACATACGCCTCACATCCCAAATCTTTAAAAAGGACAAGCTGGGACGCCTCCCAGAACACATATCATATGACATCTTCTGTACTAACTTAGATGGAACTCTATTTATCGTGAAAGAGGCAGTTTCTAGAGAAAGTCCTCAAAAGGATAATGGAAGATCAGCATGACTCATCATAGACCGAACCATGTCTAACTAGGTCCGGTTCCTCCGCTCGGACACTCCATACCACTGGGGCGTACCTGGTGGAGTAAGCTATGGAACAATTCCACAATGATTCAAATGATCACTAAACTCTTGGCTCAAATATTCACCTCCATGATCAGATCATAGAAATTTAATTGTCTTTCCCGCATGATTTTGTACTTCATTTTGAAACTCCTTGAACATTTTGAAGGATTCCCACTTATGCCACATCAAGTAGACATAACCATATCTACTAAAGTCATCGGTAAAAGTGATAAAGTATTGAAAGCCATTCCTAGCCGTTTGACTCATTGGACCACACACATCAGTGTGTACTATGGACAATAGCTCACTCGCCCTCTCACTCTGTCTAGTGAAAGACGTCGTTGTCATTTCGCCAAGTAGACAAGACTCACATGTGTCATATGATTCAAAATCAAATGACTCCAAAAATCCATCACTATGAAGCTTTTGCACATGCTTCTCATTTATATGACCCAAACGACAATGCCATACGTAGATAGGATTCAAATAATTGAGTCATTGTTTCTTACTACTAATGTTATAAATATGTGCATCTTCAAGATTCGGAATATATAATCCATTCACTAATGGAAAAACACCATGGAGCATGCCATTCAAAAATATTGAACAACACTTGTTCCTTATTATGAATTCAAAACCATCTTCCTCTAAACATGAAGAAGAGATAATGTTTCTGCCTAAAGCGGGAATGAAATAACAATTATTCAACTCCAAAACTAACCTTGAAGGTAGTGACAGTGAATAAACGTCGATGGCCAACACTGAAACCTTTGCACCATTCTCGACGCGGACATTCAGCTCGCCACTAGCACATTTTCTTGCTCTACTCAGCCCCTACAATGATTTGCAACTATGAATCATCGATCCAGTATCAAATACCCATGAGTCATTTGGAAGAGTAGCAAGATTAATTTCAATAACATTTATAGCTGAAGTGGAAGTCACACTTCCCTTCTTATTCTTATGATTTTCTAGGTACACCTTGCAATTGTGCTTCCAATGCCCAGACTTATAGTAGTGGTGGCACACATCAGAGCCAGCAGGACCCGACTTGGACTTTCCAGTTGGTTTAGACTTCGCACTAGAGATCGAATTTGTAGTCTTAGCCTTTCCCTTTCTCTTTCTCTTTTTTCTCTCCTTCTGAACCATCATCACATGATTTGGATATTTCTTGATACTATCCTCAGCAGTCTTGAGCATCCCATGCAACTCAGCTAGTGTCTTCTCCAGTCCAACCATGTTGTAATTCATGATGAACGGCTCAAAGCTCAGTGGGAGTGTGGGATCAAAATGTCGACTAGAGGGGGGTGAATAGGTGCCTCGAAAAATTCTCGTGAATATGATGGCATTTTCAAATCACCCAACACACCTCTAAAAATAAGCAGAAGCAAAATTGATGATCACTGTAAGAATCCAGACTAAAAACATTACAATTTGAATTTTTCCTTTTGATCGGAGTTTCAAATGTCGACATGTCTTAATTGGAGTTTGATTCACCGATAGCTTCTATAGATCGATAAATGAACAACCGACAGAAGGCAATCGAACTTTGAAGAATCGATAGGGTTCAGAATTGTTTCGGCTGATTGTATTTCTTCCTAAATGAAAACAGTAAAGATCAATCATAGCAGAGAAATTAAAACAAATGCACAAAGGACACTTCTCTTCGGTGCAATCAAAATGCTGTAGATTGTTGGACTCTGAGATGCCTACAAGATGCAGTAATGATTTAGATCAGTGATGCAATATCTCTGTGATTTATACCAAGTCTCTTTTAAGCAACACACCAGGCTGAATCTATGAAAAACAATCAGAATCTATAGAGAAGGAATTCAGATTGAGTGCCATGCGTGCTCATACATCAAGCACCATGCACAGGTGTACAAACATCCGAATGACAACACAAAAAATTGATTGTGAACCAGTTGTATCAGTGAATGGCTGAGCAATACAAATCAGACAAAGGCAAAAACAAACTAAATCTGGCAAAATTCTTGGAGATGGCAACCAGCAGCACTCCTATAGCAAATAATGAACAAGTGCTCGACAATTAACTATGAACAGATGCAGCTGAAAGAATTAAAGTTCCCGGCTGAGATGAACCACAGGGAGAGAGGGAATTTCAGAATAGTAAACTTCGCCCTAAAGGTTTCAGCCCCAAATTTCCAGCAAAAGTGTTCAGCCGAACAAAAAATTCAGAAGCAGCATACACAACAATTGAAGTGATTAAAAAGAACCAGGAGCAAGATGCTAACATATATTCATAAAGAATCCGACAATGGTGCTGAATTTACAATCAGCTGTGCTCAGCAGTAGATCAAGTGGCAAGGAACATGGGGTCCTTTATATAGGCAAGCCTATCAAGGTATTCCCCAAAATGCCATTAGGGTTAAATGACCAAGTATTTACCTAATTTCCCTTATGTATTTTTAGGATTATCAATTCTGAAAAATAGACAAAAGTATACTCCTAATTTATTACATCATTAAACCTATTCTTTAAATATTTTTTCAGAATTAAGAATTCCAAAAATATTAAAAGATTACACTTAATCTAGATGACTAAATAGAAAAATAAACTCCTATTTATTGGAATTTAAAAACATTCTCTGATACGACGGTTTTTAGTCGAAACCGACAAAACCTTCTCGATCGCCGACACATGACACCAAACTATGAACTCGACCGCCAGCAAGTCTCTCCCGCTCTCGATGCCCTTGAGCCGTCTGATCACTTGCACTAGCCTCCCTTCCGCTGACTTGGTCAACACGTTGTCTCGATCATTGAGGAGCCATGTCGAAGAGCATGGGCCTCATGGCTCCAGATGTGATGAGTGATTGTCAACGGAAGTCAAGAGGACATGAAGAGAAGAGAAGAGAAGACCTGTTGTGTCTGGGCCGCATGTGACTCAGGTACACGGGCATCGAACGACTGTTAGGCAGAGGGGCCGTGAAGTCGGGCTGGCCCAATCCGAGTACATGGGCTAGGAGCAGCAGATGATCCACTGGTCTGTTGACTAGGATTGACTCAGGTACACAGGCGGTGAGCAATTGCCGGGTTGAGGGAGCTGCGGAATCAGGCCGGTCCAATCCGGGTACCCGGTGCGAAGACGGTGGACGCTTTGTCAGTTTCGGTGCAAAACTGACGACCGCTGGTCTTTTTTTAGGTTTTTACTATTTTGCCTTTAGGCCCACAGTCTGTCAGTCGAGTCTGTAAAAAAACCAAAGGGCATTTCGGTCTTTTCCATTTTTGTTTCAATGTCTGTTTAAACCCTAGGTTTTTTTGGTTTTTCCCATTTATTGGGCTGCCTATAAAAAGGCCCCAATACCAAGGGTTAGGATTACCCCATTTTCTAGAAATCATTTTTTGGATCACTTTTTTCATGTGTTCTTCTTTTCTCCACCGCCGGCGTTTTTCTTTTGATCTGAAATCGCCGCTGCCACATTCGCTCTTCCTTTCTCCGAAGTGCTATTTTTCTCTCCAGCCAAGACACGCTCGCGCACGGCAGCTAGCAGCTAGCGCCTAGTGTGGCAACAGCATCTAGCACGATAGGCTAGGTGCAGCTACGCGCGGTAGTAGCACTAGCTTGGCACCCTAGCACGCATAGGCTGCAGCTACGCCGAGTAGCTGGCCTAAGCTGTGCATGGGAGCCAAGGCCGTGCTGTCACAGGAAGCAGCACGTCTACAGGCATGGCGTACAAGATGCAACTCTGCCACGCTGTGGAGGGGCGCTGAAGACCGCAGGTGAATACTTCAGGCGCTGAGAGCGAGCGGTGCACAGCTGATTTTTGGGAGCAAGCGACACACCACCGCAGGTTTTGTTTGCTGTTTGGATTTCCTCTCCATCGTGATTCGTGTCAATCAAAACATTGTTTGTACTATTTCTGTTACCCGTGTCTCTAAAGTCATAGCGTAGCTGTGATTCATCACTCACTCGAGCCAGCGCAGTTTCCCTGATTTGCTCCTAGAATATGCCCGATTAATTTTCTAATCCCTGTTGAAATTGCGTTAAACTAATTACTGCATATTATATCATTTGACGATTCAAGTTTATTCTAAATGAAATATTTGTGAAATATGCTTCGAACTGCTTTCTGATATTATTCAATGAAATACTTGAAGATTTATTCATGGCATGTGCTTGATGGATTCACTATGATTTGGTGAAATTTTTGTGGGGATGTCATTTATACTGTGAGTTAATTAATCTGCTTTTGAACACTGTGTTGGTGTCTTTTCGTTTAGAACACTGGTCATTTTTAGGCTAGATTATTTTTGGACCTGTGAACTGTTTTTGTTTCTGCTGGGTGTTTGTTGAGGTGCGTTGGGTGTTGGGAGAAGGCCATTGATTCGCAAGAATTAATTTTAGGCGCCCATTCACCCCCCTCTGGTCGCTACTTTCGGTCCTACAAGTGGTATCAAAGCCTAGTTAGGGTTTTTCCGTACCTTAAACGGTTCTAACCCAAGGTAGTAATCATGACTTCTTCTGGAAAGGTCCGATCCCTAAAAGCTTTTGGCTACACTTATTGGAAGACTCGCATGCGAGCCTATCTTATGAGCGAGAGCTCGGACATTTGGGATGTATGTGTTCACGCTACTTTTACCATACTTCCTATTGTTGAGCATACATCCCCTGAGATAATCGCCCAGCATCAGAACAATAACAAAGCGGTGAACATTTTTTTTCGGGTTTAGGTCCCACTGAGTTTGAGCGTGTGAGCCACCTCAGCACTGCTAGAGAGATCTGAGCTACCCTCCAGGCACACCATGAGGGGACAACTCAGGTTAAGGCTCGGCTCTATCAGACCTACCGGTGTGAATAAGAAAATTTCACACAGAAGCCAGGTGAATCTATTGAAGCCTTGTTTGGTCGTTTTCAATCGATCATCAACAAGCTTCGGGCCAACAAGGCCGAGGGAGTTCAGCTGGTCTTAGATCATGAGCAGACGCTCAAGGTTCTTCATACCTTGGACTCTAAGATCTGGGAGATCAAGGTATCCTCTATCATTGAGAGCACATCTTATAATACCTTGACTATCTCAGAGCTTTTTAGCAAGCTCAAGGCCACAGAGGTTGATATACAGTTGAGATCAAATCTCACTGGTTCTGGATAAAAAACCCTGGCCCTTGCGACACCTTCTAGTGACTCCTCTTCTTTGAGTTGTGATGTGTTCTCCTTGATGTCTATCACTGAGGACCAGCTTGAGTCACTAGGAGATGATGATCTGTGTCTGTTTAACAACCGGGTGTGTCGTGTTTATGATAAGCGAATGTTTAAAAGACATGGCATAAAATCCGGATACTTCGAGTGTGGTGATCCAGGTCATTTCATCGCCGACTGCCCCAAGCGGAATGGTCACAAGAAGGGTACCGACGGTGGCTCCTATGACTCCGGCAAGCACGACAGCTCCACCTTCACAAAGGGCAAGCCCAATACAAGATTCTTTCAAAATACCCTGAGAACAAGAAGCGAGACAAGGCCTTCATCACCGAGATGGAGAGAAGCTACTCCAAGCGGTCTTCGTCTTCTTCCTCTTTATCAAGCTCAAGTGATGAGGAGATCGTGATTAGAAGGGGAAGGACAAGGACAATCCGACGGGCCTTTGCTTCATGGTCTTCGTGGACAAGCAGAAGAGCCGCTCGCATCACCGCCGAAGATCCCGCAAGAGCTTCTGTTCAATGGCTCTTGGGGATAAGGAAGTGAAGGGCTCCCCCGACAACTCCGACGACGACGACGATGAAAAGGTATCCTCCTATAAACAAGAAGTCGTTGATTTACCTGAAGAGAAATGTCAAGAGTTGAGGTATCAGGAGAAACTGCTTAGAGGGGCTAAGAAGAGGATAGATGAGCTTGAGAGTGAGCTTGCCGTGGCCAATGGCAGGATTGAGAGTCTATCTTCTTCCCCTTGCTTGGGTGGTAGAAGTGAGTGCCCTAACTATGAGGTGTTACTGTGTGACTTGTCGACTCTGAAATCCAGGTACACAGTGAGGGTTGATGAGAGAGATGCTTTGTCCACTGAGCTTAAGAGCGCTCAGCTGGTGCTAAAAGATGCTCATGCCACTGTCGTCATGCCCTGTGAAGACTGCCCATCCCATCTAGCTAGCTTAGCTGAGTTGAGAGCCAAGGGTGATGAGCAGTTAGGCGAGTTGGAGAGAGTTAGAGCTAAACTAGAGCAGACTAGGCTAGAGCTTGAGACACTGTCAGTTCCACCCACTGTTTGTGAGAACTGCTTGTCCCTGAGATTGGAACTGATCAAGCTAAAAGCTGAGAAGTCTGTCCAAGTTGATAGAGACTGTGAGATTTGCTTGTCTCAGGTGGAGGTGCTAGCTTCTTTGAGAGAGGAGCTAGCTGATGCTCAGAATGAGAACTTTTACCTCCGTCAGATCTTGAGTTGGGTGAGTGCTAGAGAGCCACAGCTCGGCATGATGATCCAACAGTTCAAGAGGCAAGATGGGTTTGGGGTAGGTTACACCTACACCAAGGCTGATTTTGAGAGTGCCATTAGCCGGGCAGTGGAGTGGAGTAAGATAACTCGTGAACAGAGATATCCCAAGACTCACTCCACTGAGTCTTTCCAGGCTAGTCAGCCCAAGGATGGAGTGTTCCAAGAACAACCTAAAGCTCCACCTAAGAAGCCCATCTGGGTCCCAAAGCCCAAGCATCTCCACACTTCTCTTGACTCTCTACCTGAACCCTCTCACACCAAAGAGTCTACACCCAACACCACCAAACCCAAGAACCCCAAGCCTCGACCACATCCCAACAAGCCTATCTATCACTATGAGTATTGTCAGAGAGACGGGCATCTTGAGGTGTTTTGCTTCAGGAGGAAGCGGATTGAGAGAGCAGAGAGAGCTCGTGGTGGGCAGGAGCAGTTCTACCAGCAGGGTGGTAGACTGAGAGTCTCTCGACGTGGGGAGAGGCTAGAGGCTAGGTCGCGTCATGTAGGTGGTGGTAGAGGAGACGACTTTCATGCCCGTGCTCCAAAGGGTGGTTTTCGCTCCGGTAGAGCTCTAGGTCGTTCTGGATATGACTTTGGACCTCGTGGCCGTGACTTTAGGTAGAACTAAGGACCACGCTTTGAACCACGCTTTGGTCCAGACTCTTATGATTCTTTCTACTTTCCTTCCTTTGAGCAGATGGCTCGACACTTGTTTAGCTACTTTGCTAAACCTGGTGTTGGACCGTTTGCTCCCACTTATTACCACTGATTGTACAGGATTGAGGACTGGAGGATGTGTGGATCATGGATTTAGGATGCTCTCACCACATGACGGGACATCGCAGATGGTTCTCTAGCCTCACTCCCCTAAGCTCCAACGAGTACATCACTTTCAGGAATAGTGGTCAAGGGAAGGTACATGGCATTGGCTCAATTTGCATCTCTAATCATTTCTCCTTGAAGAATGTTGCTTTGGTTCGAAACTTGAATTTCAATTTGATTTCTGTTTCGCAACTTCTTGAGGATGGTTTAGAGGTTCGCTTTAAGAAGGGCGTGTCTTCTGTTGTTGATTCTAGAGGATCTTTGGTTTGCCAGATCTTATCCTTCGGTAAGGTTTTTTGGATTGATTTCTCTAGTTCTTTTGGCCCTTCTCGCTGTTTGATTGCTAGATCCTCCTCTGAGCTCTAGAAGTGGCATAGGAGGTTAGGCCATTTGAGCTTTGATCTGCTAGTCAGATTGAGGTATATGGACCTCATCTGAGGATTGCCCAAGCTTAAGATGGAGAAGGATCTAGTTTGCCATCCCTGACGTCAGGACAAGTTATCTATAGTTAGGATTTTACTATTTTGCCTTTAGGCCCACAGTCTGTCAGTCGAGTCTAGAAAAAATCCTAAGGGTATTTCGGTCTTTTCCATTTTTGTTTCAGCGCCTATTTAAACCCTAGGGGTATTTTTGATTTTTCCCATTTATTGGGCTTCCTATAAAAAGGCCCCAATAACTAGGGTTAGGGTTACCCATTTTGATAAACACTTTACCAATTTCAGAAATTGTGGGTCACTTTTTTCTCTTAGTTCCTCGTTTTTTTGCCGCTGGCACTCGATCTTCTCGTGTAGCCGCCGCCATCATTTTTCTGACTTCCTGGCATCGCGTTCTCCGCCGAAGCATTCAAGTGCAGCAGCCTAGCCGGCAGCCTAGGCCACAGTGTAGCGTGCCTTCCAGCCTAGCACAGCAGGCCAGCTTGCACGACAGCAGCAGCTAGCGCTGCAACCTAGCTAGCAATGCGTAGACGCCTAGGCGCATCCTAGCTAGCGCACGGCAGGAGCATCCTAGCTAGCGCACGGCAGGAATCCAGCAGCAGGAGCTGTGGCAGCTTGGAAGTTGAGCTAGCGCGTAGCAGGAAGCCAGCAGTAGGAGTGGGCGGGCACAAGAAATGAGTTTCGGCGCAGTACAGTATTGTGTGCACAGTGTGTGTTCGATGATATGCGCTCAGGAGACAAAATAAATAGGTAATCTGGCTCACCGTTTTTAGTACTCATAGTTTCATCTCAATAGTTTCTGTAATCTCTGATTTTCTGTGTTTGTGCGCTGCTTATTAATCCTTTCTCGAGATTTCACAGAAGTTGTATGCACTTTTATTTGTCTGCTTGAATGGATGGATGATATTAAATTTGTTAACATGAACGTGGTAAACTGCTAGTGATCGAATGAAGTGTTTATGCTTTGCTATTTTTGATCTGTGTACTGCTCTCACATCTGTTGGACCATCTGTGATCACAGTTTATCATCTACATGTATTTTTGTCTGATTAAATGCCTGTGAGTTAATTGATCTATTAATCTACCTTTCAACACTATGTTGGTGTCTTTTTGTTTAGGACACCAGTCATTTTTAGGCTAGATTATTTTAGTACCCGTGATATGTTTTTTGCTTCTGCTAATTCTGTGTCGAGGTGCGTTGGGTGTTGGGAGAAGGCCATTTGATTTGAAAGAATTTTTTAGGCACCCATTCACCCCCCCATCTAGTCGCTACTTTCGGTCCTACAGGTTTGATCGGCAGCATCGCGTCGGTCTGACCATGCTGTGCCGACACACACCGGTCCATCCGATGCCACACAGTTGATCTGAACGATGGCACATAGCGTTCGACGGACACCTCCTTCTCCCTGACGGTATGACTGCTAGACCACACTCGGTCTGACCGCCCCATCTTGGCTGGTCTAACCGACCCCTATACCACGGTTTAACCGGCCCTGACTTGGCCGGTTTAATAGCTTCTCCTACGAATCGGTTAGTTAAATAGTATTTTGGTATTGTTTAATTGCCTAGTGACTCTGTTTATTTCCTTTGTCACGGTCAAGGCTGTTGGAACACGACGTCAGTGTCGTGTCAAGACTAGGATTACTCCTAGGTACCAACACACTTTTAGATCGTCGAATCGATGTCGGTGTGTTGGCACATTTAGCAGTAAATTCTAGCATCAACACACTTTTCGGTGACTCCAGTGGGGACAACATGCCAAGTACTACTACATCGGCGACGGGTACATCTACTATGACTACATCGATGGGACACTCGACGCCGATGGACCCAGTGGGGAGCACAGAGATTGAAGATAGAAACATCATCCTCCCCACCCTTGACAACCTCTCCAAAGAGGACAAGGCAGAGATAGAGGCCAAGACAAAAGAGCTACATGCTCTCATGCTTGGGCGCTTCATCAAGGCCCACTTGGGCTTCATCAAGCATGATATCGACATCCCTGACCTCTCTGGAAACAAGGTAATACCATCATCCCCTCCACTATCCTCCCTGGACATCGAGCATAAGATAGCCACCTCAGTAGATCAAGCCGTTAGCGCCACATTTGCAAATCGTCTAGGGCCCGAAGTCAATTCTAGGGTGGAGGCGATGTTTAGGAGGTTCGTCTTTTCTGAGGCCGATTCTCCAAACCCAATTTCTAGTGTACCCCCTATTCATCACATACAAAGTAGAATTGATGGGAGTACCATTACAACAATCACGTCCCCGGCCTAATCATCTGTGGCTGAGATCACGTATGGCCCTATCGGTCAGACTGACCCTTGGGCCAGTCAGATTGGCATGAGCCAACCTCAGCTACCGACAACAGTCAGTCCGACTAGCCATTAGGCCGGTCCGACTAGCCATTATACCCTCGGTCAGACCGTCCCTATGGCCGGTTAGACCGCCACTACCACTTATTACGTGCCGCCTCCGCCCACACCTACGTTATCCTTTCCCGCACTACCCCCACCTCCTACCCCCACCTCCTGCTCCCGCACACCCATATAGACCCGGGCATGTCCCTTATCACGAGCCAACACGAGAGGAGGATCCACACGTCCGACACGTCGAGATACGACCATGTGTCGTGCCCTCGCATGAGAGATGCGCGCAGGCAAGAGGTATAGATGACATAGAAGAGAAAATCCACGCACTATTTAGGGAATGTACGGGTTTCACACCTTGAGATCGGGCTAGGGTTTACCACAAGCCATACTCCGATCACTTCGAGACTATCCAATACCCGAGCCGCTTTAGGGTTCCCGAGTTCACTAAATTCGACAGTGAAGGTAGTAAAACCACCCTAGAGCACATAGGTCAATTCCTAGCGCAATGTGGCGAAGCTAGTGGGTCGGATGCGCTGAAGCTTAGGCTATTTTTTTCCATCGCTTTTCGGCACCGCTTTAACTTGGTTTTCGGTGTTACTGTAGGACTGAGAGTAGCAACCAGAGGGGGTGAATGGGTGCCTAAAAACTTGTTTCGAATCAATGGCCTTCTCCCAACACCTAACGCACCTCAACAGACAATTAGCATAACCAAAATAAATCACAAGCTCTAAAAATAATCTAGCCTAAAAACGACTAGTGTCCTAATCGAAAAGACACCAATAAAGTGTTTAAAGGCAGACCAACAATGTATTCAACTAACAAACATTTCAGGCATCATAAGGATAATCATCACAGGCATTTAACCAAACAAAATAAATGCAGATGAAAATTTTTGCTGACAGATGAATTGAAATGCACTAACGATACAGAAATATATCAATGGCCAACCATAGTGCAATCTGAAATAAAACTCTTGCAGTAATGAAGTTTATCTAGAATTTAATGCAAGTGCACGCAAAATGAGGATAAATAGTTACTGTTTTAAATCTGTCTCCAATTCAAGCATTCCGCCGAATGCCTTGCCTGCGCACCAGGTGCCACGCGCGCTGCTCCAAGCGCTGTAACCAACTGTCTTTGATGCGACGTGCTCTACTCTATGGCAAGCAAGCCTCTGCGCCTACACAGTGCCCCTCCGATTTGCGCCAAGGCAATAGGCAGAGAGCAAATGCTTCTCACGTTGCGCTGTGGTAGTGATCTTCACGTGATGGGACAGGACGGCAGCCAAGTCTGGTGCACTGCGCACAGCCCGCACCATAGCGCCTCCTCGCGTAGAGAGCCTACCTCGCACGTTCCAGTTGTGGGATCAGAATGGCGACTAGAGGGGGGGTGAATAGGCATCTCGACAAATTCTCGCGAATATGATGGCTTGTTCAGAACACCCCAATGCTCCTCTAACATTACAGAATTAGATTTGTGACTCACTGTACACAACCAGAACAAAATTCAACCTCAATCATGTTTTTTGTCTAAATTGGAGTTTGAACGGTCGATAGGAAGGTGTCGATCATTGAAACTCCGACAGGTTTTAGAAGCTGAATTAGATTGACACTATTTCATTTTAGATGAGATCATATGAATCCTGAAAAATTCTGGACAGTGAATAGTATTATTCAGATTTAAAATAGTTCAATCATTCAGATTTCAATTTTATACCAGATTAGATATGCGTGAAACACACCAGAGCAAATTTCAAAACTCTAACCTGAAACTGTGAAATACTTTCTAAACCAGTGAAGTAGAATCAGAGGTAATAAAAGTAAAACAGAATGGAATATTCAGATTACTGAAAACAGTCTAGTTTCAAAGTATTGCATGAACCAGAGTTGAAATTTAGAAGTAGTACATAGTTCTCATGGATGTTTAGAACTGAGATGGAACACTAATTTTAGATGATGAACTTGATCTGAAAAAATAGTATCTAACTTCAGAAACACTTCAAAAATACATCAGTTTCAAACTAGTTCAAACTGCATCAGACAGTTTTCAGACCCAATTTCAGTTTGGAAAACAGTTTTATCTCCTCACTAGATATTAGTTCAGAAATCAGATTGGTATTTTAAAGAGTTCAGATTAGCAGGCTACAGAGCTGTGACAATTTCAAACACTTCTAAATTCAGAGATGAACTCAATCACTTTAACTCAGACCAGAAAACATATTGCAGAAACTATTCTCTTCAAATCAGATACTAAACAGAAATTCAAAACTATTTCAGAGTTCAGATTTGAAAACACTCAAATTCAGAAAGGTATTGCTGATTACTGTAGCACATCTGAAAATAGAACAGAGACAATTCTGAATTCAACCTGAGTTCTGAAATGCTTTTTGAGTAAATGAATTTCAACTTAATTTCAGAATATATATTGCAAACTTCCTAGAATATTCATATCAGAAAACTTCAGCTATACTTCAGACTTTGAACAATGCATGACAACAACTCTGAAAATGAATTACAGATTACTACTACATGTACACACTATTCAGAAAGACCAAGAATTGGTATGATGCTTGATTCAGAACAGTAAAATCAATTGAACTGTTTGCTTTCACAATTGTTTCAGAACCACGACTCCATTTTCACACATAGATGCAATATATTTCAACCAAAACCCATTTAAGTCAGCACTAGTACTCAGCTGAGAGTATTTCAGAACAATTTCTAAGATGCGATTCTAGAACTGAGAAACCAAGGGTGGTTTCGGTGTATGTGATGAGTGATTGACAGGCTTTTACCCTCTGTTCGAAGGGTACCTCCGGAGGGGCTTCGGAGGTGGTACCTCCGAAGGGTGTTCGGAGGTGTGTCACCGGAGTGTGTTCGGTGTTTGCTTGCTGCAGCTGTGCAGCGGAGTGTACCTGTCGGAGGGGTCCGACAGTACACGATGACAGGGTTCGTACCGATGGCTTCGGTACTTTGGGCGGCACACCGGAGTGTGTGCCGGAGGTTGCTAACCCGGAGAGGTCTCCGGAGTACTGGATACACTCGTCTGTTTGTCTGTGGTGCGCAGGGACTTCGGAGGCGACGGACAGGGTTCGAGCCAGGTGAACTTGGGTCAAGCGGGTGGTTTGATGCCAAGGGAGCGGGGAGCTCCGTCACGGTGGCTGCGAAGGTGGTCCGGGTCGGTCCTCGGGTCGAGACGCGCCAGGTGAAGGCAGAGAGTGCGGAGCGTGGCTCCGGCTGAAGGTACTCCGAGACAAAGTCCTCGGAGGTGAGGCACTTCGAAGGTACTCCGGATGGAGTGATTTCGAAGTTGGTGGACCAAGTCCTCTGCGGAGGCAAGGTGTTCGAAGTGTGCTCCGGAGGGAGACACTCGAAGGTGGCCCAACGAAGGTCTCAGAAGTCGGGGCGCATCGAAGGCATGGTCCGGGTGAGGCTCGTCGAGGAGTGTGCTCGGAGTGAGACACTGCGACGAAGTGCTCATGGAATGCTTCATGCGGAGGCCTTGGACGAAGGAGGGACTTCGAAGGGTGGTACTCCGAAGGAAGGGCTTCGGAGTGTGAAGGACTTCGGAGCGAGGCTAGCTCCGGAGTGAGGTTGACTTGAGGTGCTTCGGCCATGCATGGCTTCGGTACACGGACGGACGGTGTTCGAGCTCGGAGTAGCTGCGAAGCCGTGGTGATCCACTCCGGAGGTGGTGGTGCGAAGGCCCAAGGGCTTTGACGGCTTCGGCTCAAAACCGTCACTGTATCGAAGGACTTCTTCGGCGGAGCGAAGGCCAACAGGCTGCAGGCTTCTCGCCGAAGCTTCCGCACCCCTCGCGTGCGAAGGGAGGTTCCAGAAGTCAACTCTGTAAAGGCTGACACTGTCTGTTCTGAAAAAGACTGACACTGTCCCCTCTGCAGCTGACAGAGAAGCCTCCAAAATAAAGGTGGACTACCTTTTGTACCCCTTAGTTCTGTAGAGACAAATCTGTTGTAAACCCTAGGGGTAAAGTAGTCACTTCCTTAGGATGAAGCCGTGGGCTATAAATATGGGGGCTCGGTAGGTAACATTTAACACTTTGAGCATTTACTGTTGAGCTCCTGTAGCCACACTTCGATTGAATACATCCTGAGTTCATTTTCAGTGTTCCTTGTTCAAGCGGCGAAGCCCTGTTTGTCTTGTGCTTTTTGCTTGAGCTCGATCTACATACTTCGCTAGTTTAGTGCACCGAAGCCTGTTGAGGCGAAGGTTGTTTTTCGTGCGAGGTGTGTTTTGTCAGTGTGCTGTCGCTCTGTGTAACCCGAGGCAAGACCTCGCTGATTACTAGCGAAGCCCTGGTTGTTTCCCGTTTTGCTTCTTGTGTCGAAGCCCTTAGCGAAGTCCGTTGTGTGTGCGTGTAGACCTTCGTGTACGAAGCCCAGCACTAGTTGCTGCCGCCAAGTACTTGGTCGTAGTCCACAGAGGGCTGTCCACTCCTGCGAAGGGTGAAGTGCGAAGTCTGCTCAAAGCACCCTGTGTGCGGAGCCTGCACTGACTTAGCAGAGTAGATTTTCGAGGGTTGTAAGTGGAGCGAAGTCTTCTTGGCTTCGAACTTTTGCCACTCCGAAGCCTGTGTTCGAAGGTGTCGAAGTACCTCCGAACCAGACCTTCGAAGGTTGTGTTCGAAGCCTGTTCCGCAGAAGACTGAACAGAACCGAAGGCTAAGTTTTTAGCCCGAAATTTTAAAAGCTCCCATTCACCCCCCCTCTGGTCGCCGTTTCCGGTCCAACAATTGGTATCAGAGCGGGTTAAGATCACCAGTTGACCTTAACCGGTTTTGTGATCTGTTGGCGACATGGATAGAGGCAGTAAAATTCCTCTGTTTGATGGGACAGATTTTGCATACTGGAAGGTGCGCATGGAGGCTTACTTGTTAAGCCAAGGAAATGCAATTTGGGAGATTGTGGACTCACAATACTCCATCCCTGATACCCGCACCACTCAAACCGAAAAAGATCAGTATATTGCCAACTCGAAGGCAAGGAACATTCTGTTCATTGGTTTGAGTCGGAGTGAGTTTGATAGGGTGCAGCACCTTAGGACTGCTAGGGAAATTTGGACAACGCTCACTATTTATCATGAGGGCTCTACTCAGATTAAGGCCAGGCGCCAAAGCACCTACAACCAACAGTATCAGCTGTTTGTGCAGGCACCTGGTGAATCTATAGATGCCATGTTTTCTCGTTTTGACGCGATAGTGAGTAACTTGCGATCCAACGGGACGCTTGCTTACAGTGATCACGATAGGGCTATCAAACTTCTCTATGCTCTTGACCGTAGCATATGGGAGGTAAAGATATCCAGCATTGAGGAGTCCACAGGCTATGACACTCTAACCTGTGATGAACTCTTTAGCAAGCTGAAGTCCACAGAGATTGCCAAGGCATCTCTTGCAGTGCACAGAAGCTCTTTGCCACAGTCATTGGCATTGGTTTCTAGCACTAGCCGTGGCACCACTGCAGAACCAAGCACATCAGGCACTTGTGTTCTTGCAGATGGTTTTGCTTTGTCCTCCCTGGTCTCCGTCACAAAGGAGCAGGTGGATACTCTAGCAGATGACGAGCTTGCTCTCATTGCCCGGAGGTTCACCCGCTTTCATCATGAGAGACGGGATCAGCGGAGAAGTGGTTTTAGTGGCTGCTATGAATGTGGCGACACCTCTCACATTAAGGCCAATTGCCCCAAGGTCAAGAAGAGAGATGAGAGTGACCGCCCCAAATTCCACAAAAAGGAGAGGAAGCCCTTTGTGAAGGGCAAGCGCGGCAAGATGGCTAAGAAAGTAGCCAAGGCCGCTTCCAGAGCCTTTGTTGCTGCTCTCAGCGACATCGACACTTCCTCAACTGAGGAGTCGAGCTCTGAGGAGGAGGAGTCCCCAAGGAAGGAGGACAAGAAGGACAAGAAGGGACGTGATTTCACCGGCCTTTGCTTCATGGCCGACAGCGATCACAGCGGCGATGAGCTTGACTCATCTGAGGTAAACCTATCATCTGACCAGCTACTAATTAAATTAGATGAGCTGAATGAAGTAGTGCTAGGTCAGGATAGATTACTTGTTCAAGCCGCTAGAGAAAGAAAAGACCTTAGACTTAGGCTAGAAAATGTTTCTACTGAATATGCCATGCTTAAGTCTAAGTTTGATGATGCTGAATGTGAGTCCTGTTCTGTTGTCATGAGTGAGCTTGCTCAGTTGCGTTCTGTTCATGCTCAAACTCTTTCTGAGCTTGAGACTGCACAGAAGCAGCTTTTGGAGGTGGATTCTAGACCTCATGATGTTATTGATTGCATGAACTGCTCTTTATTACGCGATAGTATTAATTTACGTGATAAGCATGTTCATGATTTGGAGGCTAGATTGGAAAGGGCCGGTAGTTCTAAGGATGTGCAACCTGTTTGTGACACTTGCATCACCCTTAAGGACCAGCTAGGCACTGTTAGAGAGCGGACTGAGAACCTCATGTCAGAAAATGAATACCTTCTTTCTGTGGTGAACAAATGCACTGAGGGAAAGGGTAGGATGGATTTGCTCTTGGCCAAGACCAAGTTGTGTGCTGACAGAGCCGGGGCAGCTCTAGGTTTGGGTTTTGAGAGGATAGCTTCAGACAGTAAGACCAAAACTGTTTTCACCTCTCCCACCACCCTAGAGAAAGAGAGAGCTCTGTTGGACACCCCTCCAGCCAAAAAGCCTACCCATCCACCAAAGAAAACCACTCCTCCTACCAAGAAAAATCCTCCCAAGAAAACCACTCAGAAGAAACCCAAGGAGCCTGTGAGAGTTGCTCCTATGACCCATGAGAGTGCCCCCAGGAGAGTGTTTCACTGTTCTTATTGTCAGAGGGCGGGTCATTTGGTTGGTTTCTGTTTCCGTCGCATCAAGGATGAGCGACGTGCTCAGGCGATGAGCTTTCAGGACATGCATTACCCATCTTTAGGTCTGCATGAGTCTGAGTTTTACTCTCGTCCTGTTTTTGAGGCTCCTCGTGCTTCTCGGAGAGGTTTTGCTCCTCGAGGTGTTCACCATGTTCCATATGGTGGTAGACCTCGGGTTAGCAGATTTGTACCTCGTCAGAGTAGGAGACCTCGACATGTTGTTCTTTCACAGCATGTAGGTAGACCTCGCACTTTGCATCATTCTGATTATTATGTGCGTAGACCGTCTGCTTTTACTGTGCCTACTACTCGTGTCACTCAGTGCTGGATGCCTCGTCATTATTTTACTCACCCCAGCACTGAGCGATCGAGGCGTTCTTATCATGTGTAGGTGACAGGTCGAGGCTTGGAGGGCACGTGGATCATGGACTCCGGTTGTTCGCGCCACATGACCGGAGATGCAAACTGGTTCTCCAGCCTCACAACAACCAAGCAAAGGGAACATATCACCTTCGGAAACAATCGAAGGAGTAGAGTGAAAGGTAAAGGTGTGGTAAGAATTAACGCAAACTTCACTCTCAAAGATGTTGCTTTGGTTGAGAACCTGGGATACAATTTGCTGTCTGTATCTCAGTTGCTTGATGAGGGCTTCGAAGTGCGATTTCATCGCGATACTTCGCAAGTGCTCAATTCTGATGGCGTTGTGGTGTGTAAGATCTTTAGGGTTGGGAGAGTGTTTGGAGCTGATTTTTCAGAGTCATCTGGTTCTTCTCATTGCCTTGTTGCACATTCGACTTCTGAGCTTTGGAAGTGGCATAGGAGACTAGGGCATATGAGCTTTGAGTTGCTCGCTCGTCTGAGCGCCCTAGGTTTGATCCGAGGATTGCCCAAGCTCAAGTTTGAGAAGAATTTAGTTTGCGCTCCATGTCGACATGGAAAAATGATTGCCGCTTCGCATTCGCCAGTCACCACAGTGATGACTGAACAGCCCGGAGAACTTCTCCATATGGACACTGTAGGTCCTTCTCGGGTTAGTTCTTTAGGCGGCAAGTGGTATGTACTCGTTATTGTCGACGATTTCTCTCGCTACTCTTGGGTCTTCTTTCTTGCCAGCAAGGATGAAGTGTTTTCACACTTTCGGAGCTTGGCTTTGAGACTTTTCACTGAACTCCCTGGTGCATTAAAATTCATTCGAAGCGATAATGGCACCGAGTTCAAAAATAGTCTCTTTGTTGACTTTTGCATGGAGCATGGCATAGAACATCAATTCTCTGCTCCGCGGGTTCCTCAACAGAACGGTGTTGTTGAGAGGAAAAACCGCACTTTGGTTGAGATGGCTAGGACGATGCTTGATGAGCATAGGACTCCTAGAAAATTCTGGGCTGAGGCCATGAACACAGCATGTTACATCTCAAACCGAATTTTCTTGCGCTCAATTTTAAACTTGACATCTTATGAGCTGCGTTTTGGGAGACAGCCCAAGGTTACTCATCTTCGAGTTTTTGGCTGTCGCTGCTTTATCCTAAAACGTGGTAACTTGGATAAATTTGAGTCGCGATCTTCTGACGGGATCTTTTTGGGCTATACTACTCATGGTCATTCTTATCGTGTTTATAACTTGGAAACTAACACTGTCATCGAGTCATGTGATGTGACTTTTGATGAATCAACCCCCTCTGTCAGTTCTGCTTTTGAACAGGCAAATGAACACGACATGGAACAGACCTTATTTGAAGACGAAGATCCCGGAGAATTCGAGGATGATCCCCTACTACCCTCGACATCGACCCCCGAAGCTGACCCCGCTTCTACTACTTCGGCACGAGGTCCCGAAGCGACTACCTCAACATCGGTCATCTTGGACCACTCCAACGCACAAGTTGAGGGGGAGACTGCATCCCGCCGCGAGGCTCCACATCATGTCCAAAGAATGCATCCTCCCGAGCAGATCATTGGTGAGCTTGATCAAAGGGTAACACGTTCACACGCTCATTTTACTAATGCTGCTTTTGTTGCTTCTTTCGAGCCTTTAGATGTTAGTCATGCACTTTCTGATTCTAGTTGGATCAATGCCATGCATGAAGAGCTTGAGAATTTTGAAAGAAATCAAGTCTGGACTTTAGTTGATCCTCCACCTAATGTTCATTTCATTGGAACAAAATGGATTTTCAAAAATAAACAAGGGGAGGATGGAACAATTGTTAGAAATAAGGCTAGACTTGTAGCTCAGGGCTTTTCTCAACTAGAAGGGATTGATTTTACTGAAACTTTTGCACCTGTTGCACGCCTTGAGGCCATTAGGATTTTGCTTGCCTTTGCGACATCCCGGGGATTCAAACTCTATCAAATGGATGTCAAAAGTGCTTTTCTTAATGGCTTCATAGGCGAAGATGTTTATGTAAAACAACCCCCTGGTTTTGAAAACCCCAAGTACCCACATAAAGTCCTTAAACTTCATAAGGCTCTTTATGGACTCAAGCAGGCCCCTCGGGCGTGGTATGATAGACTTAAGTCTTTTCTGCTTGAGCGAGGGTATTTGATGGGCTCTGTTGATAAAACTTTGTTTACTCTCAAGCATGGCAAAGATTTCCTCCTAGTGCAGATTTATGTGGATGATATCATCTTTGGTGGCTCTTCTCATGCTTTGGTTGCCGAGTTTGCAGATACCATGAGCAGGGAATTTGAAATGTCGATGATGGGTGAACTCACCTTTTTCCTTGGTTTGCAAATCAAGCAAAGCAAACAAGGTACTTTTGTCCACCAGACAAAGTACACCAAGGACCTGCTCAAGAAGTTTGACATGTCCGATGCGAAGCCCCTCGCCACTCCAATGGCTACATCTGTAGCATTGGACCCTGACGAAGATGGAGAAGCCGTAGATCAGAAGGAGTTCCGGAGCATGATCGGCTCCCTCCTCTACTTGACTGCCACGAGGCCGGACATACACTTCGCAGTGTGTCTGTGCGCTCGTTTTCAGGCTTCGCCACGAGCTTCGCACCGCCAAGCGGTAAAGCGCATCTTAAGGTATCTCAAACACACCCTTGAATTTGGCATATGGTATTCATCGTCTTCATCTTTATGTCTTAGAGGCTATTCTGATGCGGATTTTGCTGGGTGTAGAATTGATAGGAAGAGTACCTCTGGTACTTGTCATTTTCTGGGTACGTCTCTGGTTTGCTGGTCTTCCCGCAAACAGTCTAGTGTTGCACAATCGACGGCTGAGGCCGAATATGTTGCTGCAGCTAGCTGTTGCTCTCAGATTTTGTGGATGGTTTCCACTTTGCGGGATTTCGGGTTAGATTATAAGAGTGTTCCACTTTTCTGTGATAACACTAGTGCTATTTGTATTGCAAACAACCCGGTTCAGCACTCCAGAACCAAACACATTGATGTACGGTATCATTTTCTCAGAGATCACAATGAGAAGGGTGATATTGAACTTCAATATGTTGATACCCAACACCAGCTTGCCGACATTTTTACAAAACCCCTCGATGCTTCTAGATTTGCTTACTTGCGTGGGGAACTTGGCATTTGTCACCCTTACGGCATTTTGTGAGGGGGAGCTGATTTTAATTGTCTTGCATATGCTCATTATGTGTGGAATTGCACTTACATCTTTTGCTATTATATGCCTGCGTTTAATTCAAAGAAATCATGACAGCTCAGCTCTATGAAATATGTCTGGAACATTGATTGTGCATGATGTTTTATTTTTCTACAAATCGAAACCTGCTCACCGCATAATCTTGTATCTAGCTTGTTTAGGCTGGACTGCTTTTAGCTATCTTTTATCTACTTGGCAGCAAGACACTGTTCCTTGGATGCTAAAATTTGCAACTTGAAAAATTGTGTTCTTTATTCATGGATATTCATCAAAATATTTAATTCATCAAAATCAAAATCAAAAATCCATGATTTGTCTGGTTTAAATGAAAAGATCCAGGAGGGTTTGTTTGTCGCACTACTCTATTCTAGACTGCTTACCATTGCACTTTGGTCTGAACTGGAATGGTGTAGTGTTTGCCAAAATCACCGCCTTAAGCTTCAGATGGCTTTCTTGCCTAGGCTTGGCCTGATTGGAAAGTATAATGAGAAACCAAGGGTGGTTTCGGTGTATGTGATGAGTGATTGACTGGATTTTACCCTCTGTTCGAAGGGTACCTCCGAAGGGGCTTCGGAGGTGGTACCTCCGAAGGGGGTTCGGAGGTGTTGTCACCGGAGTATGTTCGGTGTTTGCTTGCTGCAGCTGTGCAGCGGAGTGTGCTTGTCGGAGGGGTCCGGCAGTACACGATGACTGGGTTCGTACCGATGGCTTCGGTACTTTGGGCGGTACACCGGAGTGTGTGCCGGAGGTTGCTAACCCGGAGAGGTCTCCGGAGTACTGGATACACTTGTCTGTTTGTCTGTGGTGCGCAGGGACTTCGAAGGCGACGGACAGGGTTCGAGCCAGGTGAACTTGGGTCAAGCAGGTGGTTTGATGCCAAGGGAGCGGGGAGCTCCGTCACGGTGGCTGCGAAGGTGGTCCGGGTCGGTCCTCGGGTCGAGGCGTGCCAGGTGAAGGCAGAGAGTGCGGAGCGTGGCTCCGGCTGAAGGTACTCCGAGACAAGTCCTCGGAGGTGAGGCACTTCGAAGGTACTCCGAATGGAGTGACTTCGGAGTTGGTGGAACAAGTCCTCTGCGGAGGCAAGGTGTTCGAAGTGTGCTCCGGAGGGAGACACTCGAAGGTGGCCCGACGAAGGTCTCAGAAGTCGAGGCGCATCGAAGGCATGGTCCGGGTGAGGCTCGTCGAGGAGTGTGCTCGGAGTGAGACACTGCGACGAAGTGCTCATGGAATGCTTCATGCGGAGGCCTTGGACGAAGGAGGGACTTCGAAGGGTGGTACTCCGAAGGTAGGGCTTCGGAGTGTGAAGGACTTCGGAGCGAGGCTAGCTCCGGAGTGAGGTTGACTTGAGGTGCTTCGGCCATGCATGGCTTCGGTACACGGACGGACGGTGTTCGAGCTCGGAGTAGCTGCGAAGCCGTGGTGATCCACTCCGGAGGTGGTGGTGCGAAGGCCCAAGGGCTTTGACGGCTTCGGCTCAAAACCGTCACTGTATCGAAGGACTTCTTCGGCGGAGCGAAGGCCAACAGGCTGCAGGCTTCTCGCCGAAGCTTCCGCACCCCTCGCGTGCGAAGGGAGGTTCTAGAAGTCAACTCTGTAAAGGCTGACACTGTCTGTTCTGAAAAAGGCTGACACTGTCCCCTCTGCAGCTGACAGAGAAGCCTCCAAAATAAAGGTGGACTACCTTTTGTACCCCTTAGTTCTGTAGAGACAAATCTGTTGTAAACCCTAGGGGTAAAGTAGTCACTTCCTTAGGATGAAGCCGTGGGCTATAAATATGGGGGCTCGGTAGGTAACATTTAACACTTTGAGCATTTACTGTTGAGCTCCTGTAGCCACACTTCGATTGAATACATCCTGAGTTCATTTTCAGTGTTCCTTGTTCAAGCGGCGAAGCCCTGTTTGTCTTGTGCTTTTTGCTTGAGCTCGATCTACATACTTCGCTAGTTTAGTGCACCGAAGCCTGTTGAGGCGAAGGTTGTTTTTCGTGCGAGGTGTGTTTTGTCAGTGTGCTGTCGCTCTGTGTAACACGAGGCAAGACCTCGCTGCTTACTAGCGAAGCCCTGATCTTTTCCCGTAGTGCTTCTTGTGTCGAAGCCCTTAGCGTGTTCCGTTTTGTGTGCGTGTAGACCTTCGGGTACGAAGCCCAGCACCCGTTGCTGTCGCCAAGTACTTGGTCGAAGTCCTCAGAGGGCTGTCCACTCTTGCGAAGGGTGAAGTGCGAAGCCTGCTCAAAGCACCTCGTGTGCGGAGCCTGCACTGACTTAGCAGAGTAGATTTTCGAGGGTTGTTAGTGGAGCGAAGTCTTCTTGGCTTCGAACTTTTGCTCCTCCGAAGCCTGTGTTCGAAGGTGTCGAAGTACCTCCGAACCAGACCTTCGAAGGTTGTGTTCGAAGCCTGTTCCGGAGAAGACTGAACAGAACCGAAGGCTAAGTTTTTAGCCCGAATTTTAAAAGCTCCCATTCACCCCCCCTCTGGTCGCCGTTTCCGGTCCAACAATTGGTATCAGAGCAGGTTAAGATCACCAGTTGACCTTAACCGGTTTTGTGATCTGTTGGCGACATGGATAGAGGCAGTAAAATTCCTCTGTTCGATGGGACAGATTTTGCATACTGGAAGGTGCGCATGGAGGCTTATTTGTTAAGCCAAGGAAATGCAATTTGGGAGATTGTGGACTCACAATACTCCATCCCTGATACCCGCACCACTCAAACCGAAAAGGATCAGTACATTGCCAACTCGAAGGCAAGGAACATATTGTTCATTGGTTTGAGTCGGAGTGAGTTCGATAGGGTGCAGCACCTTAGGACTGCTAGGGAAATTTGGACAACGCTCACTATTTATCATGAGGGCTCTACTCAGATTAAGGCCAGGCGCCAAAGCACCTACAACCAACAGTATCAGCTGTTTGTGCAGGCACCTGGTGAATCTATAGATGCCATGTTTTCGCGCTTTGATGCTATAGTGAGTAACTTGCGATCCAACGGGACGCTTGCTTATAGTGATCACGATAGGGCTATCAAACTTCTCTATGCTCTTGACCGTAGCATATGGGAGGTGAAGATATCCAGCATTGAGGAGTCCACAGGCTATGACACTCTAACCTGTGATGAACTCTTTAGCAAGCTGAAGTCCACAGAGATTGCCAAGGCATCTCTTGCAGTGCACAGAAGCTCTTTGCCACAGCCATTGGCATTGGTTTCTAGCACTAGCCGTGGCACCACTGCAGAACCAAGCACATCAGGCACTTGTGTTCTTGCAGATGGTTTTGCTTTGTCCTCCCTGGTCTCCGTCACAAAGGAGCAGGTGGATACTCTAGCTGATGATGAGCTTGCTCTCATTGCCCGGAGGTTCACCCGCTTTCATCATGAGAGACGGGATCAGCGGAGAAGTGGTTTTAGTGGCTGCTATGAATGTGGCGACACCTCTCACATCAAGGCCAATTGCCCCAAGGTCAAAAAGAGAGATGAGAGTGACCGCCCTAAATACCACAAGAAGGAGAGGAAACCCTTTGTGAAGGGCAAGCGCGGCAAGATGGCTAAGAAAGTAGCCAAGGCCGCTTCCAGAGCTTTTGTTGCTGCTCTCAGCGACATCGACACATCCTCAACTGAGGAGTCGAGCTCTGAGGAGGAGGAGTCCCCAAGGAAGGAGGACAAGAAGGACAAGAAGGGACGTGACTTCACCGGCCTTTGCTTCATGGCCGACAGCGATCACAGCGGCGATGAGCTTGACTCATCTGAGGTAAACCTATCATCTGACCAGCTTCTAATCAAATTAGATGAGCTGAATGAAGTTGTGCTAGGTCAGGATAGATTGCTTGTGCAAGCCGCTAGAGAAAGAAAAGACCTTAGACTTAGGCTAGAATCTGTATCTACTGAATATGCCATGCTTAAGTCTAAATATGATGATGCTGATTGTGAATCATGTTCTGTTGTCATGGGTGAGCTTGCTCAGTTGCGTTCTGTTCATGCTCAAACTCTTTCTGAGCTTGAGACTGCACAGAAGCAGCTTTTGGAGGTAGATTCTAGACCTCATGATATTATTGATTGCATGAACTGTTCTTTATTGCGCGATAGCATTAATTTACGTGATAAGCATGTTCATGATCTAGAGGCTAGATTGGAGAGGGCCGGTAGTTCTAAGGATGTGCAACCTGTTTGTGACACTTGCATTACCCTTAAGGACCAGCTAGGCACTGTTAGAGAGCGGGCTGAAAACCTCATGTCCGAAAATGAATACCTTCTTTCTGTGGTGAATAAATGCACTGAAGGGAAGGGTAGGATGGATTTGCTCTTGGCCAAGACCAAGTTGTGTGCTGACAGAGCCGGGGTAGCTCTAGGTTTGGGTTTTGAGAGGATAGCTTCAGACAGTAAATCCAAAACTGTTTTCACCTCTCCTACCACCCTAGAGAAAGAGAGAGCTCTGTTGGACACCCCTCCAGCCAAAAAGCCTACCCATCCACCAAAGAAAACCACACCTCCTACCAAGAAAAATCCTCCCAAGAAAGCCACTCAGAAGAAACCCAAGGAGCCTGTGAGAGTTGCTCCTATGACCCATGAGAGTGCCCCCAGGAGAGTGTTTCACTGTTCTTATTGTCAGCGGGCGGGTCATTTGATTGGTTTCTGTTTCCGTCGCATCAAGGATGAGCGACGTGCACAGGCGATGAGCTATCAGGACATGCGTTACCCATCTTTAGGTATGCATGAGTCTGAGTACTACTCTCGTCCTGTTTTTGAGGCTCCTCGTGCTTCTCGGAGAGGTTTTGCTCCTCGAGGTGTTCACCATGTTCCATATGGTGGTAGACCTCGGGTTAGCAGATTTGTACCTCGTCAGAGTAGGAGACCTCGACATGTTGTTCTTTCACAGCATGTAGGTAGACCTCGCACTTTGCATCATTCTGATTATTATGTGCGTAGACCGTCTACTTTTACTGTGCCTACTACTCGTGTCACTCAGTGCTGGATGCCTCGTCATTATTTTACTCACCCCAGCACTGAGCGATCGAGGCGTTCTTATCATGTGTAGGCGACAGGTCGAGGCTTGGAGGGCACGTGGATCATGGACTCCGGTTGTTCGCGCCACATGACCGGAGATGCAAATTGGTTCTCCAGCCTCACCACAACCAAGCAAAGGGAACATATCACCTTCGGAAACAATCGAAGGAGTAGAGTGAAAGGTAAAGGTGTGGTAAGAATTAATTCAAACTTCACTCTCAAAGATGTTGCTTTGGTTGAAAACCTGGGATACAATTTGCTGTCTGTATCTCAGTTGCTTGATGAGGGCTTCGAAGTGCGATTTCATCGCGATACTTCGCAAGTGCTCAATTCTGATGGCGTTGTTGTGTGTAAGATCTTTAGGGTTGGGAGAGTTTTTGGAGCTGATTTTTCAGAGTCGTCTGGTTCTTCTCATTGCCTTGTTGCACATTCGACTTCTGAGCTTTGGAAGTGGCATAGGAGACTAGGGCATATGAGCTTTGAATTGCTCGCTCGTCTGAGCGCCCTAGGTTTGATCCGAGGATTGCCCAAGCTCAAGTTTGAGAAGAATTTAGTTTGCGCTCCATGTCGACATGGAAAAATGATTGCCGCTTCGCATTCGCCAGTCACCACAGTGATGACTGAACAGCCCGGAGAACTTCTCCATATGGACACTGTAGGTCCTTCTCGGGTTAGTTCTTTAGGCGGCAAGTGGTATGTACTTGTTATTGTCGACGATTTCTCTCGCTACTCTTGGGTCTTCTTTCTTGCCAGCAAGGATGAAGTGTTTTCACACTTTCGGAGCTTGGCTTTGAGACTTTTCACTGAACTCCCTGGTGCATTAAAATTCATTCGAAGCGATAATGGCACCGAGTTCAAAAATAGTCTCTTTGTTGACTTTTGCATGGAGCATGGCATAGAACATCAATTCTCTGCTCCGCGGGTTCCTCAACAGAACGGTGTTGTTGAGAGGAAAAACCGCACTTTGGTTGAGATGGCTAGGACGATGCTTGATGAGCATAGGACTCCTAGAAAATTCTGGGCTGAGGCCATGAACACTGCTTGCTACATCTCAAACCGAATCTTCTTGCGCTCAATTTTAAATTTGACATCTTATGAGCTGCGTTTTGGGAGACAGCCCAAGGTTACTCATTTCGAGTTTTTGGCTGTCGCTGCTTTATCCTAAAACGTGGTAACTTGGATAAATTTGAGTCGCGATCTTCTGACGGGATCTTTTTGGGTTATACTACTCATGGTCATTCTTATCGTGTTTATAACTTGGAAACTAACACTGTCATCGAGTCATGTGATGTGACTTTTGATGAATCAACCCCCTCTGTTAGTTCTGCTTTTGAACAGGCGAATGAACACGACATGGAACAGACCTTGTTCGAAGAAGAAGATCCCGGAGAATTCGAGGATGATCCCCTACTACCCTCGACATCAACCCCCGAAGCTGACCCCGCTTCAACTACTTCGGCACGAGGTCCCGAAGTGTCTACCTCAACATCGGTCATCTTGGACCACTCGAACGCACAAGTTGAGGGGGAGACTGCATCCCGCCGCGAGGCTCCACATCATGTTCAAAGGATGCACCCTCCCGAGCAGATCATTGGTGAGCTTGATCAAAGGGTAACACGTTCTCACGCTCATTTCACCTAATGCTGCTTTTGTTGCTTCTTTCGAGCCCTTAGATGTTAGTCATGCACTTTCTGATTCTAGTTGGATCAATGCCATGCATGAAGAGCTTGAGAATTTTGAAAGAAACCAAGTCTGGACTTTAGTTGATCCTCCACCAAATGTTCATTTCATTGGAACAAAATGGATTTTTAAAAATAAACAAGGGGAGGATGGGACAATTGTTAGAAATAAGGCTAGACTTGTAGCTCAGGGCTTTTCTCAACTAGAAGGGATTGATTTTACTGAAACTTTTGCACCTGTTGCTCGCCTTGAGGCCATTAGGATTTTGCTTGCCTTTGCGACATCCCGGGGTTTCAAACTCTATCAAATGGATGTCAAAAGTGCTTTTCTTAATGGCTTCATAGGTGAAGATGTTTATGTAAAACAACCCCCTGGTTTTGAAAACCCCAAGTACCCACATAAAGTCCTTAAACTTCATAAGGCTCTTTATGGACTCAAGCAGGCCCCTCGGGCGTGGTATGATAGACTTAAGTCTTTTCTGCTTGAGCGAGGGTATTTGATGGGCTCTGTTGATAAAACTTTGTTTACTCTCAAGCATGGCAAAGATTTCCTCCTAGTTCAGATTTATGTGGATGATATCATCTTTGGTGGCTCTTCTCATGCTTTGGTTGCCGAGTTTGCAGATACCATGAGCAGGGAATTTGAAATGTCGATGATGGGTGAACTCACCTTTTTCCTTGGTTTGCAAATCAAGCAAAGCAAACAAGGTACTTTTGTCCACCAGACAAAGTACACCAAGGACCTGCTCAAGAAGTTCGACATGTCCGATGCGAAGCCCCTCGCCACTCCAATGGCTACATCTGTAGCATTGGACCCTGACGAAGATGGAGAAGCCGTAGATCAGAAGGAGTTCCGGAGCATGATCGACTCCCTCCTCTACTTGACTGCCACGAGGCCGGACATACACTTCGCAGTATGTCTGTGCGCTCGTTTTCAGGCTTCACCACGAGCTTCGCACCGCCAAGCGGTAAAGCGCATCCTAAGGTATCTCAAACACACCCTTGAATTTGGCATATGGTATTCATCATCTTCATCTTTATGTCTTAAAGGTTATTCTGATGCGGATTTTGCTGGGTGTAGAATTGATAGGAAGAGTACCTCTGGTACTTGTCATTTTCTGGGTACTTCTCTGGTTTGCTGGTCTTCCCGCAAACAGTCTAGTGTTGCACAATCGACGGCTGAGGCCGAATATGTTGCTGCAGCTAGCTGTTGCTCTCAGATTTTGTGGATGGTTTCCACTTTGCGGGATTTCGGGTTAGATTATAAGAGTGTTCCACTTTTCTGTGATAACACTAGTGCTATTTGTATTGCAAACAACCCGGTTCAGCACTCCAGAACCAAACACATTGATGTACGGTATCATTTTCTCAGAGATCACAATGAGAAGGGTGATATTGAACTTCAATATGTTGATACCCAACACCAGCTTGCCGATATTTTTACAAAACCCCTCGATGCTTCTCGATTTGCTTACTTGCGTGGGGAACTTGGTATTTGTCATCCCTACGGCATTTTGTGAGGGGGAGCTGCTTTTAATTGTCTTGCATATGCTCATTATGTGTGGAATTGCACTTACATCTTTTGCTATTATATGCCTGCTTTTAATTCAAAGAAATCATGACAGCTCAGCTCTATGAAATATGTCTGGAACATTGATTGTGCATGATGTTTTATTTTCTAAAAATCAAAACTTGCTCACCGAATAATCTTGTATCTAGCTTGTTTAGGGTGGACTGCTTTTAGCTATCTTTTATCTACTTGACAGCAAGACACTGTTCCTTGGATGCTAAAATATGCAACTTGAAAAATGTGTTCTTTATTCATGGATCCTCATCAAAATATTTCATTCATCAAATCAAAATCAAAAATCCATGATTTGTCTGGTTTAAATGAAAAGATCCAGGAGGGTTTGTTTGTCGCACTACTCTATTCTAGACTGCTTACCATTGCACTTTGGTCTGAACTGGGATAGTGTAGTGTATGCCAAAATCACCGCCTTAAGCTTCAGATGGCTTTCATGCCTAGGCTTGGCTTGATTGGAAAGTATAAGGTGGATAAACAAATAACCCCTGGCATTAAGAAAAGAACAACAAATTTAATGGCTCATCAAGTTTGCTTTCAAAGCTCCTTTTGAACAAGACTTGTCTGTCTAGAGTAGAACTTGTTAGCTTTGCGCAGTCCTTGCCCTCACATGTCTAGCTGCTTTGATTCAGTGGTGATGCTTTTACTTCAAAATGACAAAATCACATGCCATCATCTTGATTCACAGATTGTTAAATTGAGCTGAGCCCATGATCATTTGTGTTAATTTTGGCATATTTTTGCATTATATGTCTTTGCAATTCCATTCATTTCGCAGCTTTGCATCTTTTGAATGCTCCTTGATGCTTGCATTGCCAAAGGGGGAGAGATTTTGCTATGTTCTCTGCTGCAAGAAGGCATTATTTCTAAAGGGGGAGAGATTTTTGACATAAAGGGGGAGAAAAATTTGCTCATCTCAGGGGGAGTTTTTATTCAAGGGGAGATTTGCCGAAGGGGCTTTTACTCTTTTACAAAGGGGGAGAAAATTTCTTTTATCAAGTGACATGCTTTGGCTCTTTTCTGAGTTTTTATGGTCACTTGTGTGCTGAAATTTTTAAAAATTTTCTTGAATTTGGATTTGGTTGTCAATGCACTCATCAAGGGGGAGATTGAGAAACCAAGGGTGGTTTCGGTGTATGTGATGAGTGATTGACTGGATTTTACCCTCTGTTCGAAGGGTACCTCCGAAGGGGCTTCGGAGGTGGTACCTCCGAAGGGGGTTCGGAGGTGTTGTCACCGGAGTATGTTCGGTGTTTGCTTGCTGCAGCTGTGCAGCGGAGTGTGCTTGTCGGAGGGGTCCGGCAGTACACGATGACTGGGTTCGTACCGATGGCTTCGGTACTTTGGGCGGTACACCGGAGTGTGTGCCGGAGGTTGCTAACCCGGAGAGGTCTCCGGAGTACTGGATACACTTGTCTGTTTGTCTGTGGTGCGCAGGGACTTCGGAGGCGACGGACAGGGTTCGAGCCAGGTGAACTTGGGTCAAGCAGGTGGTTTGATGCCAAGGGAGCGGGGAGCTCCGTCACGGTGGCTGCGAAGGTGGTCCGGGTCGGTCCTCGGGTCGAGGCGTGCCAGGTGAAGGCAGAGAGTGCGGAGCGTGGCTCCGGCTGAAGGTACTCCGAGACAAGTCCTCGGAGGTGAGGCACTTCGAAGGTACTCCGAATGGAGTGACTTCGGAGTTGGTGGAACAAGTCCTCTGCGGAGGCAAGGTGTTCGAAGTGTGCTCCGGAGGGAGACACTCGAAGGTGGCCCGACGAAGGTCTCAGAAGTCGAGGCGCATCGAAGGCATGGTCCGGGTGAGGCTCGTCGAGGAGTGTGCTCGGAGTGAGACACTGCGACGAAGTGCTCATGGAATGCTTCATGCGGAGGCCTTGGACGAAGGAGGGACTTCGAAGGGTGGTACTCCGAAGGTAGGGCTTCGGAGTGTGAAGGACTTCGGAGCGAGGCTAGCTCCGGAGTGAGGTTGACTTGAGGTGCTTCGGCCATGCATGGCTTCGGTACACGGACGGACGGTGTTCGAGCTCGGAGTAGCTGCGAAGCCGTGGTGATCCACTCCGGAGGTGGTGGTGCGAAGGCCCAAGGGCTTTGACGGCTTCGGCTCAAAACCGTCACTGTATCGAAGGACTTCTTCGGCGGAGCGAAGGCCAACAGGCTGCAGGCTTCTCGCCGAAGCTTCCGCACCCCTCGCGTGCGAAGGGAGGTTCCAGAAGTCAACTCTGTAAAGGCTGACACTGTCTGTTCTGAAAAAGGCTGACACTGTCCCCTCTGCAGCTGACAGAGAAGCCTCCAAAATAAAGGTGGACTACCTTTTGTACCCCTTAGTTCTGTAGAGACAAATCTGTTGTAAACCCTAGGGGTAAAGTAGTCACTTCCTTAGGATGAAGCCGTGGGCTATAAATATGGGGGCTCGGTAGGTAACATTTAACACTTTGAGCATTTACTGTTGAGCTCCTGTAGCCACACTTCGATTGAATACATCCTGAGTTCATTTTCAGTGTTCCTTGTTCAAGCGGCGAAGCCCTGTTTGTCTTGTGCTTTTTGCTTGAGCTCGATCTACATACTTCGCTAGTTTAGTGCACCGAAGCCTGTTGAGGCGAAGGTTGTTTTTCGTGCGAGGTGTGTTTTGTCAGTGTGCTGTCGCTCTGTGTAACACGAGGCAAGACCTCGCTGCTTACTAGCGAAGCCCTGATCTTTTCCCGTAGTGCTTCTTGTGTCGAAGCCCTTAGCGTGTTCCGTTTTGTGTGCGTGTAGACCTTCGGGTACGAAGCCCAGCACCCGTTGCTGTCGCCAAGTACTTGGTCGAAGTCCTCAGAGGGCTGTCCACTCTTGCGAAGGGTGAAGTGCGAAGCCTGCTCAAAGCACCTCGTGTGCGGAGCCTGCACTGACTTAGCAGAGTAGATTTTCGAGGGTTGTTAGTGGAGCGAAGTCTTCTTGGCTTCGAACTTTTGCTCCTCCGAAGCCTGTGTTCGAAGGTGTCGAAGTACCTCCGAACCAGACCTTCGAAGGTTGTGTTCGAAGCCTGTTCCGCAGAAGACTGAACAGAACCGAAGGCTAAGTTTTTAGCCCGAATTTTTAAAAGCTCCCATTCACCCCCCCTCTGGTCGCCGTTTCCGGTCCAACATATAAGGTGGACAAACAAATAACCCCTGGCATTAAGAAAAGAACAACAAAATTAATTAATCATCAAGTTTGCTTTCACAGCTCCTTTTGAACAAGACTTGTCTGTCTAGGGTAGAACTTGTTAGCTTTGCGCAGTCCTTGCCTTCACATGTCTAGCTGCTTTGATTAAGTGGTGATGCTTTTACTTCAAAATGACAAAATCACATGCCATCATCTTGTTTCACAGATTGTTAAATTGAGCTGAGCACATGATCATTCGTTTTAATGTTGGCATATGTTTGCATTATATGTCCTTGCAATTCTATTCATTTCGAAGCTTTGCATCTTTTGATTGCTCCTTGATGCTTGCATTGCCAAAGGGGGAGAGACTTGCTATGTTCTCTGCCGCAAGAAGGCATACTTTCTAAAGGGGGAGAGATTTTTGACATAAAGGGGGAGAAAAATTTACTTAACTCAGGGGGAGTTTTTATCAAGGGGAGATTTGCCAAAGGGCTTTTACTCTTTTACAAAGGGGGAGAAAATATTCTTTTAATCAAGTGACATGCTTTGGCTCTTTTCTGAGTTTTTAATGGTCACTTGTGTGCTGAAATTTTTACATTTTCTTGAACTTCAATTTGGTTGTCAATGCACTCATCAAGGGGGAGATTGAGAAACCAAGGGTGGTTTCGGTGTATGTGATGAGTGATTGACAGGCTTTTACCCTCTGTTCGAAGGGTACCTCCGGAGGGGCTTCGGAGGTGGTACCTCCGAAGGGTGTTCGGAGGTGTGTCACCGGAGTGTGTTCGGTGTTTGCTTGCTGCAGCTGTGCAGCGGAGTGTACCTGTCGGAGGGGTCCGACAGTACACGATGACAGGGTTCGTACCGATGGCTTCGGTACTTTGGGCGGCACACCGGAGTGTGTGCCGGAGGTTGCTAACCCGGAGAGGTCTCCGGAGTACTGGATACACTCGTCTGTTTGTCTGTGGTGCGCAGGGACTTCGGAGGCGACGGACAGGGTTCGAGCCAGGTGAACTTGGGTCAAGCGGGTGGTTTGATGCCAAGGGAGCGGGGAGCTCCGTCACGGTGGCTGCGAAGGTGGTCCGGGTCGGTCCTCGGGTCGAGACGCGCCAGGTGAAGGCAGAGAGTGCGGAGCGTGGCTCCGGCTGAAGGTACTCCGAGACAAAGTCCTCGGAGGTGAGGCACTTCGAAGGTACTCCGGATGGAGTGATTTCGAAGTTGGTGGACCAAGTCCTCTGCGGAGGCAAGGTGTTCGAAGTGTGCTCCGGAGGGAGACACTCGAAGGTGGCCCAACGAAGGTCTCAGAAGTCGGGGCGCATCGAAGGCATGGTCCGGGTGAGGCTCGTCGAGGAGTGTGCTCGGAGTGAGACACTGCGACGAAGTGCTCATGGAATGCTTCATGCGGAGGCCTTGGACGAAGGAGGGACTTCGAAGGGTGGTACTCCGAAGGAAGGGCTTCGGAGTGTGAAGGACTTCGGAGCGAGGCTAGCTCCGGAGTGAGGTTGACTTGAGGTGCTTCGGCCATGCATGGCTTCGGTACACGGACGGACGGTGTTCGAGCTCGGAGTAGCTGCGAAGCCGTGGTGATCCACTCCGGAGGTGGTGGTGCGAAGGCCCAAGGGCTTTGACGGCTTCGGCTCAAAACCGTCACTGTATCGAAGGACTTCTTCGGCGGAGCGAAGGCCAACAGGCTGCAGGCTTCTCGCCGAAGCTTCCGCACCCCTCGCGTGCGAAGGGAGGTTCCAGAAGTCAACTCTGTAAAGGCTGACACTGTCTGTTCTGAAAAAGACTGACACTGTCCCCTCTGCAGCTGACAGAGAAGCCTCCAAAATAAAGGTGGACTACCTTTTGTACCCCTTAGTTCTGTAGAGACAAATCTGTTGTAAACCCTAGGGGTAAAGTAGTCACTTCCTTAGGATGAAGCCGTGGGCTATAAATATGGGGGCTCGGTAGGTAACATTTAACACTTTGAGCATTTACTGTTGAGCTCCTGTAGCCACACTTCGATTGAATACATCCTGAGTTCATTTTCAGTGTTCCTTGTTCAAGCGGCGAAGCCCTGTTTGTCTTGTGCTTTTTGCTTGAGCTCGATCTACATACTTCGCTAGTTTAGTGCACCGAAGCCTGTTGAGGCGAAGGTTGTTTTTCGTGCGAGGTGTGTTTTGTCAGTGTGCTGTCGCTCTGTGTAACCCGAGGCAAGACCTCGCTGATTACTAGCGAAGCCCTGGTTGTTTCCCGTTTTGCTTCTTGTGTCGAAGCCCTTAGCGAAGTCCGTTGTGTGTGCGTGTAGACCTTCGTGTACGAAGCCCAGCACTAGTTGCTGCCGCCAAGTACTTGGTCGTAGTCCACAGAGGGCTGTCCACTCCTGCGAAGGGTGAAGTGCGAAGTCTGCTCAAAGCACCCTGTGTGCGGAGCCTGCACTGACTTAGCAGAGTAGATTTTCGAGGGTTGTAAGTGGAGCGAAGTCTTCTTGGCTTCGAACTTTTGCCACTCCGAAGCCTGTGTTCGAAGGTGTCGAAGTACCTCCGAACCAGACCTTCGAAGGTTGTGTTCGAAGCCTGTTCCGCAGAAGACTGAACAGAACCGAAGGCTAAGTTTTTAGCCTGAAATTTTAAAAGCTCCCATTCACCCCCCCTCTGGTCGCCGTTTCCGGTCCAACAAGAACCTTTAGAGTAAACAGAAAACAGATTTCAGAAAAACAATTCACCTCAAGCAGAATTTAGATCAGATTCACTTCAGTTCAGAAAACTGATTCAAATTGATTCAAACAGATTTAGAAGAAACTACAACTTCTGAAACTTTTAAATGATGAACAGTGTTTTCAGTGAAGATATAAACTGAAACTGTTTACTATAAGACAAGAAACAAATCTCAACTGAATCAAACTTTTCTTTGAAATTCAGCAAAATAGATAAAGCAATCTGATTCCCCTTTTTTCTGAAAACTAAATGAGAAACAGAAAATAACCTAGAAACTGTGTTTGAAACTCAAGTAATCAATCAGCAATTCACTACAGAATCACAATGAATGCCAGCCAACATAATAGGAAGATGAATTGCAGTTTCTTGTGAATACTTTAGCAACACAGCTTAAGCAAAGCTTCATACCAGTATTCACCGTAAGATGTAAACAAATACTTCATCCACTTGACAATTTCAGAGTAAACTTTCAGATCAGATGAAATAACACAGCCAAGATGTTGATGAACAGTTGAAGCAATGTTTTATCAAACATGTAGCAGGCTACACAGATCTGAAACTTTTTAGTCAAAGTTCTTTTCTAGAACTGAGATGCCTCTTTTGATCAGCAAAAGAATTAAGAAGATATTGCAGAAATCACTTGCAACTTTCAAAAATGGAACATTCAAATCATCCACAACAAAAGTTGTATAAACTTCAACATCAAGTTCTGCAGTCAAATCACCAGAAAATGGTTCACAAAATCGAATCCAGAGTAAATAAATTCCTACGCTGGGTGACAGGATTCTGGCGCTGCACTGTTCTTGTCCCAGATCTTGAACAGTAAATAATTCTTGATGTATATGGAAAGCAAAATCAAGCAGCAAATTGATGAAGTATATATTTGGTTCAGCCAAAAAGAACAGCCACCTACCCATGGATATGGTCCTCTATTTATAGGCCAGCCATGAGGGGGTAATTTCTGAAAAGAACCCTCTAGAACCTCAATTTTACATCAAGGTACTATTCCTTGTAATATATTTTCAGAACTCAAGAAATCCTGAAAAATATATTAAAGGAGTACATTTACTCTAGACTCTTAACTTTTTATTACACAATGACACAAAATAAAAAGAACTCCTAACAATTGAAATTAACAAATTTAGATCTGTGACGGTTTTCAGTAAAAACCGACAAAGCCTCTCAACCCTTCAAATCATGACACTGCTTTGCGACTCTGAGCGCTAGCAAGCCACTTCCGCAACCAACCGTGCGTCCAAGTCTTGCTCGCTCTCTTCGTGCACTCTTGAGGTCTTCTCCAACTTCGCCCGGCCTCCCTGATCCTCCGGCATCGAGCTCCCCGCTTCACCCTTGATCACTTGTCGTCGACAGTTGGTCACCATCTCCACCATGCACATCTAAGACAAGCCAAAACAAGAACGAGACACACCACTGAAACCTCGGCTACCAATTCTCAAATTTCCATCGAACCCCTCGATGCACACAACCCTTCACTAACACATTCACTCGATCGCACATCCTTGTCAATCGCTCATCATCCAGACAGAAACCACCCTTGGTTTCACAATCAGTCCTACACGCCTAGCACTGCACGCTGCCCGGTCCGCTCCGCCGCTGCACAAGTGATGCCTAGGAATAAAACCGGCTGTTGAGGGAAAATACTTCATCTTCAGGGTTATCGCTATAACAAGACAAAGGCAGGTGATTGAATCAAAGGTTTCCAGCATCTAACTCCGGAGTACGTTGGATCAAGTTCGAAGTATGGAGGCGAACTCTAGTTCGGAGTATATCTTCGAACTTGATCTCTTCCGAGAGCTTTCCTGCCAGCTAGGATGGAAGACTTGTCTTCTTTCTCATTAGATTAGTCTTTTACCATTTTAGCCCTATTAAGGGTACCGAATAGTTTCCACTATGTCAGTTGTAACAGAGGGGTGAAAGGGTCTTTTCCTTAATGTTTGGGCCTATAAATACCCCCCGTTTTACCCTGTAATGAGGAGAAAAATATCAAGTTATTCAATACACATCTTTGAACTGTTTTGAGCTATTATCCACTTTGGAGGCTTGAAATAGTTTACCTCACAAACACTTCGTTTGTTAGTTTCTAATCTCTAGAAACCTGTTAGCGTAATCTTTTACGCCAACAATTGGCGCCGTCCATGGGGAACCTAGTCCAAAAAACTTCGTTCTCTACCAAGTTCTCAAACCATGCCTCCCTAGCGGAGTTTAGGTGGTAGTCCTTCTCGGAGGTCCCCTCGGACCTCCGGAGCAAGATCTTCAAACACAGTTGAGATCGGAGGACCTTCGACTTTTCCTCCACCTCAAACCCCGGAAGGGATCCCCCTTCCTCGAGCAACCGGAGTTCCTCCCCCAACTCCATCCATACTCCGGCCAACCGGAGTTCCTCTTCCACCTCAAGTTCCACTTCAAACTGATGCATACGGTCTTGGCGATATGGCTGCTCAAATGGCCAGTCTCCAGGCTGAAGTAGCAAGGTGGCGGCAAGAAGCCGCGGATAGGCTTCGTTCTCAGGCCACCCCAATCATCCCCGAAGTGCCCGAAGATGACGAACTTCCTTATCCCGAAGCCCCGAAGAATGCTTCATTCGACACCGAATCTCCGCTGCATCCTGAGTTGCAGAAAGTGCGCTTCGACCCTAAGTTCAAAACTTCGAAGCTTTGTAAATATTCTGGAGATGAAGATCCTGGGGAGTTCTCCCGTTCTTATGCATTGGCAATTGAGGCCAGCAGGGGAGTGCGAGACACCATGGCCAAATGTTTTCCCCTAGCTCTTGAAGGAGTGGCACTGCGGTGGTTCTGGTCTTTGAAGCCAGGGTCAATCAGAACCTGGGAGCAATTGAGGAAGAAGTTCATAAGCAATTTTCAGGGTACCTTCGTACCACCAATGTCAACAGGAAGTCTTTTCCAGGTGAAGCAGCTCCCCGGAGAGACTTTAAGACAATATTTCAAGCGCTTCGCTCATACGAAGTCGCAAATTTGAGGGTTAACTACATCTTCTGTAGTTGATGCAGCTCGAGAGGGAGTTACCCATGCGGGCCTCCTTGATAAACTTCACAGGAAGCAGATATCCTCTGTTGCTCAGTTGATGTCTTATTTCGAAGAGTATGCAAGGTCAGAAGAGGGGTGGCTTCGGAGAACTGCCGCAACTCCGTCAATCTTGCAAGAAGTCAAGTTGGAAGTAAAGACTTCAACACAGCCACAGGGGCCTAGCTTCGAAGCTCAGCACGACAGGCGTCGGGGGCAAAAGCATCCTCGTTCAGAAGTCTTGAACATTGCACCCCCGCAGAAATTTTCCCCAAGGACTTCGCAGCCTTCAGGAAGCAAGACCAGTGGCTGGAGGCCGCTAGGGAAACCGGCTGGCAAAGCCCAGGCTTTTTTCTGCTGTGTCCATGGTGAGAATCGAAGTCACGCAACTGATGCGTGTAAGTCTATACTCTCTTTAAGAGGCGAGTACCTGGAAAGAACTTCGGGTCGAGGCACTACTGAACGAGTTCTGACCGAGGTGCGTCCAGAGCCTATCCAGGCTGTGGCGCGTATAGAGAACTTCGACCCTGCGAGAAGGCCGCTGGTGGTCAATGTTATGCCACTCCCAAAGCAGGAAGATGGTCAAGATCGAGGGAAAAGAGTAGTCCTCCCCATCTCTGGAGGAGGGACCCTCGGAAGCATGTCGAAGAGGCAGAGAAGAGAATATGTCCGGGAAGTGGGCCATATTGGAACTTCTTCGTCTACAGCTGCTATGCCTGAATGGTCCCATGTGCCAATATCTTTTTCTGTAGATGATGCAGCTGGCATAAAATTTCCACATGCAGACCCACTTGTCATCACTACCGACATAGCAGAGACTGAGGTCCGGAGAGTGCTGATCGACGGAGGGAGTTCAGTGGATATTATCTTCGTACAAGCTTTTGATCAACTCTGCATCTCCAGGAAGCATCTTCTCCCAACAGCTCGTCCTCTGCAAGGCTTCGCAGGACCCCCTCTTGATGCCCTCGGCCAAATAGGCCTGGAGGTTACATTCGGAGAGGGGCTATTGGCCAGGACGGAAGAAGTAATTTTTTATGTGGTAGATGCCCCATATGCATACAATGTTATCTTCGGAAGGGTCATGTTGAATCAATTCGGAGCTATGGCGCATCATAATTATCTGTGTATGAAGATGCCCACACAAGTGGGAGTCCTCACTGTTTTCGGAGATCAGGCCACTACGTGAAGAGCGTAATATGGTCATGGCCCTCCTCTTGACCCGAGAGAGGTGAACAGCGTGCAAGGTAACCCGGAGGATTTTTCTGCTCCTGGCGAATCTTCGAAGAAGTCCTTCCCAAGGCCAAGCCCTGAAGGGGAGATTGCAACGAAGGTTATTGTGAAAGATGGCAAGGAATATTCATTTAAGTTTGGCAAGGAATTGCATCCAGAAGTCGCTACTTCGTTAGAGAAAGTAGTTGAGGAGAATTTAGATATCTTTGCTTGGTCTGATGAAGACATTACCGGAGTCAGTCGGGATATTATTGAGCATAGTTTGCTTGTGAACCCGAAGGCTCGGCCTGTTTGTCAAGGACTCAAAAGCTATCTATGGAGAGGGCTATCCTTGCTAAAGATGAAGTGGAAAAGTTGTTGAAGGCTGGGATTATCAGAGAGGTAGCCCATACGGAGTGGCTAGCCAACCCAGTCTTTGTTAGGAAGAAATCTTCCGGGAAATGACGCATGTGTATTGACTTTACATCTTTGAATAAAGCATGCCCCCGTGACCCCTATCCCATGCCCCGAATTGATCAATTAGTTGACTCCACCGCTGGTTCGGAGTTATTAAGCTTCCTTGACGCGTACTCCGGCTATCATCAGATTTGGCTAAAGCGCGAAGATGAAATCAAGACAAGCTTTGTAACTCCTTCGGGAGCTTTCTGTTATGTAAGAATGCCTTTTGGCTTAAGAAATGCTGGGGCAACTTTTTCGAGGTTAATTGCTAAGGCTCTAGGTCATCAAATAGGCCGCAATGTAGAGGCCTATATGGATGATATTGTAATAAAGAGTGCTTTAAAGCACCAACATAGCCTAGACTTAGCAGAAACATTCAATAGCCTTCGGGCATGTGGGATCCGTCTTAACCCCGAAAAATGTATCTTCGGGGCGCAGACCGGAAAATTGTTAGGGTATCTAGTTTCAAGAAGAGGGATCGAAGCTAACCCCACTCAAATAACTGTGTTGCAAAGGATGGCTCCCCCGGAGAATTTAAAGCAAGTGCAAAAGCTGACTGGTTATCTTGCAGCACTTAGCAGATTTTTGGCAAGGTCTGCGGAGAGAAGTTTGCCCATTTTCAAAGCATTGAAGGGGTCCGAAGATTTTGCATGGACACCGGAGTGTCAAAAAAGCTTCGATGATATTAAGAATTATCTCAGTAAGCTCGCTACACTCACGGTGCCTGTTGCGGACGAAATCCTACTCCTTTACCTTGCAGCTACTGGCTCTGCTGTCAGTGCAGTTCTTGTTAGAGAGGTTGATTTCAATGGAAAGTTGGTAAAGAATCCAGTCTATTTTGTATCTGAAGCATTGTCTGGAGAAAAAACAAGATATTCCGAGCTTGAGAAGTTCACTTATGCTCTGATAATGGCTTCAAGAAAGTTAAGGCATTATTTCTTGGCACACAATGTGATTGTACCAACTTCATATCCCTTAGGAGATATGCTCCGAAGTAATGACTCCACAGGAAGAATTGGGAAGTGGGCCGTTGAATTAGCACCCTTCGGCATATCCTTCATGGCAAGGACAGGAATTAAGTCACAAGTGTTGGCGGACTTTGTGGTTGAGTGGACTCCCCCTGCAGCATGGGCTCCGGAGAAGCCAAGTGAAGGAATTTGGACCATTTACTCCGATGGAGCTTTCCAAGCATCTGGAGCAGGTGTCGGAGCGGTGATAATTTTGCCTTCAGGGCAAAAGGCAATGTACTCCGCAAGACTCAACTTTAAATCTACCAATAATACAGCGCAGTATGAAGGAATTTTGCTAGGACTTCGAAAGGCACGTGCTTTAGGGGCTACAAGAGTTGTTATTAAGACAGATTCTCAAATTGTAGCAGGGCACGTAGAAAAGAGTTTTCAAGTTCGGCATCCACCGCTTGCAAAATATTTGGAGGAGATCTATAAGATTGAAGTAGCATTTAAAGGGATTTCCATTCAAAGTATACCTAGAGCAAAAAATTCGCAAGCTGATATCTTGGCAAAAGCTGCAGCCGGAGCTATGGGCATTCCAGAAGAGGCGTTTTACGAAGAACTCAGTACACCTTCGATGCCACAGATCCTTTCCGTGGAAGTCCATTGCATTCCAAGTACAGATTGGCGAAGTTCAATTATGGAATTGTTGCAAGGAGAACAAATTTGTCTGAAGGGCCACAACTTTCGAGGTTGAAGCTTAGAATTCGAAATTATCATATAATCAACGGTATTTTGTACAAGGCCGGAGTATGTTCCCCTCTGCTCCGATGTATATCTCAAGCCGAAGGTCAAGAAATTCTTCGAGAAATTCATGAAGGACTTTGCGGTAGCCATCTGGCCCCTCGAGCTTTGGCAGGAAAAACACTTCGCTAGGGGCTTTATTAGCCTAAAATCGTAGCTGACGCGGAGAACTTAGTCCGCACCTGTCAAGGTTGTCAGTGGATGGGAAGAAGTCATCGCACACCAACAACTCTTCAAGTCATTGCCCCAGTATGGCCCATGGCCAGATGGGGCATGGACCTTATTGGCCCCTTCTCAGTAGCAAAAGGAAATTTGAAATTCGCAGTGGTAGCAATTGAGTACTTTTCCAAGTGGGTCGAAGCAGAGCCCCTAACAGCTATCACTTCGAATAATGTACAAAAATTTTCTAGAAAAATATCATATGCCGGTTCGGAGTGCCTCGGTAGCTAACAGTTGACAATGGAACACAATTCGATGCAGAACCCTTCAGGAAATTTTGTGAAGATCTTGGCATACAACTATGCTTCGCTGCAGTAAGGCATCCTCAGTCTAATGGAGCTGTTGAAAGAGCCAATGGTAATATCTTGCCAGGGTTGAATCGAAGAATAGTAGGATTGGCAAAAGGATTGTGGACCGAGGAGCTCCGGAAGATTCTATGGTCCATCCGGACCACTCAAACGAGGTCCACGGGTTTCACTCCTTTCAGGCTATTATTCGGAGACGAAGCTATGACACCAACGGAGCTTAAAGGAGGATCCCTTCGCAGCACCGAACCGGAAATAGAAGCAGAAAGGCAAACTTCACTTGATTTGACTGAAGAAACAAGACTTCGAGATATCGCCAATTTATCAAAATATCATTAGCAGACGAAGACTTGGTTTGATCCGAAGGTCAAACATAATGAACTTAAGCCGGGTCATCTTGTTGTGTGAAGTGTTATAGCACCAAGGAAACTATTGAATAAGTGGGAAGGTCCATATATAATTCTCCGTTCAGGACGCCCTGGTTCTTTTAAGTTAGCTACTTTAGAAGGTGAAGAGTTAACACATACATGGCATGCGGAGCACTTAAAGCGATATTTCGCATAAGGGCTCCATGTAATCATTTGTAAACACCTGAATTAATAAAGTTCATGGTTCAGATAGTGCCTACCTCTCAAACACTTCTTATTTCTAGTGGACGCACTGGAAGGGTGAAGTTGGCTGGGAGGGAAGTGTCATTAATTTGAACCAATTTTTCGGACTTCGAACCACTGGTTTGAAGCTTCCGACGAGGTGGGAAAGTCACTGAAAAACGGATTCCAAGTCGCCGGCTTGAAAGCATCTGTAAAAAGAGTGGAAGGAGACCAAATAATGCGGATTCCAAGCTCCGGCTTGAAAGCATCCGTAAAAAGAGTCTAAGGAGACCACTGTGAATTCCAAACCACCGGTTTGATAGCATTCGCAAAAAGAGTCGAAGGAGGCCAAAACAAAACAGAGTTTGAGCTGATAAGCTTCGAATATCTGCGAAAAGAGTCCAAAGTGACCAGTCGTTTGGGACACTAAAGTGTCCGGAAAGTTTGTCCGAGGTGACTTCTTTCAAAACAAAAGGTACTAAGTTACCTGTTTTCAGACTCCAAGTAGTCGAAGACATTTTATAAGATTTTAATCAATCTTTAAATTGCAGAGGGGCTCCGAGCCTCCAAAATTGCACTCCTAAGTTTTTCTTTGTGCCTAACCATCGTCGAGTATAGTTCGAAGTTGCTTACGCCCAAAGAGGGGCTGGGAAGTAGGGAGACAATTGAAAAATCGATATTTATCATTTGAACAAATTACAATTATATCACGAAAAATCGGTGTCTATGCCGAGAAGGAATCGAAGACCCCTTCGATATCTAGAGTTACCACTAAACTCGGAACTACTAGTTCCAGAGCCGGGAGTTCTAACAACTTTGCGTTTAATTCTTCTACCTCCCTTCGAAGCTCTAAAATCTTTCTGTTCTTGTTGAAGTTCAGCCCAAGTTTAAGTCGTTCGGGGCTCCTTTCCCAGCTTCGAAGTTCTTCAGGTTTTTTCCTCAGAAGATGAAGTTTCCAAGTTAACCTCTTTTTCTTCCTCCTTAATATAAGATAATATATCTTTACATATTTCGGGCGCAATTGCACCGGAGCTATCTCGAGGAATCAAAAATCGAGGTCGTTTATGAAGTTTTAAAAGATCGAAGGTAGCCCATAGCAGGCGGAGTTCTTTGGTAACATCTAACACTTCGACATCATCCATACGGGGTTGAGAAGCCTAAAAACATGATAAGTAAATTTTCATTCATAATGTATGAAAGCATAATTTTTTACATAGTCGGGATCCTAAAACAAAGCTAGACCTGCGGGTTCGGCGGAGGCTGGCTGCTCGAGGCTTGAGACCGAGCTTGCTTCTAGTGTTGCCCTTCATCGACCCAAGCCTTGATCGCAGTGCGACCTTCGGCTCTCCACGAAGCTTGGAAGGCTTGCCAAGCTACGGCAATGTCTTCAGAAGGATTAAGAAGCTGGCTTTTGTCGAAGGTAATGGGAGCCGCCCCTGAGTCTGGCGTTATCGATAACCCTAGATCTTCGTAGTAGCGAAGTACTCCGAGAGCAGACACTTGGCCGGAGATCTCTCCATACCGAATGCCTGCTGTCTTCATCATCTTCGCAGCTCCTTGGATCATTTTTAGCCATCGCAGCAGGGGGACGTTGTCATTCGAAGGTAGTGTCCCAGTAGTACCGAAGTACTCTAGAACACCGAGGAGATGGTTCATGACCTCCGCAGCTACCTTCTCTGATTTCAGCTTATCTTCAATTAAGCATCCTTTGATGAAGTCAGCTCATCCACCACAGCGGAGAGCCTAGCTACCTTCGTAGCTAGAGAACTCTTCTGGCTAAGCAAGTTGCTAGCCTCCTCCGTAGCTTTAGTCTTTTCTTCTTGGAGCTTGACTAGCTCAGCCCCCGCCGTAGCGTGCTCTGCCCGCATTTTTCTATCTCTGCCTGAAGCACAATTTGTTCCGCTTTGAGCTTTTTATTCGCAGCCTCCAAATTTTGTCTGGCCCTCCGCTCCGCTGAAACCATTTCGTCTAAGTGGAAAACTCGACCTTCGGAGATGTTAAGATTCCTCTGGAGAGCAGTAATCTTCTCCTAAAGGCGAAGGCTTCCGCGCTCGTTCGGGACAGTCGCGGCTCGAGCTAGAACTATTTGCTGCGAAGAGGAAAAAGCAAGGTGAGAAATTATTTCTAAGTGAGATTAATTTTGTTTTGTAGATACTTCATACCTGGTAAGCTGCCCGTTCCAAGGCGGCATTAAGCTCCGAACCCTCAGCTTCGCTAAGGATGGCCACTAAGTCTGTCTCCTTGACTTCGCGGTTAGCTCGATCCAAAGGCTCGAGCAAAGTCCGAAGCCCGGTCCTTCGCTCCAAGAAAGGAGCTAGAAGAGGGAGCATAGACAGAGCCCTCTGGTCGTCCTCGTTCGGCGAGGGGTCGGAGCGCTGGGCTGCATCTTCAGAGACTTCGGTAGATTGGCCCCCCTCCGTAGATTGACCCCCGTCTGTTGATTCAGATGGAGTTAATCCTAAATTCGGAGCAGGGAAGCGGTCCATTTTGCCTTTACCTTTTCCAGGTCCCATTTGGGTGTCTTCTGGAATTGGCTCCGGAGTTGTTGAGGTCCCAGGAACCGTATCTTCGGGAGGAACCACTTCCATAGGAGTGGAACCTGCTGAGACAAAGGTATTATATATTGCATAATTTTGCAGGGAAAAGGAACAAAGGGATCATACGAAGTTTACCTCCGAAGTCCTGTCGGCGGGTGAGAATGGGGCTGCTTGGAGGGTCAAAAGCTACCCCAAAGTCTTCGTCGGACTCAAAGTTCAGGACCGAAGGTTTGACTGTCGGAGCCTCTCTTGGAGCTACAGTCATCGCTCCGTCCGGAATCGGAGCTGGCTCAGCAGCAACTTTGACTCCGCCTTCAGTCATAGGGGCTTCTTCACGCAGCAAGTTTGGCTGGATTGCCGAAGTCCTAGCCTGCCCGGAGCCACTCGGAACATCTAGCGCGTTTGCGGCGGCACCAGTGTTTGCACTCGCCTGGTTTTCATCCTCGTCAATCAGGTTAACGAGGAGTCTTCCTTCGTCCTCAGAGGAATCCGAGACCGAAGCCACCGGACTTGAAGGCACCACGTTCTTTGGTTTTAAGGCTACCTTCTTGGACGGAGTCTTAACAGGAGCCGAAGTTCCGGCTTCCGCTTTCCTCTTCTTCGGCCCTTGCTCTGAAGGCACCCAATCCAGAAGAAGAGGGGGAGCAACTCCGAGTACCCCCCATACTCGGTTGAGCCGCTCCCAATTACCCACTAGCTTCATTCTCCACTCCTTCTCAACCGGAGTGGGAACTCCCAGAATCTTCTCCGAAGCCCGAACAATTTGCTCCGAAGTCATGGGGGCCTGAGAAGCTGAAAGATAAGTTGGTATTAGTCATTTCATCACATAAATATATACAGAACATATTGTTTTCGAAGCTACCTACAGGGCTTGAGTTTGAAGAAATTTTTCGGAGTCCGCCCTCCGGATATTCTTCAAAGGTGATAGGCCAGTTGGCCATCAGGGGAGGAATTTGAAGTCCGATGAACTCCTCCGCTAGGTCCCGCATACTCAAGCGGTGACTAATTCTTTGAAGCAGGATGAGGCGAGCTTCGAGCTGACCGGGATCTGGGTGAACAAGGGCTTCCCTTCGGAAGTTTATGTCCTGCAGGGGTCCGGCCAGACGACTCCCTGCTCCGACTTCGGCATAAAACCATCGGAGGATCCAGTCTGTGTACCATCTGGCATTGATGGCCTTCGCTGGAAACCTTAGCTGAAACTCATCCCGAAGTCGGAAGTTGATACTCCTGAAGGC